>JABAKD010000030.1:12287590-12770075 GCA_012845835.1 Undaria pinnatifida
CCCCACGCCCCCCCCCACCGCCCCAAACCCCCCCACCCTCCACAACCAACCCCATCCCAACCCCACCCCCTCGAACACTCCACCCTCTCTTTACTCACTAATTGTACGACTGATGTATTATTTCCAAAACTGTCACATTTATCCCCTCAAAATAATGTATAGTTTCCAGGCACATATTGAGCTGCCCCCCCCGCCCCCCGCCACCCCCCCCCCCGCCAATCACCCCCCCCCCCCCCCCCCCCCCCGCCCCCCCCCCCCCCCGCCCCCAATAATATACTGGTGCCAAAACCGTCAGATTTATCCCCTCGAAAGGATTTATAGCTTACATGCACAAATTGCCCCTTCCCCCCCCCCCCCCCGCCCCCCTCCAAACCCGCTCGCTTTTGATCAAAACCAGGCCCCCTTTCCCTTCACAGCTGTCAGATTTTGTCCCCCTCAGAAACGGATTTTATAGTTTCCGCGCACAGACTGACTAAAATCATCCTGTTGACCCTGATAGCTACACTGCAGTTCCAAGGGGAGTCGCCGACCTATATCCTTAATGAGGACACACAACTCGAAATGCGCGCGATCGGAGTATCACACACAGCTTGCAAAGATGAGTTTCGACAAAATATTCGATCTCACAGCTGGAGTGTATTTTTATTTTTATAACATAATAAAGGTAGCCGGTCGCCCCGGTGGCGTATCAGGTTATTATCCTCGAGCCTGGTATAGGTCAGTTTCGTGAGTTCGAATCCCTCCGAGTGCATACTCGTATAAATTCGTGGGGACTTTTTCTTGTGCACAAATGAATTGACTTGCGCCGGAAAGCGCGAGAGCGTGAGTTAGCAACACTCCGACTCGATGAAAAATCTACGAGAAGTGGGATTGCTGAACCCTATGCGCGATAAAAAGTGAAGGCAAGAACCGAAGGGAAGAAGGGACGACACCTACCTGTGACCACAGCTTGTCCAGAAGCTGGAAAGTAGATGTGAGTGAAAAAAATATATATGTATGTGTGTGTGTTCTTCACATTAAACCGTTCCTCTACTCGTCGACATCCAGCACACCCAGTGTCCGTACTGATTCTTCACCCTAGAAAGATCAGCTCTGTGGTCACAAGCTACGACACAGAGATAATGCATAGTAATGCATTCGACAACGCAATGTCATGCCCTAGTACTGGGTACGACAGGCACAACATACATACGTCAGCAACAGAAATACATTGGAAGAGAGAATACGAAATAAACAAAAACAAAAACAAAACAAAAACAAAATAATGATAAGAAAACAAATGAAAACAAATGAATGTATAGTCTATAGTCGATATGTGCCGGTCGGCCCGGTCGGTCGTCAAGAATGAATGCTACACATATAGTCTATCATACTATAGTAGTAGTGGTAGTAGTAGTAGTAGTAGTAGTAGTAGTAGTAGTAGTAGTAGTAGTAGTAGTAGTAGTAGCAGTAGTAGTAGCAGTAGTAGTAGTAGTAGTAGTAGTAGTAGTAGTGGTAGTAGTAGTAGTAGTAGTAGTAGTAGTAGTAGTAGTAGTAGTAGTAGTAGTAGTAGTAGTAGCGGAGTTACCCTCGAATGGTGATGAAATATCAGTATACAGAGTTGATTCTGGAGTCGAATCTCACGTGTGTCGGACTTGTGTGAGTTTATTATTCGCAATTATTAAAAAAGAAAAAAAGAAAGAAAAGAAGGATGATGAACTCACGAGAGAGAGGAGATCGTCGGTGTTATTAAACAACAACAAAAACAATGATACAAATTGATAATAATAACTCGAGTCGAGTGGACGACGGGGGGGGACATCATGGAAAGTAGCTGGAACATTTCCGCGATAAAAATGAAGGCACGTGCCGCAGTGCGGAGGGGGACGAAGAGAGCCTGTGTGCTTGTGACCTTAGATCTCAGTTACGCCGTGGGGGGGAGAAAGAGAAAGGAAAGTGCAAAGTTAATACTCCGGAGTACAACAGAGTGAGAAGGGATGACAAGGAGGGACAATAAGCAAAAATACGTGTATATTCACGACATAATTAATGTACAACGCATGAAGCACCCACAGGCAGGCGGCGTCCACTGCTGCTGCTGTGCGTGGTTGGCGTTACAATAAGTGGTTAACCTCGAGCACTAACTACTCCATTACATGGTACTATTAATACTAATATTAATAGGATTACAAAGTAAGGTCTCTCGGGGTATGGGGAATTTTATTCTCCGAGACATCAACTGGCGAAAGCGCTTCTTTTTTACTCCGGAGTATTATTTATCCGTCAGGCACTATTATTATTATTGTGATTAATTCGACGCGAATCGATAAGGAAGGCGGGAAGAAAAAGTGCTGATTTATTCTCGCGATAAAAATGAAGGCGTGTACTGTGGTGGGGAGGGGGGAGAGAAAAGCCTGCATACAAGTAGTGACCCCGGATCTGGCAGCTAAGCTGCTGAGGTACGTCTTTGGGGGGAGAAGGGGAAATAAAGAGTGCGAAGATCGTACAAGATGTGGCATGTCATATGATGAGCAAAAAAAAAAAATACGAGAAAAAATGACCACACCTCGAATACACTACACTACTAACTAGTTTATGGTGTAAGGTTATAGGGTGGGGACACAGAGTGCCCCCTGCAGGTCTGCCAATTGAGCAGGTCCTTCGAAAGTACTCACATTTTTTGCCTTCGTAGAGACGTAGCTTTATTCGATTCCACCAGAGCCCCGATTGGTTTCTGAGATCGGAGGCACGTGGCTCCGATCGATTTCCTAACTTTCCCGAATATAGAACGCCAACCTTATCATGCGAAACCCATCCAAAGGATCTCAACTCGGATAATTTCAGGCCTTTCGAGGCCGTAGCTTAACACTGGTCCGCCCTTTATGAGCCGCATATGCAGAAATATGGGAGATTCGGGGAAACTCCGGTTCTACGAACTAGACCATGAGTCGAAGATGCCGCTCCTCAAAACCCACTCCCACACCTCTAACGGTTTGACTACGGAGCCAGGAACACGCGAAGAAAAGCAGTTGAAATAAACACAGACCCTACAGCAAGGCAAAAACCACCCGTCAAAAACCTGCCGCGTACAGCCGGTGTGGCGGAGGGGGGGGGGGGGGGGGGCAGAAAAGGTTTTAGAACCTGCCGCATACCGCCGGCGTGGCGGGGGGGGGCAGGAAAGAAAGGCTCTACGGCAAACCAACCACAGAAAAGGTACTATGACATCGATATGGAGGGGAACACAGGCGCTAACACAAGGGAGAAGTCATGCGAAAAACTTCCCGCGGACCCTCGGCATGGCGGGGGATTAGATGAAGAAACGACAAATACCCGGGATGGAAGGTGGCCGCACTTACAGCGGGGCCCCGCGAGCGGTGGAAGCGTTTATTAGCCGAAAGCACAGTAGAACAAAAACAACACACGAAAAATAAAAGATGACACACAGGCCCGTACATAGCCCTGTACCACATTACGCGCGAACAAGGTACCCTGGTCGCCCCCAAGCTCTGGGCTGAGGAGGGCGTCGGCAGGGCGGAATTGAACAACGACGAAAAAGAGACAGCCCTGCGCCTCAGATAACGGCGTTTTACCCGAACCCTGACCCGGCACTGAGCAGGGGGTTCGGCTGGGCAGAAATAAGAATTAATGGAAGAACCGCCCCAAAACTCGACGAAGATCCTCAGAACACTACCAACAACCTAAAGACAAAGACTCAAAACTCATAACCCAACAAATGACGTCGTCGACAGACCATGGATTTTTGGGTCGTGGGTTCAAATCCCACATCCACCATAATAAACTTTTTCAGACTTTCCCCATGTCGAACTTGAAAAATACTCTCCCCGGTATACCCAGGAAACTCCCCGGTATACCCAGGAAACGAAATCGCTTAGATATTGACAGGTCCGCCCGTATATCCGGCCGACCTGGTATCCCTCCGTTTCACGGGGGGGGGGTATTACAAGGCTTAGTTTGGGTAAGCTATTGGTTAACCTTTAGCAAGTGGTCAAACGGACTAATACCCCACTAACACCTAAACAATTGTGCTATATATAGGTTGGAGTCAGGGGTTGCCAAATTTCGGTAAAAGTATTGAGATTTTTGTTTTGTAGAGACACCACAACTATCATGCCGAGATTGCTTTACAGCGTTGGTAAGAACAATTCGATGGGAGTCGGTGAGGGAAGAAAGTGCTGCAGTAACAGTCTTCTCGCGATAAAAGCGAAGGAACGAACCGTAGTATTGGAGAGAGGGGGGGGGGGCTACCTAGTGACCCCGGATCTGAGTTAGGTCTAGGGACGGAGAAAGAGAAAGAAAAATGCACCATAAAGTATTTACGGATATCTTGCTCCAACTTCCGAACCGAAGACTCTACCTGGTACATCGATTCTCACGCCCAAGAGCACCTGGCAGGCCTCGACGCCGAATGTGAAGAACACCTAGCGAGGTACACTACCCTCGCGGTCCAAGGCGCGTTGGAGGCGGGTGATGCTCTTCCTCCGTTTTCTACGGGAGTGGCAGCTACACCGGAGAGAACGGACCGGACGCTGGAGAGCGACCGTTTACATACGGGACCGACTGAACAGGGTGGCGCCGCTAGGAGTGCAGCAGAGAGGCGTCATATCGCGGGAAACAGAGGTGCATCTCCCTACACCTACTGCTGCGGGTTAGCCCTTGAGGAGTCTACCGGATATTCGGCAGTAGGGACGTTCAACGGGCCTTATTCCGTGCCCCCACGGAGAAGAAGTGCATACCTGCTGCATGCTGGACCGTGCGGAACGCCTCGCGAGTGGGCATGCAAACCCACAGCCATGGGTCGCGTGTCACTCTGAATGACCAGCAAGAAACTGGCCTATCTTTAATACGGCGGAGCTGGCTGAGGACCTTCCAAGGCCACGGCCGGGAGGAAGGTGGCCGGCAGTAGCGAGAGCCCTGCAGGTCGCCGAACTCTTGGAGGAGGACGGCCCCCGGCTGGATCCAGCCAGTTGGTTACGTCACGACTGACTCTCACGGTACGATTGAGGAGATGGTGAGGACCTATGGTAGCGACCCAACCTCCTCGTCCCTACTGTGCTCCCTATTCGGCCACGCTCTTGGCCTGCCCCAAGGGCCGTACCTCGACTTCCCCCGACCAAGGGAATGATCAGCGGCAGCCGGTCACTAGCGTGATATTTTCGCCGCGCACGCCATCCGCCCGCAGGACATTGTGCTCCGACTCCCGAATCGAAGGGTCTACATCCTACCTCATGTCCAAGAGTTTCTGGCGGGCCTCGACTCCATGTGGGAGGACCGCCTGACGAGGTGGACCCTCGGGGCCCGAAACGCGCTGGAAGAAGGTGAGGCGCTGCCTCTTTTCCCGACGGCGGCGTGAACCCTCGGGCCCCAAAACGTGTTTGAGGCAGGGAACGCGCTGCCTCCTTTTCCGTCGGTGGTTGGGGTATCACCGTAAAGCACAGACCCGGCGCTGGAGAGTGACCCATTGACAGCGGGAGCATCGCCGCCGGAAGGAGCAGCTTCGGCGTCTGAAGGTGACTCACGGGTAAGGGGGCAGGCCGAACCAGGAGACGCTGCTTATGTGGCCGCGGAGAACTTCCTCACGGCCGAAAACGGGGGCGTCATGGCGGGGGCGTCATGATGCTGGGAGGCTTCCCCCTCCCATGAGTCTGTCCAGGGCCACCCCAATGGCGGCGAGGGTCACGGCGGAGGGAACAGGCCCGACGCGGGAGAGCGACCCTTTAGCAGCGGGAATGACACCACCGGAAGGTGCCGCTCCAGCGTCAGAAGGCGACCCGGGGGTAAGAGAGCAATCGGAGCCGGGAAATGCTGTTTTCACGGGAACTCCCATACCACCGAAAATAGGGAGGAGACGGCGCCGGGGAAATCCCCCCCGCGCCTTACACAGGTCAGCGTTGCCCCAGCAACATCTGAAGCGACCGCGTCTATGTCCACTGGTGCAGTAGAGGGTGGGGGGAGCGCAAGAGGCAGGCGAGGTCGACCGCGCGGATCTAAAAGGGGATCATGACCGACGAGAACTGGGAGAGCAGCCGCCACAATCCGGGGGCGAATCTCTCGATCCGGAGGCGGCGAGCCGCCCCCGGCCCTTGCCGAGGGAAGGGGTGGCGGTGGAGAGAGTGAACGTCGCAGGGAAGCAGGAGGCGGTGAGGGAGGGCCAGCACCAGGTGGCGTAATGCAACTTCGTGCTTTCATTGCAGACGACCAGAGCGGTACGACCTGGGGGGGTAGAGCACCGATTGCTTGGGGACACCGAGTGGCGGGGTTACCCTGTGGACGTGAATATGCAATGCGTGCGCGGTGGGTGGTGAAATTCAGTCAGGCGAGGCGGGGCGCAGCCACCGCTTCTCTGCGGCGCAAGGGGATGAACAGTCTGCCATGGAGACGGGAGGCGTTAGAAGCGGCTGTTCAGGCCGACCCTGGACTGCGCGTTGCGGCAGCGGGGTTCGGAGGGAAACTTGACGACGGCGAGGAAAGGTGCCGCGATGGTTTCTGCTATCTCCGGGACCAAAACACGTTGGGGGTTGCAGGACAGCTCGACGATGCTCCCCGTGAAGACCTCCAGCAACGCTTCATCACTTTTGTCAACGTGCAGCCGAGGTTGGCTACGGCCCATGCCAAGCTTATCGCCCACGTGCTTGACCTCCTCAATCCAACCCTGGGAGGGCATCGCCAAACCAAACAATCGGAGACGCCGCACTCAGTCTCGAGGTTGGTCATGCTGTAGGTACATCCTTCCGGCTCTACTGCACTCGCAGGATGGCTGAATGAAGCGGCGCGGTGGCTTCACCCTTTTGCTCCCATGGTGAATGGAGTATACTCGTCGAATATCGACAAGGCAGAGCGGTCAAGCCCGCCAAGCGACGGACGCTGATATGTTTAAGAGGGCGTCATCAGCTTGCCGCCATCCAGGGGGGATCGCCGTGGAAGCACGCAGCCTGCTCGCGGAACCGCGCTTGCCGGGGGGCAACGAAACGTGGGGGCGAGTGAAAAAAAATTCCCGGAGGAGGGTCAGACCTGCGTCTCCGGAGCAGTAGTAGCAGCGGCGGCAGCCAGCTCCTCCGATCCGGAGGATGGGAGCGGTCCCAACTGGCGCCGGAGGGAATAGTTCGTCCCACAGGTGGCCCTCGAGGTCATCTCTTTCTCGCAACGCGTAATCAGGCGCGGGAAGCGACGCCCTACGTCTTTCACGCTTGCAGCCAACAATCAGGGCTGGCTTCGAGCACAAAAACTTGAGTTGGCATTGAAGTTCATCTGGAGAAAAGTTATCGACGATCCAAACGCCTTCCCGCCAGAATCCTGGCAGCTTTTCTTGCCATCCAATCTCATTGCCTTGGGTGAAAAACGCCATCCCGTCTGCGTGTGGATGACGTGGAGGCGCCTTCTTGCGGCCGGGACCATGCTGCAGTGGCGACCACGGCTGGAGGAGACCAACCGCGAAGCAAGACAGTTTGGGGTTGGAGTACGAGGGGGGGGTTGAACAAGTAGCGCTACGCGCCAGGGTACATCACGAGGCAAAAAACCGGCCGATCCTCAGCGATTGCTCCAACGTATTCAGCGTAGTAAAGCAGACTGCTGCGCTTGCGGAGGCAGCCATTTGCGTGCCGGCGCTTGCGCTGCGCTCGTGGCAAAATATCACGGCGAGAGATCTGCCTCCGTGTTCTTTCAGATGGAACCGGGAGAAAGGCGCAACATCGACTGCTCCAGCGGGATACAACAAGGGGATGCCATGGGGCCAGCTTCGTTCTGCGCGCCGCTCCTGCCGGTGCTATTTTAAAGCGGACCCTGGCGGAGTGTAGAGGCATTCACTTACCTATATGCCATCAGCATCGGACTGATTTAAATACACCTGAAACTATGGAAGTTTTACCTTTCCTCCGGCGTGAGCTGTCCAATATCAGCATTCATTGCAATGAACCAACTCGAGCAAAACTGCGACTGTTGTAGTAGTGTAGTAGTGTTGCCTTGCCCCCAAAGCGGTAAAAACCTAGAGATACACTGGAACAATTCGCCCGTCTTGAAGGTGTTGGCATCCACACCGCCGAACGGGGTGGGGAAAAGGTGGTTCGTGGGGTGCCCGTCGGCGCTGACGAATACGCGAGGGAGAGTACAATAAAAATGATCCATACCTGTGGAGCCTGTGGAGCGGAGAAACTCGCGCGGATGCTTCTGCGCACGCCGGACAAGCAATCATCCAACCTGATCGCCACCGGCTCTATGGTGTAACGGACCACCTACCTTGAGAACACGTGATGGGCCCGCAATGATCCCTGTCCCCGCATGACAATAGACAGATGGCAACTCCGTGCGGGCGCTTGAGAAACTGCTTGATCTCCCGGAGGAAGCTGAAGAATCGTCGTTTTTCGAGGACGGGTGCCCAACAAACCAGTTGATCCCGCAACCCTGCCAACAGGCGCAGGCGAGCCTGTCCACGTGGGTCGGAGGGTTTGGCTGTCGCCGGCTGAAGCCAGGCGGATGTCAGCTTCCGTCGAAAGCTTGGCGGCGACAATGCCGGAGGCGCTTGCCGATCTGTCTGGCGCTATAGAGGGGACAAAGTCCGGATGGAGCAGCCCGATTCAGACCTCGTTCGGCGCATTTGGAACAGCATCAGGGTCCTCCGCGATATACATGAGGTTGCACAGGAAGTCATGGCGAACACTGTGCGGGGAAGCTGGCGGACCAGAACCTTTAGAGCAGGAGAGCAAGATGACTCAGGGTGCTCGGTTGCGGAAGTGTTGCCAACACACGACGCCGAAACTATCGCCTCCAGTAAAGCTCAGCATAAACTGGAGAAGCTGGTAAACCGAGTCCGTTATGAGAGGTACGTCGCTTCGCTGGGCCAGCTCCGTGAGGCGACGCAAGGCGAGGCACGGGCGACTCGCAAGGAGAGAAGGAGACGAGAGGCTTGGCCAAGGCCCGGTGACGGAATCAATCGGAACCAGAGGATACCGCCTTCTCAAGGGCGAGGCCTGTCGACTCGACCAGAATCATTCCAGCGTGAGAGTTCGCGACTGTGAGAAAGAGATTCTTGGCGGTGGAGGAATTCCTGGCGGCGAGGTGCACCTGCTGCGGTGCAGCGGAGGCTAATACGCGGCATGCACGATTATGTCATCGATCGGGCGCGCAGGTGAATCAGCAACAGCCCTTGGTGCACGCGTGTTGCGATTCATCGGGCCCCCGATTCATGGGATCCCTTCGGCAATATCCGGACCCCGCTTCAATATATCATCCCCCCCTGAAATATATCACCCCCACCTGAAATATGTCATCCCCATCTGAAACATATCACCCCCCCCTGAACTATATCACCCCCCCCTGAAATATATCATCCCGCCTGAAATATATCACCCCCCCCTCCCCCTCAAACAGCCGGATGATAACCTACATACAAGAATGAAATATAGCCCCCTTGTAGTCTATCAACGAGCGGGGTGATATGTTGAAGTGGGTTTGGATATTGCGGAGGGGATCCCATAAATCGGGTCGGGGGGGGGGGCGATAAATCCAGACAAAAAATGTATCAGGGGTGATATAGCCCTCTCCCCCACCCCCGATACACTGTATCAACGGTGATAAGTGATAAGGATCCTGATATTTCAGGGGGGGATAGTATATTTGAGTCGGTGATATAACCCCCGCCCCCCGATGTACTGCATCAAGGATGATAAGGCCCGATATCTCAGGGGGGGATAATATATTTCAGTCGGTGATATAGCCCCCGCCCCCCGATATACTGTATCAGGGGTGATATAGCCCCCACTGTATCAGGGGGGGGTGATATATTTCAGGGGGGGGTCATATAGTTCGGGGGATCATATATTTCAGCCGGTGATATACTGTATCGGGGGGGGCGGGGGGCATATCACCGACTGAAATATATTATCCCCCCATGAAATATATCTACCCCCCCTGATACAGTGTATCACGGGGGGATTACATCACCCATGAGTCAGTGTATCGGGGGGGGCGGGGGGTATATCACCGTCTGAAATATGTTATCCCCCCCTGGAATATATCACCCCCCCCTGATACAGTGGGGTCTATATCACCCCTGATACAGTATATCGGGGGGCGGGGGGTATGTCACCGACTGAAATATATCACCCCCCCTGAAATATATCACCCCCTCCTGACATATTTCATCCCCCGCTGAAATGTCCGGCGATATCACCGTTCACACACTGTATCGGGGGGGGGGGCTATATCACGCCTGATACTGTATATCGGGGGGCGGGGGGTATATCACCGACTGAAAGATATGATCCCCCCCCGAAATATCAGGGTACTTTTTGATACAGTGTATCGTGGGTGGGGGAGGGGGCTTTATCACCCCTGATAGTTTTTTTGGGGGGTTTATCGCCCCCCCCCCCACCCCCGATTTATGGGATCCCCTCCGCAATATCCGAACCCCACTTCAACATATCACCCCGCTCGTTGATATAATACAAGGGGGCTATATTTCACCCTTGTATGTAAGTAATCATCCGGCTGTTTGAAGGGGAGGGGGGGGTGATATAGTTCAGGCGGGGGATGATATATTTCAGGGGGGGATGATATATTTCGGATGGGGATGCTATATTTCAGGTGGGGGTGATATATTTCAGGGGGGGATGATTTATTTCAGAGGGGGATGATATATTGAAGCGGGGTTCGGATATTGCCGAAGGGATCCCATGAATCGGGGGGCCCGATAAATCGCAACACACGCGCTCTCCCGCACCTTTTTGATGAGTATGTTTCTTCGTCACCAAGCCGAAAGCGGAGCTCCCTCCATGCAAACAAGGGTTTCCGCATGGATATTGTTATCGAGGCGGGAGGATTCCCGAGTATGGACAGGCAGCGCTGACCGAAACGGGTCAGCTGCTTCCACTTCTGAAGCAAGTAGAGCGCAATCACTTCGCTCGTCTGGGACAGGTGTCGTTGGGCGAGCGCAGCCACAAACTCGCTACCCTGTTGATTGTCCTCATGAACATGACGGTTATGATCCATCTTATATCATGGAGTTCCGTATGTTGGTAAGGGATTCATGTATAAGGTGTAAGGGGATTGTTTGGCCGGATGTTTCCCGGCATGGTTTGCCATGATGAGCTGTCACTCGTAGTTTTGCTCCATATGAGACCGAGTCAGGCTCGACGGCTGGATAATATAATAAGAGTTCTGTGTCACCGTCTGGAGTCATCATCACGCCTTCCCGCGCCAGCTACGCGTACACCTTAAGAGATCTATCAACACACTAGTGTGTTAGCCGGTTGATTTCTATTGGTAAGCGCAGCCAAGGCCAGCCTATAGAGGTGGGAAAGAGCCATGTCAAGTCCGGGGGATTCTGGCATTACTGCTGTAGATTATTTAAGAGAGGATATAAAACGGCTCAAGATCCAGATAGCATGGCAGAATCGGGAGAGAGAGGTCGGACTCGCTGACGCAGCCCTGCGAGCGTCATATGCTGAAGAGGTGTATGGCCTGACTTCGTTTTGGTCCTGGCGGGTGTCGATGATGCATGACGCATTACGACTTCTCCGCGAGGAGCACGAGCTTCACGCAAATGTAGTGCGGAAAATGGACGAAAGAGTGATTTTATTCAAGGATGAGAGAGAGAAGAGAGAGAGCGAGAGAGAGAACGAGAGAGAAGAGAGAGAGAGAAGAGAGAGAGAAGGAGAGTAAGGGTGTTTTGCCCCAGCAGCAACTGCGCGGTCCCAGCAAAGCCAAACATGAGCCGAAGCTGGTACATCTGCATGGCGCTGGTGGCGACGGCGCTGGAAAGAAACAGTTGTTGCAGAGGCAGCAGCTGCCCCAGTCGCCCCATCTGCAGGACGAACAGCCGTCATTACCGCCACCGCCACCGCCGCCGCCACCGCCGCCGCCGCTACAGTCGTCATCACAGCCGCCGTCATGGTCACCGCCGCTGTCATCGCCACTGTTGCCAATGTTGCCGTCGCCGCTGCCACCGACGTCGCTGGAGCCGCTGTTACCACTGTATTTGCAAGCCCGCAGTACAGCCAGGCCTGTGCCTGAATCTGTGGCTACTTTATTTTGTACAAGAGAAGAGGAAAGGAGAGATGGGATTATTTGGCCGGCTGGTGCCGGGAGAGAGGTTGAGGAGATTTTGAGCGCGATGGAACACGCGTTTGAATTCTGGAACAACGTGGAGAGAGCGGTGGTGGGCACTGGTGGAAGGGTCTGCACCATCGGTTGGGGGTCGGAGCATGGACGCAAAAGGAGAAGATGCCCAAAACGAGCGCGAGTGAAGGAGAAAGGAACAACGGGCCATCAGCGAGGGCTTAGGCCCGCACCAGGAACGGCTGCTTCATTCAGGAGAATAGGCTGGAGTGCCCGAGCTGCGGCGATGCCATGAGACCGGAAGGAGGCTGCCGCAGCGGAGGGACCACCAGCAGTAGTGTTTGGGGCATTGGGGTTGAAATGAATGGGTATGATGCTGGGTGATTGTGATTTTGTTATTTGAACTTTGTTAGCCTGCTTGAGATGGACTTGATTGTTTTTCTTGTTTTTTGTCATAGGATGAGGATTGTTTATTGTTGGTATGACAAATCTCGGCCAATGACAAATCGCCCCGAGATTGAACAGACCACGAGCTGCGCAGAGGCGCGTTCGGTCTAGTTCGAGTATTCGTGACTTGAGTACGAGTATTGTCTCGCTGACGCGTTGGTTATGCGTTGTCTGATCGCGCGGACTCACCCCATGCTTACTTGAAATATGTATAGCACCGATGTTACGCATACTCGTCAGGAATAACGAAGTACTATGGTTTGATTTTGCGAGCTGATTACTATGTCTGTTTGAGTCGGTACCGCCGTATTGGACAATGCCGTTTGTTCTGGCAGACACCATGAAAATGGTGATGTTCTCGCGGTATGTGTGGATTGTATTGTCCCCGGGTTTTGGTACGACGTACATTGCGGTTTTCGAGGATAACGAGGGGGCGAAGAACCTGGCACAAAACCCAGTGTGCACGTCGAACTCGAAGTACATCGACGTGCGAACCCCCGTTTTGCGGGAGCTTATTATTTGGGGGGAGATATTTGGTTACCAGGTATTATTTGAGTTTGAGTTTTTGAGCACAGTGCAACATCCCGCCGCTACATGTGCTACACATTTCGTCATGCACGGAGGAGGGGGGATGCTTTTCGCCGTGCAGTGCGCAGAGTACGATTAAATCGAGTTTCTGCGGTTGTTTGCGTTTTCGCAAAATAATGCGGAGTTTGTTTTTCCTGGTTCAGCTTGTAGGCTCCGTACTGAGTAATAGTATCTCGAGAAAATCGGGGATAATCAGTGAGTTTATTTGAGCCATAAATCCGAAGAAAAAGGCCGTGAGTCGTTCTAAGGTAGCCCCCCCAACATTTCTTTAACAATATCGCCGGTTTCGAAACCAGCTCGCGGCCGTATCTCTTGAAGTACGGTGCCCCTCCCCCCCCCCGACGTCATCGTTCGGTGGTCCTTCGCAAAAAAAACATACATGTGAAGATTTTATGCTTCATGTCGTCCTTCCTCGTGTCGAGCAGCCGTGAAACGTTCGTAAAAAAAAATCACTGTTTTTTTGGGGGGGCTATCGCAGCATCATTCCCGTTTTCTGTGGCTAATTTCGAGGATGACATCGTTTTTACCTGGTCATTTCCGAGAATAAAATTAGTGTCGTTTTCACCTGGCAATAATTTTCGAGAGTAGTAGTTGATGTTTGCAGCATGAGACTGTTGTTACTTGGTTCAAATGAGACTTGGAGGACTTGTTGAATTGAGGACTGGAATTTTGGTTGCGAGTTTGTTGGAGTTCTGAGTTTGATATAAGTTCATTACGATATGACGATGTATCAACCTTGCGATGTCGTGCCTTGTCATGCACTAAGCAGGGGGGATATCGAGTGTGTTCGTCGTGTATAATGAGGAGGGGGGATGTTGATTGTCCTCATGAACATGACGGTTATGATCCATCTTATATCATGGAGTTCCGTATGTTGGTAAGGGATTCATGTATAAGGTGTAAGGGGATTGTTTGGCCGGATGTTTCCCGGCATGATTTTCCATGATGAGCTGTCACTCGTAGTTTTGCTCCATATGAGACCAAGTCAGGCTCGACGGCTGGATAATATAATAAGAGTTCTGTGTCACCGTCTGGAGTCATCATAACGCCTTCCCGCGCCAGCTACGCGTACACCTTTAGAGATCTATCAACATACCCTCGCGATGGAAATATTCGGGCGCCTCGGGAAGGAAGGTAACGACCTGATCCATCAGGTAGCGGCCAGCATCGCAGGAAGGACGGATGGATCGTCCCTAACACGGAAAGGCGCTTGCAAAGAACGCTTCTTCCAGATCATCTCTGTCACCGCTCAGGTCGTGGTTTCGCACCGAGTGAAGAGATAACAGACACACGAGCTCTGAGGGACCGCCAGGCCTCGAGGGGAAGCGAGGAAGAAGCCGGAGGACTGAGGCCATGACCTGGGGATGGAATGCACATGAGGATTATAATAGACCCTGTCGGGGCAGTAGCTGAAGTGAAAAGATGTGGGGAAAGGAAGTGGGAAAGTGGTTGGCAGAGGGTGATAGGAGAGATACTAACCACTGCTTTGTGGAAGGACATTCGATTTATATCGGAACGACTTGTACTGTGTACGCTGTATTGTTGGAGAGCAACAATAATAAAAATACCGAGAATCGCCTCCGCCGACAACGCCAGACAATATTCTGGAAAATGTGAGGAATGTTCTTTTCGTGGACCCGTCAGATGTATTATGGGTTGGTCCAAACTTGGGTCGTACATAGTTCCGAAAAAAGGGGGCCCTACACGTGTAGAAATGGCTCCACAGACAGATAGCGCTAAAAATAGGTCCATACATGGGTTATCAATAGGTCCACACATAGGGGGACCGTGAGAAACGATACCCACACCTCTCATCACCACCCGCCGGTTTTCTGACTCGTCTATCGTCTCACGACCCCTGAGCTATCCTGGAAGCAAAAATAAACAGAAAGTTTGTCAACACAAAGCGGTACCCGCCGGCGGCAATACAGTACCCCCCGTGCCCCTTATACTATAGAAATGCTTCCAAACTACGCCACTCAGGAGACGACGCCAAGAGTGGCAGCAAGAGGAGAGACCGGCGGAGGAGGGGGGGGAGAGGGGGTGTTGGGGGGGCGGGGAGGTGGAGATCAGGGAAGGGGGGCTTGGGGGCGGGGGGCGAATATGATATTTGTCATGCATGGGCGTAGCCTGTAGATCATCTAGACCGTCTAGACCATCTAGACCATCTAGACCGTCTAGACCGTCTAGACCGTCTAGACCGTCTAGACCGTCTAGATCATCTAGAGCATAGTGGTATGTGGTATGACCATCGCATCCCTAGAATGCCGGGACGGAGCACGTCGGATTTTCACCGACCGGACAAACATTGCTTGGAGGGAGGAGGGGGAGCAGCCGTAATGATGCCGGTGTCGATGAAAGCCCCCGCTGTCGACGAAAGGAGACAGAAGTCGGGGGATGAGGTCGCGCCCGGGGGGAAGGAGGCGGGGAGGGGGAGTTGGGGGTCGGGCGGGGGAGGGGGGTGGGGGAGGTGGTGTAAAGGTGTTTGGGCAGTATGGGCCTAAGGGCCGACTACAGCTGCTACGCAGGGTGCCTGTGGCTTTTGCTCAGGGTGCTTGACGGGCTGCCTGGACATGTGTTGCATTTGAGTATTGCTTACTGGATGAAGGAGGCCGGCTCATCCTTATCAAGGCAGGCGATGGGGCGTGCGTGATGAGGGGACACTTGCTACAAATCATGACGCCGCAACAGGGAAGAGGGGATACCATAGCACTAGCCCCCCCTGAAGAGCGGTATATGCAGATGCATAGAAAATCAGGCAGGAACTAGCTCCATCTGGAAATTTGGAGAATGGATCGAAGACGCGGCGCTTCACAAGCCACCCCCACGCCTCTCACTCGCAAGCCATAAGCCGATTGAACACGCACTAAGCGAATCAGACACCACATAATGTCCGAGCATACCGGTACGCGAACAAAAGGGGAAAAAGGAAAGCCGACGAAATGGGTACCGATGATACACTCATCGATACGTGTGGCTGTAGTCAGTCAGACAGTAGACGCCTGCATCCCTATATTGCCGGGAAGGAGCACACGCAGGGTTTCCCCTGACCAGGCAGGCATTGGTTGAGGAAGGGGGGAGAGAGTGGACAGCCATGCTGATGCCGCTGTGGGCGAGAGCAGAAATGAGATGGCGAATGGTCTTGTGACACGGCGGTTTCAGTCCGCCTACGTTTATTTTACAGTATAAGTGGAAGCTGTATTATCATTGTTGCTGCCCCGAAATATAGCTTGAGGATTTTTTGTTTGTGTTTTGTCTTTTTTTTTCTTCCGGGCGGGGGGGGGGGGGGGTGGGCGGCAGTGGCGATGCTAACATTTGACAATGCTGTCGATGAAAATGGGAAGGAGATGGCAGATCGCATGGCAAGGTCCCTGGTCCCTGGCTCGACTACGTAGCAGAAACGGAAATATTCATTTCTCTATCTAGCACCCAGTGACAACGAAGACTGGTTCGTTTTTTCTAGGTGAGGCGTTCCCCCCCTTAGAATAGCGGCGAAATACGGTCATTCTAAAGCCGACCGATTTTAGTCGGCCGTTCGGGCACCTGTAGGGAAATGCGCGGACACCCCCCCCCAAAAAAAGGATCCCGCCAAAACAACTCCAAAGAACTCCTTTCAGCAGTCGCCCAAGGCAATGTAAACATAACTCTGGATCAAGGCTGCGATAAATTGTCGTATAATATCCCCAATTGTTCATTACCGGATATGAGGCAGTATTACTATTAATGGCGCGAGTGACTCTGTACCTCACGGACGAAAACACGTTCGGCGATTTTTTTCGGTGCTACAGCGTAGATCTAACCATCTCGTTCCGTATGAATATCGAGAATGCTGTTAAACAGCACTCGAAAGAAAGAAAGAAAGAAAGAAAGAAAGAAAGAAAGAAAGCCTGTGACCGCGAAGAACAGGGGGGTGAGTCACTCACGCGAGTGACACCGAGCCACCGAAAAAATGTGGTCAAAAGTAGACAAAAGGGGGTAAAAACAACATAACCACCCCTGCCGTAGCATTGGTCTCTGTGTTTACTTATGTGCCAGAGGAAGCACACCTTAACCACAAACTGAGCGTGGAGCACGTGGTGCCCTTGCTCACATGGAAAACATACCGCCCGGTGCCCGAGCTGGAGATCCACCCGGCAAATCTCTTACGCCAAGTCCCAACGGGTGTCGCCAAGGAAGGTACCCGGGGCACGTCCTGTTACCGGAGGCCCTCCGCGGCGCTCTGGAGGCTCCTCCATCTGATGACTCTTCCTTCGCCCCCCCTTCCACACTGATGACTCTGTTTGATCCCTCCTTTAGCTTCTCCATAACCCTCGACATTGCCCTTCTCTCTGCTAGGCTCATTCCCGCTCCCGCCCCCCCCCGGCAATGAGATGCCGCGAGAGTATGTGGCCTGACAGATTACGGCAATGCATGGCACTGACTACATCTCCCCATCGCCGGCCTGCGGATGAGGTTGTCACGCTACCCCTGGGTCTAGGGCCTCACCCCCTGCTCGTGTCTCCCCCCTCTCTCGGCACTTGTTGCTCGTGACATTCTCCGAGATCCTCTCGACTGGCCTCGTTTACCGCTCCCTCCCCCCCCCCCCCCCCCCCCCCGCTCGCTGCTAGGCCTTGCCAGTAATCCTTCCCTTCCCTCCCCTGCTAGGTGTTGACACCGCCACCCCGGGTGTAGCCGAAGCGGCGACCGGCCGGTCATTATGTTGGGGGTTCTGGGTTGTTCCGCTGGCATGTTATCCCTACTCCTTGCGTTCTGACGGCTTTGATGTGGCACCCGAAGTCAGGTATACCCGCTAGCGCTGTTCGTTTATTGTCTGGTCGCCTCCCACTAACTTTCACTAACTTACTCCCGGCGGAGTCGCCACCTCTACGTACGGGAAAAATAGGAACCGCGTCATGTCCCCCTCCGGTGCGTTCTAAAAACAAGGGTATTATCTTGCCAGGCGTTCCTCCCGCTCGGCGTCGACGCCCACCAGGTTTACTCCTAGACGTTAGATCCAATAATGAAGAGCCTTCGACTTGGCAATTGAAGCAATGCGTCCTGTAGTCGGATCCCGAACGCGCCAAACAGAGCACGGCGGTAGTGGCTATAGCAACCGATAGCCACCCTCCATTTCCCTGGGCTGGGGTAATGGAGATAATAAGCAGCTGACAATAAGTGGCATATGGCAAGCCTAGACTAGAGCATCCATCGCTGAACAGGTTCAAGAGAAACGAGGAAGTTGGGCTCTGTTAAATGGGCACGTACACCGTGAGCTCGAACGAGCTGTAAACGCCGGATGACGTGTGACTGCTGTCTTCCTCCGGCCCGGTGGTGCTCCGCTGGAAGAGATCGGCAAACTGCACAGCGCCCCTCGCCGCCGTCCACCACCTCCCCCCATGCCCGGTCGATGGCAACCCTCTAGCCAGTCGCGCCGGGTGGGCGGTCGCCCCCCTCCCCCCGCCACGCTGAGAACCACGCAACACATTCCTTGGGTCTACACTCCTGCTCGAAAAGCGTTTTGTTAAATGCGCATCATGACCAATAGTGGGGACATGACTGCTGCGAGACTATCGATCGGCAAGCAACCGTTCATACAATCAACGGAACAAACACAGCGAAGACGAGATAAAGGCGTTCGTAACCTACGTCAAGATGTTGAAACGCGCCCTTTTGTTGAATGTGCACCATAACCACTGTGGGTGGTCCACAGTCAGCCGTACCCGAATCGTTGGCATTTCCTTTGCGATAGTTTTGGGTTTTCTGCCACACAGGCCGAACTTTTCGCTTGCAACGGATCACTGGACGATGAAGAAACAGGCCGGAGACTGGGTGGGGTGGCTGAGCTTGGCAAGAAACACTTTTCAAGTTCGTAAGACGGTTGGTTGCCGATCGGGTCTCGAAGTCACATACGTCATGTCCAGCCCCCCGGGCAGTTTTTGGGACGCGCGAATATACGCTTTACACTAAATATGTCCAGAGGCGGGCAAGCATGCGTGAAGCGGTAAGTCGAGCCGTCCCCATCCGTTTGGAGTCCGTACAATGCCCCCTCCCCAGGGGTATAAAAACCCAAAACGCAGGCGTTTCTATGCGCTATCGTAGACGAGCTACCACATGACCAGGCATACCCTTGAAGCTCTAGAAAAGACAACTAGCCACCGCGCTAGTAACACCGCCCAACCCAACGTTTTTTTACTTTGTTTGCTCTATTTTCATCATTACCATGTATTCGGGCGTTTCTGAGTTGTTCATTAGTCGTGTCCCCAGGCCTTTGCCATGAAGGCTATCGCCCAAGCGCTGTTAAGGCGTGGGTTATTTCCGAGTATCATTTCTCGCTGCGGCGAAAATGGTCGTTGGGCGTGAAAAAACGACACGCGATTTCAAAACATTTTAAGCGCTGGGGGGAGACATGGAAGTTGCAACAGTTATGTTTAACCTCGATGGGCTGCTTGTTAACGTGTCAACTAGGCGGATTACGAGATGTTCATCGTTCAACATTGGTGTCCGCGGATTGTCGGCAGCGATCCAAAAACCTACCGGCGTAAGTTTCAACTGCATTGTTGTACTGAAAAGGGGAAACCCGTGACCCCTGGTGGAGATACCATGATATGATGTGGTATTTAATTTGGAAGAACGGCAATATTGGTGCAAAGGACTGCACCCCGCGCGAATCAAAAGCATGTCGCAGTGCTAACTCAGTATTGAGGAGCCGCTCCGGACGGTTTGTGTGTTTTTGATTATATTTCAATTAAACAAAGAGTGCTCTAGCATATAATATTTAGCTTCATTAAGCTATTATTAGATTCACGGCAGGCAATCGTTGACGGACTACGATAATAATGCAGCAATTTTCACTCCCACTGCAATCGAATGGTCACGAAAAACGTAGCACGAGTTCTCGTGCGCCACCGATATCAACATTGAATTTTGGCGACAACATGTCAACCACTGGGCATATCGACTTATGCCAGCCTCCAACGGAACCCCGCGTTCCTTAGGACACAAGCGTCGCAATGTTTGTGTAGTGACTGGTAGTCATTGGATGGGTTAGGGTTGCAGAATAAACAACATTGAATAACATCAGGCATATATACGGGATGGAAACACAACAAGGCCTACATTTTAGTGATGCGACATGCTGTTAGCTCCAAAATAGATTTGAGCTGAGCGTAAGCTTTCTTCACACACCATAACATGTGTGAAAGCCGTAGCGGCTGCCTGTGGTTGAGGAGGTGTAGCAATTCCCGTGAGGCGTCTTTAATTGGCCAACATTACACTGGAAAGAGTGTAACTGCTGGGGAAAGACAAATTCAACAAAATAAAAGGAAAACCACCATGATTCAGTGGCCTGTGAGGTTTGTAAACAAAAGGGGAGAGCACATCATATCAGCATTAGAAAAACACGACAGTAACTTCAGGTAAAGCTAGTAAAGCATGCCAACAGAATGGGGATCCGGGATAATCTGTGGATTGCGTTACCACGTCGTGTTCAACTGTATTCAAGAGTTGGCTATTTTTCATGGAAGTTAACAACCCATGCACATGCACATGTCGTCCGTCCACCTCACCCAGATCGCAATGTGCTTTGTCTATATTTATAGGACAAACTCATCTGTGGCCGAGGTAAGATGAATCGACTCTTGAGAGCATTGCTGCAAAGAAAAGAACAAGTCACGTCCAAAAAGGGCTCAAGGTTGCTTGATTCTTGTGGGTTTTGTTACAGAGAAAAAAACAAGTCACGTCCAAAAAAGGCTCAAGGTTGATTTATTCAAGGCGTATTTACAAACTATTAGATTATTACAAAAGGCTGCTGCGGGCCTCGAACCCCAAAGCTGGCGTGAGGCGCACAGTGTCTGGTCATGCCCGGGGGCTAATAGAAAGAGCTTACATGGAAGTCTGCCCTTGGTCATGAGTTATGAGAAGAGATAGGATCCAATTATTTGCACCAAATCACCACCAACAAGCCTCACGCAAGCAAGCAGTGTCTTACTGTAGGAGACAAACGCCTTGTCTACCCTAACCCCCCTTCCGACATCCTCCGGCCTCTAACGCCTTTGCTATGCCTTTAAACAGCAGCTCCGTCTGTTTAGAGGCTGCCAGCCACGTGCCACGCGCGGATGATCCCATCCGTGTACCTGAGGGCAGCGGTGGGCAGCGGTTGGTTCAAGGAGGGACAAACAGCAACAAGGTTGAACTAGCGTTCGGTGGGTAGCGACAATCCCCATTATTTCACAACCACATGAGAACGCGGAAGAACAACAGAGTGGTCATGGCAGCAACAAGGTTGAACTAGCGTTCGGTGGGTAGCGACAATCCCCATTATTTCACAACCACATGAGAACGCGGAAGAACAACAGAGTGGTCATGGCAGCGCATTCATTATTGCGAGCATGTTCTACGTCGTGCAAGATAAAACGAACGTACTATTTGGCAGTGGATACCGATCAGGTATACACGAGAACTACCAATCATGTGCTGTTCGCGATTACAACACTCTAGAAACTCACCCGGAGTAGAGGATGCTCCCGTTGTTGGACCAGCAGAGGCACGTGCAGTACGGCACGATAGCCTTCGCAGACACCTCGGGGAACTCGGGTCGGAGCTCGTCCACCACCACCTTCGATTCCAGATCCCAGATCTGGCAAGATAGGAGACAACGAAAACGCAGGGCGTTATATTATCGCTTCGGCTTGCCTGGCATGTATTTAGTAGGAATAAAATACGCATGGCGTTCAATAGTCGATGCTGAATAAGTGGCATATACCATACCAAGATAACCTGGAGCGCTACGTTCAAGGTCAATCGTGCGGGATGGCCAAGAAATGACTCAACAAAAGACTCAAAATGCTATGGTAGTAGTAGGGACGCTCTTAAAGTACATCTGTTACATCCGTCTTTGCTTTCGACGCACACCTCGAAAGGATACAACTAACGTCTTCGCTTTCAGCGCACATCGTATCTTCGTTCGCAAATGAAGCTATTCTTGCTATAACATCGCCCTCTTACCTTGATGCCAGCGGTGGTCGCGGCGCACAACCAGTAACGGTTGGGGGAGAACACCAGGGAGTGGATGATGTCTCCAGCGTCGAGCGAGTAGAGGCGCTTACCCTCCTTAAGGTCCCACAACATCGCGGTTCCGTCCTTGCCACCAGAGGCACACAGAGACCCATCAGGCGAGACGGTCACCGTGTTCAAGTACCCTGTGTGGCCGATGAGGTTGGTGTGGAGCTTGCAGTTGGATAGCGCCCAGACCTTGACCAACTTGTCCCATCCCGCGGACACGATGACGGGGGCAGACGGCGAAGGAGAGAATCGCACGCACGACACCCACTCCGTGTGGCCCTGATCGTTGTTGTCCGACGCGGCAAAGAAGGAGAATGAGGGGGTAAGGAAAGGGGTAAGACCAAGGGTCACAGGGGACAACTACTCGACACCAAACCTCTGCTTGTCGCCGAGACAACCCATACACCTTCATCGCCCTTTCCGAAGGTTTCCACCCGTATACACAGCCAAAACAAACAGCTGCATACGAATATATCATACCAGGTATGTGGAGCAAAGTTCGTTCTTAGGAGTCAGTCATCAAATACTGCTGTGGATGACCCAACCTTTCTACATACCGTGGAGGAAAGAAAACATCAAAACGCAAGGGAACGATTTTCAAACACAAAGATGCCACTACAAAAAACAATAACCAACTACGCGGAGCATACCAAGTGTATAGCTTTGCGAAAATGTACCAATCGACAGGTCTTACCACGCACGGGTCCCCTCCCTGCTTAACCGCAATTTTTTGCGGTCGGCCAAGGAGAAGGCGGGGCAGGCTTATAAAACTGGCTACCCGCAGGTAACTGCTCTTCGGGTTCATGACACCCCTCGTCAACCGTGCTCC
The DNA here is from genome assembly GCA_012845835.1 of Undaria pinnatifida. Taxonomy (NCBI): domain Eukaryota; class Phaeophyceae; order Laminariales; family Alariaceae; genus Undaria; species Undaria pinnatifida. The sequence goes on from JABAKD010000030.1 coordinate 12,310,542, forward strand.
TCCCATTTTGGGTGGAATGCAAAACGATCGAGGGGCAACGCCTGCTGAGACCCGGTGTCTTTTTTACACGAAATGCGTGCGACTACAATACGAAGTGTAGCCCTAATTGGTGTTCCATCTCCAATTTTTTTTATCAATACTTGGTACCTGACGTCCAAGTAGCGCGTTCCCTAAAACAAGAGCGGAGCTTTGAGCACACCGCCTTCTACGTTTGTATGAATACCAGTATTCAGCAAAGCAACACCATGCCATGTTAACATGTACAACTACTTACTGACTGTGGTTTTTAGCGAACGAAGCTAGTTCCGTATTGGAAACTGCTAGCTGGAGATGCGCTCCCAACCTTAATCGTTGGTTCTCAGGCTACGGTCTGCGGTACCTAGAAATGACGGGGGCACATTTAAAACTACCGTAATAGTCGGTACTTACGTCTTCCTGGATGGTGTACTTGCACTCTCCGAGGGTGTTCCACAACTTGATCGTCTTGTCACGGGATCCCGACACGATCTGCCTGTGACATGGTCAAGTCGACGTGAGAATTTTACCAACTGAGTTACTTCTTTTTGGAGGTGGTGGGATTCGAACCCACGCTACATTAAAAATGTAGATTAATTTAGCAAACCAAGGCTTTCAACCACTTTGGATCAAGTTACTTTTTATTATTACTGATTTTATACTCCAAGTCGAAATTTTTATAACTTTGATATACAAAAATTGATACTTACTTCGATATATCTTGAATCGACTATTATTGTTTAATGCTTGATTCTGGACTAAAAGCTATCGACGTGAGAACAACACGAGTTAGCGTAGCAACAAACTGGAGAGGATAGTCATCTTGATCGAGTGCTTGTCGGTGCTTAACCTGGACTGGACCACAGCATGACCTCTGGCCGCCATCACCTGTACAACGCAAGTACGAACTTCTCCCTTGTTGCAACGTGGGTATCAACTGAACTGCACGTACCTGTTGTCAGCCGAGAAGGCAACGGAGAGGACGTCCTTGGCGTGTCCTACGAATCGGCGGGTGGTGCGGCCGGACTGGATCTCCCACAACCGGAGGGTTCCATCCCAAGACCCGGACCTGGAACACGAATAAAAACAGCACCGGCGTTTTCAGTCAGCAGTACGTATTAACTGGTAGTTTTCCTTGGTCTTGCGCTTCGTTCGATCGCTCACACCACGGAAGATGGGCGAGGCAACTCATGTTCAAACAAGATGTGTTACAAGCAGTTCCTGACTGCTCAAACAGCGACTCTTGTACTTTTGTGCATACCAGCATACCTGGTACACTCTAATGTAGCACATACTCTATTGTAACAAACGCAGAACAATCATGTCAAGGCAAACGAGTTGCGGATAGTGCACCAAGGCTCTGATAGGGCGAAATACGTGAAGTTCTGCGGCTCCCGGCTCCTCTGTTCAAAGTCTAGTCTAATCAGGACGCGTTTTCATCCACGATCAAACACGATCAATCACAACTTCATGCTTCCGGTACTCCCACACACTGCACTTGGTCACGTGATTTTTGAATTTCCATTTGAAAAAAATGAGGGAAAAAAACAGCACAAAGACAATGACGAACACGACGACTGCTAACCGTATAAGTTATACTCACAGCGCAAACTGTCCGTCGGAGGAGATGACGACTTCAGACACGAAATGGGAGTGGCCCGTGAGCGAGCGGTGTGGGTAACCATACTGGTCCTCGCCGCGCTGCAGCTTCCACACGATGATGCTCTTGTCGCGAGAGGACGACACGATCATGTCCTTGTCCTGATCACCATTATCGTTGGTAGGTCAAGCGAAGCTGCGCGTGTTATAAAGCATAACTGCGTCGGTACATGCCGAGGCACAGGAGAATAACCAGCAATCTATCTCAGAGGAAGCGAGTCACGTCTACTGCTCCTCCTGTGGGAAGGAGCTGATGTTGGTTTTGCTGTCCCACACACGCTTACGAGTTGCGCAGTTTTTGTCTCGCTTGTTGTGTGTTATTGGTGGTTCCGATTGTCTCTGCCGCGGCGGATTTTCCCTGATTCGGGTGTGCCAGAACAACGAGACGCAAAACGTAATGGAGTTCGGGCAAACGCGAAAGATCGTGGGGCAATGCAGACGCTACCTTGACAAAGCTGCTGCAAAGTCGTCGCTTACAGATGTGTCCCGAGCAGAGAGGACACGATATGACATGATTGTGCGTGTGGCCCGGGAGAGGAGCTTGCGTCGATGCCGCCCGAACGCTAAAATCTGGCACGAGGGCCACACAGACTGGCGATTTGTATTGTTCTCTCACCTCAGATGTGGCCGCGATGGACGTGACCCAGTCCTCGTGGGCCACCAGCTGGCCGCGGTACTTAAGTTGGTCTCCCATGTTGACGAGAGGTACAGGTACAGGTGAGAAGTGTACTTACTAGGGGGTTGCGTGAGGCTTGTTAGCAGGACGCCACACACACCACAGACGATATTGTCAACATGCCAAACTCTTTATAAACCCGGGAATAATTTCAAATGTCACCTACCTCGATACACACTGGCTGTACGGCTACCGCGGTCAGCGTTAGTCCTTTCGGAGTTGTATCACCCCTCTTCTCCACCCAATATCACTGCTTTTCCTGAGCACGGCTGGCTCAGCCGTCAGTTTCGCTGTAGCTTCGGCGTTCCACAAGCAGGAATTGGGAAAGAACACTAAGATTCAAACCAAACCATTACAACAATGGAGGTTGCACCTACCGATGGCCTACCTACGCCGCTACCATCGGAGCCTGAAAAGCAGATGCCGACCGTGCTCTGCTGCATGTGCTCTCTCCCCATCCCACCCAACCCCACGAGCATGTGTGTGCTGTGCATCAGGACCCAAGTGGACATTACGGAGGGGATTGCCACGAACCTGACGATACATCAGTGTCGTGGGTGCAAGCGTTATCTCCGCCCTCCGTGGGTGGCGGCGGAGCTGGAGTCTAGGGAGCTAATGGCCGTGTGCCTGAGGAAGGTGAGCCTTGGCTGGGCTCCGACAAAGCGTTTTGCGCGAAAAACTACGTAGGCAGCAGACGTGCTATATGCCGTTATTTCTGGTACTGCTGTGACGCTTGCGTCGTCTTCAGTTGTTTAGTCTACAGCAGTAGCTCCACCTCTCACGTCGGCCCAAGTACGTTGTTCCCAACATATGTCCGCGTCGTACACTCTAGACGAGCTGTAGACGTTAATCTATGCACCGTTTGATGTGCAAATTAAAACATCAACAGTCCCTATATTTCCGCCCCAATGGGTATACTCGTACACGTACCTGGTACGTACAGCTTTGCTCCTCCAGTCTAGACGGCCGTATTGCGCAAAAAGCAGTGGCACTGACAAGCAGCCAACCCCCCGCCCTCCTCCGCAAAGGTAAATGGCCTGAAGAAGGTCAAGCTGGTAGATGCCTCATGGATATGGACGGAGCCGCACAGTCGGCGGCTCAAGCTCAAGCTCACGGTGCAAAAGGAGGTCGGCAACGGGGCAGTGCTTCAGCAGGCCATGGCAATTACCTTCGTCGTGCGAAATCAGCAGTGCGACAACTGCGCCGCTGCGTTCACGAACAATACGTGGACGGCGGTGGTGCAGGTCCGACAGAGGGTAGACCACAAGAGGACCTTCTTCTATCTGGAGCAGCTTATTCTCAAGCACAGCGCGCACAGCCAATGCACCAACATCCAGGTGCGTCTCGCTTTGTTCACGAGTATGTCGAGCCTTTTATTATACCGCCGGAGTTCGTCTCGCAAGATGATGAACCCGGTGTGACGTGTGATGCCTCATCATTCTTCAAGTTGCGATATCGAGGAGGCTCGGCCAGTGTTTCGGGCTTGACCGTCGCATGCGGACAGTGATTTCCAACACTTGTCCAGGTTAGCATGCTGCGTCCTTCGTTCTCCGGCTGGTTCCACCGCTGCTTTGTTTATTTCGTACCATACTTGAAATATTTGGCGTAGACTTTCAGATGTACAATACCGCTTTCATGCCTAATTGCAACCACGCCAAGCTTACCTATCAAAACATGGGCAAATATGCTACCGGACGGTTATGATACTGCAGCAGAGTAGTTGTGTCACTACTCCTACCTGGTCCTGTTTATATCGTTCGCACTACCGATTGCACCAGCCAGCACGAAGACAAGTAGCCCCGTTTGAGTATGGACTACGAACGAGTGTTGCAGTAGGAACTATTAATAAGACTCGTTGTCATACAAATAATTGCCCATGACATCTACGTTGTACAAAACAAACCTAAACTTGCCTCTACACATCACCTCTGACACGTCAATCGTTGCCATCGTGCCCGCTTTCTTGATGTCTCGCCATGTAACGACAGACGTTTAGGGACGGAATGGACTTCTACTTTGGGGAAAAGAGCCATTCCGCAAGATTCGTAGACTTCTTGGAAGGCGTCGTTCCGACAAAGGCGAGTGCGTGCGTACGACGAGAACGCAATGTGAAAATCGCAAGGTTATTTGCTTGTTGCGACCGGCGTGAATCGGCGCTCATCTCTGAACGTTGTTTCACCAACTTTTTGCAATGCCACCGCCGATTGTAGAGGCGAGGAAGTTAAGCTTTCTCTCAAGTCGCTGATGAAGTAGGTATGGGGAGCGAGGAAGTCTACTACTGCAGCTTAGACCAGAGGTCAGAATATCACGATCGCCCGACTGAAGGGCAAATAATGAAAGCGAGAAAGTAGATTTATGTACATGTAGCTGCTGTTCTTGTACATCAGCTTCCCTGGACAGCACGAGTCGGCGTCGGATATCGTCGACGCTCGTGCCAAGACTGACTAACTCGATGCTCGCTGACCATTCCCCCGCGCGCGGATGAACTCGATGCTCCAGGTGAAACACAGCAAGAAACTGGTCTCGGCTGACAACCACTCCAATATCTTCAACTTTCACTACACCTACCTGGTCACCCTCGTGCCCGTGTGCAAGGATGACTTGGTGCTACTGCCGAAGCGCTTGGCGGAGCAGCTCGGCAACATTTCGCGCCTGGTGGCCACTCAGCGGGTCACGAGCGCCGTACAGTTCGTCGACCCCCTTACGGCGCAAACGGCGGATGTGACCGAGGAGAAGGTGAGCGACTCATGTCAACGAGTGTGTGCGGCGGGCTTGGTGCGTGACACAACTAATGCTGCTCTGTGGTCGTTTTGCATGCTTCAGGGTTGCTGTTGGAGTTGGCCACGTGAGCGAGCGGCCTTGCCGTCTTTGGCGTTGAAATGCGATGCAAAAAGCGTGGACATGCATTTTGAGTAAGTCTTAATGTTAGGCCCCCTAGTCTGTTGGGCTACCCGTAAAAGTTTGAGCCCTCGCTGGGGGAGCCACAGGACCGAATGGATTTCTCTCCTGTGGCGCCTTCTGCGCAACGATTTCGAGTACGGGGACACGGGGGCAGGCTACGCGTTGTTGCATACTTTGTCGCGTATGCAATCGCACTCCTTTTTTCGACTTAGGTCGGGCGAACCGCGTGGTAGTTTCGGCCGCGACAGGCAGCGAGCGCGTTTTGGTTCCCGGGGTTGAGCTAGTGTTGAAGGTGGTTCGGGTTTCCGTGGACCAGCAATACACCAGCTTGATGCCGACCTTGTACCCTGGAGCTTTTGGCCACAGAACCGAAGCCGTTTGGTACATTGGAAGCCACACATGGCGGGCCTTCTAGGGAGCCTTGCGAATCCTAAGACACCTGGCGTTAATGGCATAATTCTGTTTATTTTACTTTTTCTTGGACGGGTGCGCGGCCATCCGCTCGTCGCGGCCACGGCCCGCCTCTCATCCCGGACGCGTTCCCGGACGCCTTTCTGGCAGACTGGTTCGCGCAACATGCTGTTGCCATGCCGTCAACAACCCTTCCGCCCAACGCCACCCTCGCTGCTGTCACAGGCACCTCACGAACGCCTATCATATCGCACAGCAGCTCGTCCACCGGTTCTGCAAGGCATGGAGTGCCTATCATAGCTGCTACCGCATGACCTTAACTTAGCATCCTCTCTGCACACCCCGCCTGCCCCGATGCCCGTCCCTGTCTCCTTTTGTTTCAGTACTGGCGGTACGAATTCCCATCTATCCTCAGCAGCACGCGTTTAGTCCCGTACGTGGTGTTGGCCACGGAACCCCTCCCGCAGAAGGTCCGTCCCACGGCACCCCGCGGACACCGTATTCGCAAAGCGCGCGTGGCGGACGTGGAGTTGGCTCGGGAATGCGACCTCGGCCGGAACGACGACCGCGTGCACGCCGTTTCCCACTTGGGACACATCCTGCGCGCGGGAGACACGGTGTTAGGGTACGACGTTTCATCGGCAAATCTTCCGGAGGGAGAGGCTTCCGACCTCGTCGGGAGCTTACCGGACGTTGTCCTCGTACGGAAGGTTTACCCTCGAAACGATACCGACGGCGCCGGGAAGAGAGACCGAAACTGGAAACTCGGGGAGTTGGAGAAGGACGGTGGAGATACCGGGGGGGGGGTAAGCGCGGCGAGGGACGAAGCGTCCGCCGAGCGAGACTACGAGCGCTTTTTGCAGCAGCTCGAGAGCGACAAGGACATGCGAAGACAGGTCAACCTGTACAAGACGGGCGATGCGACAGCGGCGGCCGCCGCTGCCAAAGAGGGCGGGATGGAGGTCGTGGAGGAGATGGATGAGGAGGAGGTTCGGTTGGAGGAACTTTTGGATTCGATGACGCTCGATAACGCGAACGCGAGACCAGACGACGCGGACGACTTGGATGCCACTGCGACCATATATGTCGCGGCGGCTGCGCCCGCGCCGAATACGGAAGCGTTGCCGTCGCTCGAGGACGACCCGGACCTTTAAAGACGGTGGTAATGGCTCTATCTACGACAAAGGAGGCGGAAGGGCCACCCTTGCGCTGTTACTTTGTGTGGTGACCTGGTTTCGCCTGCTCTGACGTGTCGTCGAGCTCTTCTTCACGGTCCAGGTGCTCCATTTGTGGAGTGCAGCTGTGGGCTGCGCTGGGGTCCTCTCTTCGTGTCGGCGTTTTTTTGGCCAGAATTTTCGGGGTCGTGCAACCCCGCTCTCTTATACACGAGTTTGAAAGTTGAAAGTGGTGAAAGTACACAAGCAACTTGCTCCTGATGGCTTCCTTTGTTGGAACATGCCGCTCCATGAGCATGGTTGTTTCGCATTTAAAAGCTTGAAACAGAAATGCGCCACTGTTGGCTGTATGTATGGTATGCTCATGCACTTGGCCAAATCAACCCGAAATCTTGTTCCTTCGTTTGAGTTCCGTTTTATTTTTTATTTCGATTGTCCTGTGCTCCGGGCAGCATCGGTGCTAGTCGTGCCCCCTGTCCCGAGTGGGAGGAAAACATTGTGTCAAGTGCACAACATACTGATTGTGGGCGACGTGCTGCTGAAAATATTAACTCATCGTTAATAGCACGTATACGGCCGCTACTGATGTGTTTTCAGTGCACCCGCTGTAGCGCGAAGGCACGCGACGAGGAGCATGTATTTATTGTTGTGCTCCCGTCGACGGTTGCCGGTTGTTTTGCCCTTGGAGCGAACCGACGCGGACGGCTAAAATGACTCAATAAAATAAATACAGGTAACAGGCCAGGTAATTATTTTCGGAAACTTTTCTAGTCGCTGGCTAATTTTGACGCAACAGCAGGCTTTCACACGTCGGACAACTTACAGTAAATCACGTTATCATACAGATATGATGAAAAAGGTCTAATCAAACGTCAGCCGTCGGCGCATAGTTAACTAACTGAGGGTGTATTGTCGCATCACCCCCATCAAGAACTTCATCACATCGACTTATTGGGGGAAGCCGCCTCATTCATTCCAGGTAATGAAAGCAATTATTCCCTAGTCGCGCGAAACGATGTAGACCGCCTGATATCGGGATACCGCCTTGCTCAGACCGCCTGATTGGGGGACCTCTGCTACTACTCCGCGTGAGGTTTTACCTATCACAGATGAGTTTCACGGATGGTCTGCATCATCTGTGCACTTTACGCGGGGCTGACCTTCATTGTCTGGATGATCTGTACTGTTGCATTCACAGCAGTAATATCTTGGTAGTAGTACAGTGTGATCTACACCTCTGTAGATCTCTAGAGTAGTATCATATTAAAATTTGTGTGTGCCCGAATTGTGCCTGGACCTGGTAGCACCCGTAGATAGTGTGGCCTCTTCAACATCTTGTACAAGGTCCTCCGTTTCCGCATAATCTGTAGGTGGTGCATGATTCATACACCACATAGTCTACCAGTATCCCAAAACCCACCGATTTCTGCTTTCACCTACCGGTAGATAATGTAGGTCAGGAAGATCAGCGTGTCTGTCCGACGTGCTGAATGGGAGATTCCAGCTTTCTATTCCATACGCCATCATGAACGAGGTACGCATGATGTACGAATTTACCCCTTGCAAGTTGCGAGAGCTCGGTCGACTAGGAAGGGCTCGGTCGACAAGGAAGCGACTCAGTAAAACAATACTGGTTACATGACTGATATGATGTGTGATGGAAGACGATGACCACTTATCATACAATTCCACAACTACACACCCGATGACCATTATTACCATAAATGTAAATACCGTAGTATTTTTTATAGTAATACAAAACATCGCTTAAATTTACGGACACGGTTTGGGTAGTTTTTGGGAGGTTTCGAAGTGATAGTATGGCGTTACGTATCGACCGTTGGTTCAATACTACCCGCGCTATTCTGCGCCCTTCGTCGTGCAACTAGAGCGTGGTGCGGCTCTAGCGGACACCAGGCACCACAGCAGGGGCACATAACAGCATGTCGGGAGCAAGGGATGCAGGTCGTGGAGGTTTATTCCCATCGGATGTTCTCCGACAGCTGGACAAGGAAAATGTCCAAGTCAACACGACCAACGTGCCTGCTGGAAAAGGACGAACGCCCGACAGGAGGCGAGGCAAGGCCAACGCCGGCGCTGGCTTCAAAGTCTTCCAACCCGAAGCCGACGATTCTCGCCCGTCTACAACCAAGAAGGACAGACCTCCTTCACAGCTCGAAGTAGAGCTCTCGCTCGCCAAGTCGGAGGCGGCCAAGTACAAGGAGGAATTTCGGCTGGCCCAGCGAGCTCTTGATGGCCGGAACGAGCGTGTGCGCGACCTGAAATCCACAACAGCCTCGACGAACTTGCGATATACAGCATTGCTCAAGAGCCACGAGGAGGCCAACAAGGAGCTCGCCCTGCTGCGCACCCAGCTCGTCAACGGTGGCGGAGGGGACGGGAACCTCGAACAACTCAAAGCAAGAATCGAAAACCTCGAAACCAACAATCAATTGTTACGAGAGGAACGGAGTTCGCTCGAGGCAAGGCTGGCGAAGCGGGGGGCGGCGATGGCGGCAATCAAGACCGAACTTGCAGCAGCCACGCAGCGAGAAGCCACCCTTCGCGGGGAAGCCGAGGGTTTGCGGGAAGAGCTAGACAAAGCTATCCGCGACGCAAGCGAGCAGAACCAAGCAACCTCCGACAGCGCGGCAGAGCAAGCGCAGTGGGCCCTCGAGAAGGCTTCGCTGGAAGCACAGGTCGGCGAGCTCGAGGAGCAGCTCTCGACCTCAGCGCGTAGAAACGCGTCGGTAGTGGCGGAACGCGCTGTTCTAGCCGAAGAAGTAACGCGACGTGAAAACGACCATAAGTCTGCTCTATCCGCGCTGCAGGACGAGCTCCGGTCGCTGCACCGTAGGACCACCGCGGACCTCGGGGACTGGCAGCGACGGCACCGGGAGGCGGTGGGGGCGAGGAAGGCGGTGGAGGCGCAGCTTGAGCGACATGTTGGCGAAAGCAAGTCTTGCGCCCTCGTTGCGGAGACGCTAGCCGGGTTGGGGACGTCCCTGCAGGAGGCCTACGGGCTGCTGTCGGCGGCGGTGGTTTCGGAGGGTGCTGATGGGAAGGGTGGACCGGACTCGACCGAGAGGGTGGTGGAAGGGGTGCTGGAGAATATTCTGGGAGGAGTTTTTGAGAGGGTGAAGGAGGAGGGAGTGGACGAGGAGGAGGAGGAAGCGAGGCGCAAGCAGGAGGCTGCACGAGTGTTAGGAGATGAGGCGGCGGTGATGCTGGGGGACACGGTGGAGAAGCTCACGGCAGAAATGGTAAGCCCATCTACATACCTGGTATATACTATGTAATGTATATGATACCTGATGTACGTACGATTATGATGTGCAAGTTTAGTTATTCCCCGTACAGTCGCCCCGGTGGTCTGGTGGTTACCCTCGAATACTACTATCAATAGTGTTGGTCCTTGAGTTCGAGTCCCACCGTGGTGAGATTTTTACTTTATTTGCAAAAATGCAAAAAGAGGTTCAACTGCTGAGAGCGCCTAGCAGCGTGGGTAGGTACAAGAAGAAAATGCTGAATTATTCTCGCGATAAACATGAAGGCACGTACTGCTGTAGTGCGGAGGGGGGAGAAGGGCCCGCTATGTGACCCCGGATCTGAGTTACTACTGGGAGGGAGCACGAGAGAGAGTAGTGCGAGGATAATAAACGGGATGAACAAAAAGAAAGAAAAAGCGTACAGCATGTAGTTGCTAACTCTGTGTAGTATGATAGTGTGTGGGTGAGATCAGCACCGCGGTACGTACTGAACGTATTTACTAAGACCTGGCAGCAACGCCGGTGTAATCAATGCAGCATGTTCGCCGAAGCAGCTGGGACGTGGAGTTCCTGCAGATTCCCGTCAATACGTTTTCCGATCCTGGCATTTGATCCTTTGCGTCAACGGCACCAGCCGTGTACCAGTATGCGCATGAGGCAGTTATGCACCAGGTATATACCGTGTACATGGGCACAATCATTTTCAGTTTTGTCCAATTCATGGCGTCGCAGCGTCGCAGGTACAGCGGCAGTCTAAATCAGGGGTTGGCACTACCAATGTATGGGTCGACCAGTTACCTACCGACAATTACCGAAACCATATTTTGGTACTAGCCTACCTGTAATTTACCACACAATGTCGGAGAGGGTTAGGGAAACATCCCCGGGTTTCCACTGTTTTCTCTGCAAACCAATGTAAATCTGCGACAGGCGTCCAAAACACATGTTTGATCACTCCTAAACTTTCCCAGAGGGTAGAAAAAAACAAGGGAAACCCGTAAAACAGGATTCCTATGCAGACTCTCCTCCTCCCTTCTTTACCTACTTCCGACGTAGTATCGCTCTAAGCCGCCCTGCTGCCCTTGCTCCACGTTCCTTCTTGTTTTATTTCATCTATCTTCTACCCTTAGACCCTACCACCTGGTGCGCCGCGCTCAGGCCCCATCCCCACGCCATGGGTGTGCGTCGGTCGCCCCCCCCCCGTCCCTTCTCCTCGCTTCTTGCCGATCCCTTAGCCGACGCTCCGAGCGGGACACCCTCTTCGAATTGGTGACCTCCGTAGTCACCGAGACGACTTGAAGCAGGGGTTCCTTCGCGACCCCAATCCTTGCCATGGACCCTCCATCCTGCCCGCCCAAATCACGCTTGCCGTCAATGGTCTATGAAATAGTTTCCTTTCACTCCGAATCGGCCAAGCCAAGGCTTTCCATCGCGACAGTGGCAAGCTTGTGGTTCCGCCCATTGAGGAGCACATGTCCCGGACGAGCGTAGTGTTGGCGCTTGCGCACCTCGGAGGTAGAGGCAGCTGATCCATCGTGGCCAGCGTTGCCTCCTCGCAGGTGCACCTGCGCTTGCACCAGTGTTGGCGCTCCCCCCCTCGAAGTTACGCTGCGGGGTTTCCACCCTGAGTCGGCGACCGGGCTTACAACCTACCACCACACCTTGTGAATCTCAAGACGGAGGACAGGCTTTTGTTCACTTTTAGGAGAGAAACACTACGTGCGCGCAGCCCGTTACAGTACCGGGATGAACTATTATTTTGATGAATACCACTCAACGCTAAACGCTAACCTCGACCTTTGAATGCCGCTGCTGCAACCGTGGGCCTCGCTCGCCGATGGAACCATCTCTGTGCGTGTGCCGCGCGTTTTAGGCAAGTCTGCGGGAGTTCGGCGTGGCCGAGGCTGGTGTACATCTTGAGAAAGCCCGGTCGCTGGAGGTGAGGAACTGATCTTTATCTCGTGTGTGGCATTTCCCCCGGCTCGCCTTAGCCTTTTTTAATGCTGCAGCCAAAAGTAAGTATACTGTAAATCCAAATAGCTTGTCCCTGACAAAGTATTCGTGCGGTTCTAAAGTTGTTGAACTCGGTACAGCAGTAGGTGTGGTTGGAGCTCTACTCTGCTGGTGAACGGTTACCGCTCTTTTTTTTTTGTGCCGTATGTGTCGGTTTCCGCAACGAAGACGTGATAGATGGCCATTCTATTACTACAGCGGTAATTGTTGTATGTCGCTAGAGCGACCCAACGACCGGGCGGAAAGCTTGTGCAAATCAAGTTTGGCTGACAACCTTTCCGTCTGGCGCTTAATCGCAACACCTCGTGCAGAGGAACACCATTGTCTTGCCTTTTCTGTTGCGAATAATAGTAGCATACCCTGGTACCTGACCTAGCACAGCTGTTTGCGCTTGCGCCGCTCGCTTTCCATATTGAAAGCCGGCCGCTATCGATCCTCAAATCGACCGCCATCAATATTCTGAACAGACCAACCGAACACCGCGCGAACCTAAACAAAACCTGGCAGACGGAGCTGGAGGACGTTTGCGGGCGCCACGCGGAAGCAGTGTCCGAGCTCGAAGCAGCGCGCGGCGAAGCAGAAGACGAGGTGGCGCGGCTAACGCAGAGATTGGGCGAAGAAGACGGCGAGCGCAAGGACCTGGAGCTGCGCTTGGAGTCGGCGGCTCAGGAGTTGGCGACTACGGTGCAGCTCTCGGAGCTAGCCCTGGCTGCGAGGGTGTCGGCCGCGGAGGGTGAACGGTTGGAGAAGGAGCAAAAGCTAATCGCTGAGAAGGCGCGGCATGCGGAAGAGCTGGTGGGTTGCGTCGTGGTGTTGGTGCTAGCGTTGCGTGCTATTTGTTGTCGGTTGGGCCGTGTGTTTGTTTGAAATTCGCTACTGTGTAAAACCGGCTCACCCAAAATACCGGTGGTTTATCCCAAACAACGTTGGTGTAGTTCTCAAGTTTATTTAGGCTGGTTGCGGTGGGGTGCGCTATTTTTTTACTATCTCGGCAGTAGGCTTCAGGTCCAAGACTGCGGTAAGAGATGCGTCGTCTTACAGGAGATTGGTTTTGGCATTTTCGAGCAAGAGGCGTGTGGTCCCGTGTGACCCAAAGCTGTTCAGAGAGTGTGCGACATTGTCAATCGAAAGCTGGAAAGCAGGAGTTGCTCGTTGTGGTTGGTTCAGACCGTTGTGTTTGGTCGCAGAGTGGATGCTGCTGACGACATTCTCTAGAAGTCAGGTGCTTTGATTTCATTTTCATTACATGATTTTCTCTCCCTGGTGCGACAAGCTCAAGATCTGGGCGGAATGATGAAAGCTTGGTTTTTACGCGCAGCTTGGGCTTGCGCTGGGCACGCGCATCTTCCCTGGCCGAGTTGCCACTAGGCCGTGGCTTCGGCGGTACTCTGTCTACGGTCACCCTGCCCTCTTGCGTCTCCTCTTTCTCATCCTCCTAACGGCTCTTCTTGCCCGTGCTTCGTGCGTCTCATATTGTCCGTTTTTCTTACGTCCTATCTTGATTATTATCTGGCACTCCCTGACGGGTAGGAGGCTCAGGATAAGGCGCGGCGTGAGGAGCTCGATTTGGTGCGACGCGACTACGCAGGAAAAGTGGATGCGGTGGAGGTAAGGAATGGTGCCCAAGTCGCTCAATCGGAGTGTGTTGTGAGTCGTGAACTCGGTGATCACGGGATAATCTTGCACGTGGAAACGAAGTCTTGATGGATTCGTCAAGATTGGGTGTCGGTACGTCACCGCGACGTAGATGCATGAAAGCTAAATTGAAAATAACGTGTTTGCGCTTTGTTAAATTTTGACTATTCCAACCATTTCTATTCCCCCGTTACCGACAGTTGGCAAAAAATAATTTTCAAATTTACGCAAATTTGCTGCTGCTATGTAAATTTGAAAGGCAAAATTACATAGAGTCGAAAAAATATACATAGAGCCGAATTAGACAACGACCACGTTATACGGTTGGTCAACGTCTCCCCGACCCTTTAATCACCTCTGTGGTTGGTCAAGTACACCCGACAAATACTGTGTAGGCGCTGGGAAAACAGAGCAAGAAAACACGCTGGCTTGTAAGTTATTGCCGCGCAGCATCGCTTGACCTTTGTGCAAGACGGTGCGTGCCGACACGGCCCTCGTCTGCGTGATAGGCGTTCGGCCGAGCTATGCCATGGTGTGGGGGAGGGCTGGTGATGTGGCGGTGGCGGATTCCCTGCGCTTTTGTGCCTTTTTTGTCGTTGACCTTGTCGTTTGCGGGACCTATCGCAGCAGCACAGCTAGCAGCAGCAGCAGCCAGCAGACCGCAGCAGCAGCATATGCTGCAGCTCTGTACAGAAATGTGGCTGCTAGCAGATAGATGACCTCGGCCCTCTCCGACGAGACAGACATGAAAAATAATAGACAGCTAGCTGTGGACGCCGGGTATAGCTACTCTGAGGATCAGGGACTCGCCCGTCTTTCTGCCTGGTGCTTCTTCTTCTCCTGCCTCTGTCTCTGCTCATCGTGTAGTGTGTCTGAAGCCGCATTTTTGCCGTGAGCTCTTCTATATGATCGTACATACAGCTTGCACAGCCTCTTGCTGCGCTGTTTCTGACGGCTTTTTTCTTCCTTCGTAACTATCTGCTGGGACGAGGGCGGCAGGGCGTGGGGAAACGGGGAAACGCAGGCCGTGCGGAGAAGGTTTACCGTACTCTGCTACTTGGAAGTATGATGTATGATGTATGATGTATGATGTACCTTGCTGTGCTTTGATCGGGTTCAGCGTCTCTGGAGGGTTCGCCTTATCAACTCACACACTCAGGAACACAACAACGGCAGCAACGATGTATTCGGTACACAACGTGATGTACTGGTATACGAGATTGGTCTTTACAACAGACATCATAGCGTCTGTAAATCAGTTGAAATCGAACGACCTTCGGTTCGCTTTCCGCGAAGATCTTAATTTCAAGGGCTTTTCGCGGGTCGGGTCAAATCTCTAGGGTCGGGTCGGGTCGGGTCGGGTCGGGTCAGCTGACCCGATCCGACCCGTGAGAATCTCGAGACGTCTTGACCCGACCCGACCCGACCCGCGAGAATTTCGAGACGTCTTGACCCGACCCGACCCGACCCGACCCGATCCGACCCGCGAGATTTTGAAAACCTCCTGACCCGATCCGACCCGACCCGCGAGATTTTGAAAACCTCCTGACCCGACCCGACCCGACCCGACCCGACCCGACCCGCGAGATTTTGAAACCTCCTGACCCGACCCGACCCGACCCGCGAGATTCTGAAATTCTCCTGACCCGACCCGATCTGACCCGCCACAATTCGGGTGACCCGCGAGATGCGGGTTTCATGCGGGTCAGGTCGACTTGATCCGTGACATTTCTCACGGGTCGAAGTCGAACAGTCATGGGTCAAAGCATGTATATACCTCGGTCGGTTGGTTGGTCCTTGGTCCCTCGTACTTTTCCCAGTATGTCGTGTTCTCTGGGTTTTTTACCGGCATTGTTTGCAGCTGATGATTATGTCATGTGGTGTGCGCGCGAAAAATAGGAAAGAAACCGCAACCCACATGCATGGACATGCCCGTACCGCTAGACCACCGGGTCGACCCGACGAGCGACCCGACGAGCGATCTAGTTATAAGTTTTAAGTGCAATCTCCGGCCCCGGCAAGCAGCCTAGCTGTACCGCCTCCGGCAGCAAGCCCACAGCTGGGGCGTGGATCTGTCAGCAGGAGCTGCAATCCGCGAGAATCCGGGGTTTGCTGCTGCTGCTTGCTGCTGCCAGTGCTGCTGCTGCTGCTGCTGCTGCTGCTTCGACGACGACGACTGCCCTTCCTTGCCTTTTTACGTTTGGTCACATTTCGTACTGGTATGACCGTGATATTACTACTGTTGTTACGGCTTCAGCAGGTACGGGATTCGCGTCACACTGCTGTATGCCTTGGAACGAGTAGCTAGGGGTACTGCCTGGTGATTTTTCTCAGGGCTTTTCACGGGTCGGGTAAAATCTCGCGGGTCGGGTCGGGTCGGGTCGGGTCAGCTGACCCGACCCGACCCGCGAGATTTTCGAGACGTCTTGACCCGACCCGACCCGACCCGACCCGCGAAATTTTCGAGACGTCTTGACCCGACCCGACCCGACCCGCGAGATTTTCGAGATGTCTTGACCCGACCCGACCCGACCCGCGAGATTTTGAAATCGTCCTGACCCGACCCGACCCGACCCGCGACAATCCGGGTGACCCGCGAGATTCGGGTCGTCTGGCGGGTCACGTTAACTTGACCCGTGACATTTCTCACGGGTCAAAGTCAAAAAGACACGGGTCAAAGCATGTATACCTCGGTCGGTTGGTTGGTCCTTGGTCCCTCGTACTTTTCCCAGTATGTCGTGTTCTCTGCGTTTTTTACCGGTATTGTTTGCAGCTGATGATTATGTCATGTGGTGTGCGCGCGAGGAATAGGAAAGAAAACGCAACCCACATGCATGGACATGCCCGTACCGTTAGACCACCGGGTCGACCCGACGAGCGACCCGACGAGCGAGCTATTAATAGTTATGATTTACAAGTGCAATCTCCGGCCCCGGCAAGCAGCCTAGCTGAGCCGCCTCCGGCAGCAAGCCCACAACTGGGGCGGTGGATCTGTCAGCAGGGGGTGCGATCCGCGAGGATGCGTTGTCTGCTGCTGCTGCTGCTGGTGCTTGCTGCTGCCAGGGTGCTGCTGCTGCTGTGCTGCTGCTGCTGCTGCTTGCTGCTGCTGCTGCTGCTTGCTGCTGCTGCTGCTGCTTGCTGCTGCTGCTGCTGCTTGCTGCTGCCAGGGTGCTGCTGCTGCTGCTTGCTGCCGCTGCTGCTTCGACAACGGCTGCTCTTCTTCTTGCTTCTTTACGCTTGGTCACATTTCGTACTGGTATGATAATTCTCGAGCTAGCTACTACTACTTCACTGCTGTATCTATCTTCTATCTGTGCAGTCTCCAGCCCCGGCAAGCAGCCTAGCTGAGCCGCCTCCGGCAGCAAGCCCACAACTGGGGCGGTGGGTCTGTCAGCGGGGGCTGCGATCCGCGAGAATCCGGGGTCTGCTGCTGGTACTTGCTGCTGCCAGTGCTGCTGCTGCTGCCGCTGCTTCGACGACGACTGCCCTTCCTTGCCTTTTTACGTTTGGTCACTTTTCGTACTGGTATGACCGTAATATTACTGCTGTTGTTACGGCTTCAGTAGGTACGGGATTCGCGTCACACTGCTGTATGCCTTGTTACGAGTAGCTAGGGGTACTGCCTGGTGATTGTTCTGCACGCTGTGATGACATATGATCGGAGCATCCGCACGAGGGAGGCAGGAAGCCGAAATGTTTATATTTTATTGGCGGACCCGCGGGGCGCCTACACGGCATCAACGTGGCTCTCAGCTGTAAGTTTGAAAAAGGCGGATCCGCCGGCTAGATCCGCGGGTTGGACCCGCGGGTCAGCCCAAAACAACTCACGGGTCATTATGGCTTGACCCGCGAATTGACCCGTATCTCGCGGGTCATGACCCGACCCGACCCGCGAGATTTTGAAAACCTCTTGACCCGACCCGACCCGACCCGACCCGCGAGATTTTGAAGCCTTTTGACCCGACCCGACCCGACCCGCGAGATTTTGAAAACCTCTTGACCCGACCCGACCCGACCCGTGAGATTTTAAAACGTGATGACCCGACCCGACCCGACCCGCGAGATTTTGAAACCCCCTTGACCCGACCCGCGGGTCGGGTCATGACCCGTGAAAAGCCCTGATTTTTCTGCACGCTGTGATGACATATGATCAAAGCGTCGGCACAACGGAGGCAGGAAGCGGAAATGTTTGTACAGTAGGTGGTCCTTTATAGTGGCATATAGGGGCAAGACCAAATGGTGTCACAATTCGGGGCAGTGCCACTATTCGATATAGTGGCACTATTGCCACTATTGCAAGGCCAATGGTGGCAATATTGCCACTATATCGAATAAGAAGCTTCGATGTTCACGATATCGACAGCGGTTCATTGGATTTACACTCGCATGCGCTGTTACATGCGGGTGAAGCCGTGTACGGCTGCACTCCTCGTGGTTGAGCATTTGTGTGCAGCAGTGTCCGCATGAGACACGTGAAATGACACTTGGTTATCCAAGGGTCGCCGAGCCTTCTGCGGTCAAAACCTATTTCCCATTTTTCAGTGCAGGCAGACCACCGAAACCACGCCCAAACATACTGAAGGAGGCACATCATTTACGTTTTGTCCGGCGGGCCATGTAACATGGGGTTCAACACACGCAGAAGAAATGACAACAGCAACGCAGAGACGCGAACAACTGAAGCAACCAAGCTTGAAGAGCCAAACGCTCTCCACCCCGGCGCATCAACCCAACCGCCACGATGCTCTGCAACTACGTACGAGCACTTTTGGTGTAGGCGTCAGCCGACTGATTGCACTAGGAGTCGGCAAACGTTCTAATGTTCATCTGCCGTGCCGGTCTGGCGGAGTGCGCTGCGAAGAACACCATCTTCGCCTTGCGGAGGCAATGCCCGGCTTCGCCAATGCCACACGACTCTGGGTACTGTTCTAGAAGACCAAAAAGTTCAGCCAGTTCCGCGAACGACGGCGGCGCCTTCTTCTCCCCACCCCCCGCGCTCTCAGAATCTTCGGCATTGTCTGGCTCGTCGTCTCTGTCCGCCTCTTCCTCGTACGTGTTGTTAACCTTCTCCATGAAAATCTCTTCTGCGTCTTTAGACAGAGTGTCAGCAAACTCGGCTTGCTCCTCCAACCCGGCCCATTCCTCCACGGCCTTCGAGGCACGCTTAGGCTGATTGGGGGGGTCGGGTGTCTTTTTGCTTTTTGGCGATGCACGGGTTGAAGACGCGGTGTATTTCTCTTGCTGCCCTCCTCCTCTGGTTCACCACATATTCCATGAAGCCGGCCACCGCAGCCAAGGCGACATCCGTGCCCGTCTTTCTCTCCCAGTGGTCGGTTTGGGAGTTTACACAGTTCTAGGTCCGCGCAGGCTGGCATGATATGTGTGGCGCCCACTGCTGAGGGCGCGTGTGGGCAGGTGTGGTCCAGCAGTAGTGGGGGCCCGCTGTTTGGAACTGCCACTATTGGGTGTGTGAGATGCCCAACATGCCACTATTGAGGGCCCCGTCCTCAATAGTGGGAAAGTGCCACTATATTGGTTTGAGATTTTGCCAGGATATTTTTATGCCACTATTCAGGGCACTTCACTATTCAGGTTGCCACTATAGACTAATCCAATGGGCCACCTACTGTATTTGATTTGCGGACCCGCGGGGCGCCTGCATGGCATCAATGACTCTCAGCTGTAAGTTTGAAAAAGGCGGATCCGCGGGCCAGATACCCGCGGGTTTGACCCGCGGGTCAGCCCAAAACAACTCGCGGGTCATTGTGGCTTGACCCACGAAGTGACCCGTATCTCTCGGGTCATGACCCGACCCGACCCGCGAGATTTTGAAAACCTCTTGATCCGACCCGACCCGACCCGCGAGATTTTGAAACCTCTTGACCCGACCCGACCCGACCCGCGAGATTTTGAAGCCTCTTGACCCGACCCGACCCCGACTCGCGAGATTTTGAAAACTTCTTGACCCGACCCGACCCGACCCGACCCGACCCGACCCGACCCGACCCGCGAGATTTTGAAAACCTCTTGACCCGACCCGACCCGACCCGCGAGATTCTGAAACCCCCTTGACCCGTGAAAAGCCCTGTTAATTTCAAACCAAATTTCAAAATTTCTGTAGCGCCAGACTTGATAACTTTTCTTCATTTTTTGTTTTTACTACCGACGGGTATGCTATGTTCAAATCTCGATTTGCGCCAACACCCTAGTGAAGACGAAAAAACTAAAGTAAAAGTGCAAAGCGACACAAAAAATGGCAAAGAAAAACAGAACAAGAATGAAAACGAAATTGAAGATTACAACGAAAACGAAAATGACAATGAAAACGGAAGTGAAGACCTAAGTGTCAGGGTCCTCTAGTAGAGCGGAACAGAGCGACGCGAAAGAGTGCTTCGCGGCAGTGTTTTTTTGTGGCGTGTTTATCGTGGTGGCCACTTCTGTCTGTCGTTCAAACGAGCGTCATCGTGAGCAAGGCTTTACGCGTCCACGGTCCCCGACGTGGGATTTTCCAATGCGTTACGAGTAGAGGCTCGCGTTTATCGATCGCCTTTTCTAGACCGCCTGTTCTATCTTTCCCTTCACTATTTGTTTTTTTGCGCGACCCCCGAGGCAGTCTTGAAACGTTTTTTTCGTCAACACCGCCCTTTACTTGTGATGTGTATCTTTCCTGCAGGAAGAAAACCGGTCATTGCAGGAGAAGATGGAAGAGCTATCCGCACAAGCCTTGGAGCTCAAGGCGAGGGCGGACGCGAGGTAGGCGAAAACATGCCTCGACGATGCAAGCAGTGTCCGAGACTCTTTTTGCTTCTCACGGCAATTCTGAACGCCGTCCGTCGATTCTTGATGACGCCCTGTCTTCTACTACGCTCAGGTTGTCATCTCTTCCGTGCCCTGATACGCGGCTGTCGAAGAATCAGCTTTCCACTTTCTCTGCAATGACCATCACAAAAAATGCATACCAGGCATACCAATGTTCATATTACAGTGTTTTTTCTTGTATCAAAACATGTCGTTGACGTCAGCTGCTGTGCCTTGTCGTCCAATCAACGTCTCTCTGTGGACGTTGTGTTTTTTTTGTGTGTGTTCACGGATGGGGTCAGGAGTGTGCACTCTCCGGCTGATCAATCGCCGCCAGGTGCGGGCGCTTCGGCGAAAGAACAGGCGGCTAGGGAGAGCGAGCTTGTTGATATGGAGGCCCGTCTTGTGGCGATAGTGGAAGAGAATGTGAGCTCTCGGAACTAAATTTTGATTGTCACATTGAGTCCCTCGAACTTGGCAGTTCATTAATGTCTTCAACTATTAATACCTGCTAGTTTGTTTTTCGCTCGTCCCTTCTATTACCTTCGCACTTTTGTTTCTCCGTCTCCCTCCCTAGACGTAACTCAGGTCCAGGGTCACCAATCAGGCTCTTCTCCCCCCTCCCCACAACGGTACCCGCCTTCATTTTTATCGCGAGAAGACTTCCGCCCTTTCTTCCCCCATCGAATTCAATTGTCGACTTCAATTGTACTGGTATACCAGGTGTATCTCGTCTCCCTCGAATATAAAAAATGACGCATGTCTTGAAATGGCATGAATTTATTATTGTGTTTTCAGCGTCTCCAAATGGCATTGCTTGGTATTTAGTTCTTCACCTCCACAGCATGTTATATCACTCTGAGCAAAACTTTAGGGACTATTTAGTGCCCATCTTAATACCCCAACGGTCCTTATATATTGGTCCATAAAAGGTCCGTATTTTAATACCTAGTATATGGGAAATAGAGGGCCCAGACTTAGGGTTTAACCGGACTGGTGCTTGGAAGCATTGCCTTGAAGGATGAAGTGCGTCTCACCCCATGGAGCACCCGGATAGCTTCTTGACGTGTAGACGAAGGTTATTGTGTTGTTGTGTTGTTGTGGCAGGCCCGGCTTACTTGAACGAGGAAGAGTGGGACGCGTTTAGCGCTGCTTCAAAGGCGCTTAGATGGGGAGCGATTGTGATGTTTGAATTCGTCCATTGTCGGACCGGTTCGAAACGAACCGAACCGTACGGGACAGAACCGAACCGAACCGAACCGAACCGAACCGAACCGAACCGAACCGAACCGAACCGAACCGAACCGAACCGAACCGAACCCTCACGTGGCAGAACCAAACGGAATCAAACCGAATCGAACCGAGTCGAAACTGAAACGAACAGAACCGAGCATAACCAAACCAAACCAAACCAAACCAAACGAAGCGTATCGTACCGACCAACCCAATTTGCACAACATTCTTCGTTCGGTGGTTGCTGTTGCCCCCTCCCCACAGAAACAGCTTGAGGCCAAAATCCAGGTTTCTGCCTCTGCCGCTATGGAGCAAATTCAGCCTTCCCAACCTTCTCCCGGCAGGGTCGAGCGGCAGAACAAGATCCAGGCGTTGGAAGCGGAGGTAGGCAATACTTCTAGCAACATACGGGCAATCCAGATATGCGTATACACGTGATTTTCCCATACAGCTGTGCCAAGTTTCGCCGTCTGCGCCTTTTTTTGAGAGACAGAACCTGCGTCTTACATGCGTTAACGTTTAAGAACTTGTCCAGCTGATCAAATCGAACTTACAAGTCATGTATCACGCTTGAAGTTGTTGTTGTTGTTGTTGTTGTTGTCTTTTTCGAGCAGCAGAACCTTTTTACCTGCGGCCTTCGTTCAAGAACACGTCCGGCAGATCAAATCGAAGTTACAAATTGAAAATCATGCTTGAACTCGGTTCGTGTTGTTGCCGCTGTTGATTGTTGTTGTTGTTGTTCTTGTTGTTCTTGTTGTTGTTATTGTTGATGTTGTTGTTATTGTTGATGTTAATATTGACCCTTCGGTGTGCCCCTTTTTTTTCGCGTACCGTTATGATACATAGGTAGCCCAGCTTCGGGACAACGTGGCGGCAGAGAAGGAGCGGGTGGTGAGGGCGAAAGAGGACGACAAACGCATGCGAAAGTATGTGGTTTACCACAACGAGCGCTGCGAGCGGAAGGTGAGACGTTGGAACGGCAGAATGCGGCACCAAACAGTACGGTACCGTGAGGTATGGTGGTATGGTACGGTACGAAACAGTACTGTGTTGCATGGTAAGGCACGGTGTGGTGGTATGGTACGGTACAAATAGTACGGTGAGATGACGTACGATAGTGTGGTATGGTATGGTACGGTACGAAACATAGACGGTACGTTATGACAAGTCTCAGTTTTTTGTGGGGTACCTTCCTTCAAACCGACACGGTATCTTCGGAAGACATCCCACCGTTGATGTCCTTCGGTACCTCCTGCCCCGCAATCGCGATCAGGCACAGCTCCTACACCTGAGTAGTTTTTTGTAAGGACCCAGCAATCTGATTGGCTTATAGAGAGGAAGTTATTTTGGCAATTTTCGGCAAATGAAATACGAGTTGTGTAACGATTTTGTAAGGATTGAGACTATGATTGGCTGTGAATGCTTGGGGCAGGGCACTGCGATTGCGGCTCTGCTGTGTGACTTGCCGAGAGGTCGCCCACGTACACGGTACACGCGCGAGAGAGGGAGACCACGTTCAGCTCAGACACTATTAATAACATGATCAACACCGCACTGCGCAGCCGGCGGCCCAACGCTATGGTGGTGTAGCTATGGTGGTGTAGGTATGGTGGTGTAGGTATGGTGGTGCATCCCCGCTGTAAGCAATATGGTTAGTTGCGTTTGTCGAGCCTCTCATCTATCGCTGTGACGAGGTGCTGGGTAGAACAGCGAGGGGCGAGGTAGTTTGACAAACGCCCGTTTTGCTGTACAGGTCATGTGCATGCGCGGACCCACGCCACAACAGCAGCTAAACCACTACCACCACCACCACCATTCTGCAACGCCAGCAGGCAGCAGTTTCGTGTCCGTGGTCTCGGCCCCTCGCCCCTGCCAGCGGTAGCTAATTGACCGAGTTATTTCAATTTCACACAGCAGCATCAGCACTTGGAGTACGAACGTGAAAAACCTACAACCCTGTCTAAAATCAAGGATGACGAACCGTCGCCTGGTCCACGAGAGACAGCAGATTATGTGTGTGCTTGCGTGTATACCCACTCCACAGAAACACCACCACTACCACCCCCCCCAAACTACGACACCAGCAAGCAACAGATTATTGTCCACGGTCCCGGGGCTTTGCCCGTGCTGCCGAAACGGGCAGCCCTTGTAGGCCGAGTTCAATCGAACTCATACAGCAGCACAGTTTACGTGCACATATCAAAATCCAGTCTAAAATAAAATAAGTAATGACGAGCCCTCCCTCCGTGAAAATATCCCTATGACTTAATGCCTAGAGGATTGTTCCCCAGGAACAGCATCGGAGCCCGCGTTCATGTGGCCGCTGCGTTGCCGGCGAAAAAACAGATACTGTGAATGTCGTCCTTTGTTGACACTCGAGCAGAGCAGCAGGATGTTGGCAACTATCGTCGATTTTTAGTGCGGTGGTGGAACTTTGTAGGGATTTGATCTGATCGGTGGTCGAAATATCCAATCGCTGTTCGATCAATTTCCCGGTGACTTTATTTAGCCCTGGGCGCTGTCGTGAAGTTTTCCAACAATCCCCGAATCCCCTGCCTTTCAACTCTTTTTCCAGGTCTAATTCCCCCTTTTCTAGCCACCATCTCTCCTACTCAATCCAAATTCACGAGCAATCTAGCCCTGATGCCAATTACTCCTCAATTCGACACTTGATCTGACTTATAATTTTTGTATCTATGCGTCCAACCGGTGCTTTTGACATTTTGTCCCCGATCGCGCACGATTTCGGTACGACGTCTGCCTTCTTTTGTGGGACTCTGTCGCGCCAATCGTCACCGGTCTTGTCGGGAAAATCGTGCCGTAACATGTCGCAACGTGTCACCCGTCCGTCTATTGTTCTCTACTCCTGTCACGACGGCAGCCGCTAGCTGTCGTATGTAGCTGTCCAGCTACCTCTCTCTCCATCTGTCGCGATGACCTAAATCAGGGGGTACGGTCTTGTAGTTTTTTTCTTTGTCACAGCGGGCATGACGACAGCCGCTGGTTGTTGTAGCCGTCCAGCTATATATCCCCTCATTCCATCTACCGCGACCGAACTCAGTGACTCTACGAGGCCCGAGCGTGTGTGATTATTGTTTTTTCATTATGTGGCGAGGTACACAGCAGCAGCAGTGCGGGGCTCGAGCGCACGCATTGGCTTTGGACGAGGAAGAATGTGCAGCATGACCATTGGCGCTTGGTTATTTGTTTTCATGTCTCCACACGGGTACATCACAGATCATACTATAGGGCCTCATCTTATTGAGGAGCATGAAAAATCGTAAATCGATTTTGTTTTTGGAATTGTAGTTCATTTCATGAAAATATCCGAAAAGCACGACTCTGCTTCTAGTCGAGGAACGGCGTAGTGTTTTAGAGTTCGAAAAACGCAACGTTGTCAACGAACACCCGTGCGCAACGCTTGCGTCCTCCCCGGACCGGAGTGCCCCGGCTGGTGGCAGATTTTTTTGCCGGCAGCGGCTAGGAGACTATGGCTGTAGGCGTTTCTTGAGTGGGCTGGCGCAACCCCATCGCCCCACACAGGCAGCCGCGACGGGGAGGTTGCGGTCGAACTTCCGAGCGAAGTCGTGATGAGGTGGTTGGTCGTGTAACTTTCGAGGTGCAGGATGACGAAAAACTCGGTTTGCGCCGGCTTCCATTTTTTTCGACGCGTCGCCAGCGGTCTAGGCTGTGCTACGGGCCTTCGGAGGTCGCGCTGCGGCTGCTCGGGTGGTCCTACCTCTCGCAATTGTGGCTGCTCTCCTCTCAATCAGCCGACGTCACGGCACCATTTCGCGTGGCCGGCTTCGGTTACTTGGGACATGCCACTTCTAGGTGCAAAATAACCTCAAATTCAATTCTATTTTGAATGAAATGCGACGATTTTTTTCTTCTTACTTTGTTGAATTTGAGTTTTTGTCAAAATTGTGAAAAATGCCATTTCTGTGGTTCTGTTTGCGACCAATCAGATGCGAATTCAATTCAATTCTAAAAATAGAATCGAATTGCGATTTTTCATGCTCTTGGATAACATAGGTCCTAACAGTACCACTGTTTTTTTTATTTTAGTCGCACGTCACAGCAGGTCACAAATCTCAACTGGAAAATTCTTTCTTCTCAACTGAGGCGTGCCGAGGCCGAGATCAACACATAATACGAGTACGAGTATCTGTCATATTTGCAAGCAGTACAAGACCGGGCGGGGTGGTGGAGAGTAGTTATTGATCTGGCTGGACGAGGATTGTGCATGACCATGGGCCTGTGGTTGATTTTCGCGTTTTCACACCTGTACATATCCTGAGTTTGAAGTTTGCAATCGTACCAGATACGCCACAGCAGCCGTTGACACTTTTCAGGCAACGTCTTTCAAATTTTTGAGACGTGATGAAACCGAGATCGATAGAGCATCCGCCATATTTGCAAACAGCACAGGGCCATGCGGGGCGCCGGGGGCCCCTCCCCGCCCAGCTGACAAACCTGCGTGTCCGTGCCCGCGGACAACACGGCGGGTGCATACCCAGGAAAAAAGCCTCTTGGCTCCTTGTAGTATTATATTATACCAGTATTGTTTTTCGTTGTTCTGGGGTGCAGGTCCTGTAGATAGATTGAGAGGAAGCCATCAGGACGGGCATGATGTGTCGTCGGCAAAGATATTAGGAGACGGTCAGTCAAGGGAAAACGTCCTGCGGTCAAGGGTGTCAAATCGATCGTTCCACTCTAAAACCTAGTAGTTTGCCGTCAGTCAAGGCAAATTTTCGGCATATTGCCGTCCGTCAAGGCGTCAAAGTGCCGTCACCTGACATCTTTGGTCGTGGATGCCGCTGCAGTGTTTGTGATATCGGGCATACGATTATACGTCACCTTTGCGATTAGCATAGGGCCGGCCTAGGTGGCGGGGCGCTCCACCCCGCACCCCGCCTAGCTGTCAAGCTCTCGTGTGTGTGCCTGCGATGGCCTCGCCGACTCCGCACATTCATTTACTGGCCGACAGGATAGATTCAAATTCGTACGAACCTCAGTGACGTACTCTGTAGTCTATGCCCATTGTGACAGGAAATCGTGGACGGAAACTATATACCAGGTACCCAGCAGCAGCAGCAGCGGCAGTAGAGAATAAGTGTCGTTGGGACTGGTCGGCAGAGCAATCCCTGTGATCGCTATAAGAGGTCTCTCTCAAAGAGGTCTCTCTCAAAGAGGTCTCTCTCGAAGAGGTCTCTCTCAAAGAGGTCTCTCTCAAAGAGGTCTCTCTCAAAGAGGTCTCTCTCAAAGAGGTCTCTCTCAAAGAGGTCTCTCTCAAAGAGGTCTCTCTCAAAGAGGTCTCTTTCAAAGAGGTCTCTCTCAAAGAGGTCTCTCTCAAAGAGGTCTCTCTCAAAGAGGTCTCTTTCAAAGAGGTCTCTCTCAAAGAGGTCTCCCTCAAAGAGGTCTCCAGCTATCTCGATACTGGTCCCTAATTTATGGCGCCCTACAAATTAGGAACTCCCATTGGCTTGCAATATTGTTAGCGGCGATTTTCTAACCGCGCTGTGAAGCTTGAACACCACCATCTATCTGGTATTATTGTGAATATTATGACTATCATTATCATTATCATTATTATTTTATTATCGTTGTTGTTGTTATTATTACTATTATTACTATTATTACTGTTATTACTATTATTACTATTATTATTATTATTATTATTATTATTATTATTATTATTATTATTATTATTATTATTATTATTATTATTATTATTATCCTTATTAATTAATACGCTAAGGATGGTCGTGAAGGTGGTCGTGACGTTTTGGATCTTTGAAAAATATCTTGGTTAAAACACCCCCCCAAAAAAACCGGCGACTCCCGAGCTCCACTCGGCCTCAGGCGGCCTCGCGGTGCCGCCACGTCCCATCCGCACAGCAGCACTACGACATGCCGGCGAAAGAACGGCCGTCGGTGCCCCACCTCGGCGAGGGGGGAGCGTGGAAATCGCCCTCCCGGGGACGGCTCGCTTGCCTCCCCCCTGCTTTTTCTTTGTCGCTGCCTGCTAATTTTTTTTTTTCGAACTCCCAACTATATTGTGAGGAAGACTAAAAATGTTGAACAACAAATGCTACTCGAGTTATTGCTTTTTGGCCACTTGGGCCATGGACACAGCCATGGACAGGAGACCACAAGCGCGCCTGCGTCAACAGCAATCACACAACACCAGGACCAAACACAGCAGCGTCCAGCCGTCGCCGCTCGCCGTGCGCAGAATTGGCAAAGCGAGCGCTTTTGGCTTGGCCTAACCAGCCCGAGAGCATTGTAACCAACAAATCGGCTGCTGCTCGCCTGTCAGGTGTATTGCTCTAGGTACTGCTGCATTGCTGCACTGCTGTACTGGGTAGGTTCGTGGGTGCATGGTGGGTGGTGTTCTGCTGTGCTGTACGTACTGCTGCACTGCTGTTCTGCTGTATGTAGTAAAGGTTTGGTCGGTGGATGGGTGAAGCGTGCACTGCGTCGTCCGTGGTGGGTGGGTGGGCCGTTCTGTACGTGGGGGTCTTTTTTTTGTTGTTTCCTGTTTCATAAGAAACAACCAACTAACTGCGCCCCGCGTACCAGGTGTATACTGCTGTATGTACTGCTGCACTGCTGTATGTAGTAAAGGTTTGGTCGGTGGGTGGGTGGAGGGTGCACTGCGTCGTCCGTGGTGAGTGGGTGGACCGTTCTGTACGTGGGAGTCTGTTTTTTGCTGTTTCCTGTTTCATAAGAACCAACCAACCAACTGCGCCCCGCGTATCAGGTGTATACTGCAGCAGCTGTAAGTACTGCTGCACTGGTGTTCTGATGTACGGACTGCTGCACTACTGTATGTAGTAAAGGTTTGGTCGGTGGGTGGGTGGAGGGTGCACTGCGTTGTCCGTGGTGGGTGGGTGGGCCGTTCTGTACGTGGGAGTCTTTTTGCGTCCTGTGGGAGATGAACCCTTTTTTTTGTTTCTACAATTTAATACCGGCCTCCCACTCACTGGTGCTTGGGAGTACCACCGTCCCCACTGCTGCACTCCTCTGTCCTTTACTACCGTACGTACTACTGCTGCCGTGTCATCTTTTTTGTTTTGCAAAACTTACAGAGGATGGTACCTTTACTAGCGTACGTACGGCGGCATTGTCGTACTGCCCTGTTATTATTTTGTTATTTTAGTACTATACAGCACCAATTTGTTTTTGTCCGCCATACCGGCCGGCATTTGGCATATTTCGGGAGTACCACTAGTTAATAATATTATTATTATTATTATTATTATTATTATTATTATTATTATTATTATTATTATTATTATTATTATTATTATTATTATTATTATTATTATTATTATTATTATTATTAATATTAATATTATTATTATTATTATATCTATTTTGTCGTTGTTATTATTATTACTGTTATTATTTCATTTGCCATCTGACAATGTAGCGTGAGTGTCAAAAACCATAAACATGATGAAAGAACACAACATCCAGATGAAAGCGTGAAACGATGTTTCCAACAACCAAAAACTACGAATGCTAGATGTACCTCCCTGTTCTCCCGGCCCTACCCCCTCCAGCCGCAAGGGCCAACTCCTTCCCCACATACACTACACTTCCGAAGAAGCATCGAACGACAACTCGCTGTCCAAAGTATTGTTGTTATTGCCCTCCGGCAGCATTAAAAATATAAAAATACGCTCCAGCCGTGAGATCGAAGATTTCGTCGAAACTCATGTTTGCAAGCTGTGTGTGATACTCCGATCGCGCGTCTTACTGAGTGTGTCCTCAATAAGGATATAGGTCGGCGACTCCCCTTGGAACTACATACATGCAGTGTAGCTTGTTCCAGGGTGAACAGGGTGATGGTAATCAACCTGTGCACATAAACTAAAAAAAAACGTTTTTGAGGGGGACAAAATCTGACGGCTGTGGAATGCGTGTGTCGTCTTCACGTTAAACCGTTCTTTCTTCTTTCTACCCAACGACATCGGTACACCCAGTGTTCGTGCTTATTCTTCGTCCTAGAGAGTGCACCCGTTCAATATGTATATCCTGTAGTCGTATGGCCGGTGAGGGGCGAGGGGCCGGTGAAGGGGGGATCGGTCGCAGGAGGAGTAGGAGCTTACTGCACGCGTAATGCTAGTAGGCGATGGTGGGGGCGGTGGGATATATAGCGTAAAGGTCGTCCCGGTATGAATCGAATGCCCTTCCACAAAGCAGTGGTATCTCTCCTACGACCCTCTGCCAAGCGTTTTCCCATGTTCTTTCCCCACATATTTATCGGGTTTCTTTTTTTTTTTTTTTTTTTAATCCTCCGGCGGATGGGGAAAAATAAAGCTTCGGCTCACCACACTTCCACGTATTTATCGTTTTTTTGACACTCCGACATGTCTGTTTCCTCCCCTCTTTTCGGTACGCGGCAGATGAAAGAAATGCAAAAGAGGCTAGAGCAAGCATCGGAGCGGCCTGTCGTGCAAGCGTAACCTGCTGCTGCTGCTTTGGTTGTGCGAAATAGGGTGCTGTGTTTTTTGGGCAAGTTGGTTGGCTGGCCGAGACTGGGCGTGGGTTTAAGGGTTTGCAATATAACTGTATCTCGGGAGAGTGTTTGTATGTGTGCGTGCTTCTTTGTGCTTTATGTCCAGGCGTGCTCGACCCTGCTGTATCTTTTGTCTCGTCATCCCGGCATTTGCGCAGATATTTTTATTGGATAAGCATACGAAGTTGTTTTGCATTGTTTGCATTCACCCAGGTTCCTTTGTCGTAGACGGCATTTTTGGGGGCTGGGGAAGGGCGGTAGGCAAGGGAGAAGGCAGTCAAGGGTCTTGGCGAATGGAGGCAACACGTGGGAAGGGGGGGTTATAGTACATACAGTGGTGGTCTCTGTGGCGCCGGTTGCCCGCTGCAGCGCCTGTGAAATCGCCTGAATCAAAAGGAAACAACTGCATGGAATGACGGTAAATGGCGGCATGCGCAGCAGCATGGTTGCCGCTGTAGCACCGGTGCAGGCAACATACCGGCACTTACAGGGCTGGTACAGGCAGATTACGGCACTATAGAGGGTCTGCTACTGTACGCACTCTTGCGGTGAGGGGGCGGAGGGATGCTGATCAAGTTGACTGGTATGATAGTTTGTTCTGTTTTTCACCGATTTCGCGTTTTTCCAGTAGGCTGTCTAATGCCTGGTACGTGACAAGAGAAACGGGTCGTGCCCGTTTTTTGGGGGGTTTGTCGCGTTAGGATCGCGTTAAGCACTGTCAGCATTAACGGGACATACATGGGAGTGAGAATCAGCAGTACGCGACAGCACTTCACAAATTGGGTGTTAACAATTTTTGGCTCGACTTTTGGCTCGATGTTTCCACGAAACACGAGGAACCCCTATTTTGTACCGAAATGTAGTGTAGGACACATTCTGCCTTAAAAAATACGTAGTTGAACCTATAGCCCAACGTAAGAGGTTCTTGATCCGAATAAGAGGTTCTTGGCCCTTTTTGAACTATTAATAGCTCCAATCACGTTTCGAGGGGACAAAGCACTTGGAATTAGTATGCGACAACACATTCTGATTATTCGGGGTTAAGAGGTGTTGGCTGGACACTTGCACGAATCTTAAGCAACCCAATATTGTTTACTGAAATTTTCAGGACAGTCCTCGTGAACGATTTTTCATCTTGGAAACATTTCCTGCGGGAATTAGCCACCACGAGAATTCACGGTATTTGTTTCACGGGAACTGGCTGCCACGGGAACCCTTCCCGCGGGAACTATCAAAGCAACCGCGGGAAATCATGGGATTTTTCGTGCGGGAAAGGGCCACCACGGGAAACCCTCCGGCGGGCACCGGCCACCACGGGAATTCACGGGAAGTTTAACCCGGAAAGTGCTCACCACGGAATTTCATCGAATGTGAATGAGCTGCCGCGATATCTGATATGTTTTGTACTAATTAATACCCTGGTCAATAGTAACAACTGAATGCGCGATAGTTGTAGTTGACATGTCTGGACGTCGGCTGTGAGCACTCCATCGAACGCACACATCAAATATTTGAATTAAACCTCGATACCGCCCAAACTGAGAAAACGAAACGCGTTTGTTATTGCTGCGATCTTCCAGACTCCAAACTCCAGCTGCAAGCAACCTAGGTGATGCGACAAATATCCCCAGCAACTTTTGACCGCTTTTTGGTTACCCGCCAAGTATCCCCCTTAAGCGCAGTGCCCATCTCCTCGAAAACAGGGCAGCATTGTTGGAACGATATGTGTACACGAAAACACAACATACACTGAACACCCAAGACCTGTTCGATGCCAGACTCCTACTACTCGATAATAAGGGTATATATGACTACGTACGTTCCTTGATGTCTCTTCTAGTCTCTTTGTCGTATATAATATGTACCAGGGTACGTGATGGAACCGAACGAAGTGTTTGGAAATATATAGCAAAACAAGCGAAACAAAATGAGCAACAATGATATTATCCTGTGCACGTGGGTAACTAACGCGGGAGTAGTAGTGCACATCGTTCATTTTTGGACATTTTAGTTTCACATGGACGGGAAGTAAGAAGTGGGAAATTGATATGTCCACGGGATTTTGCTTCTACCAAGTACTGGAAGGAAAAAAATCGCACGAAAACAGGCTTTTTCGCGAGGAGAATCGTTTCGATGGGAAGGGGAAATCAGGACTTCCACGGGAACGATTTGCATGGGAATGGGAAGTCGATATTTCTTCGGGAACTGTTTGGATGGGACAACGGGAGCGACATTTATTTGCACGGGAATGGGAATTAGTCCCAATTCCCGTGACATCCTGCGGGAATGCACCCACCGGGATTTTCCCGTGGGAGATATTTTTCTTTTGAGGGTCACCGAACGCCAGTACTCGGGCACCGTCATTGGTTCACGACCAGTTGGTAAAAACACTACTATACAGCTTACCATGCATGGTGGTATTATTATAAAAATTAAAATACACTCCAGCTGTGAGATCGAAGATTTCGTCGAAACTCATCTTTGCAAGCTGTGTGTGATGTAGTAGTAAACATATGCGACCAAACCCATTCATTGGTCAGGAACTAACTGATGTTTTGGGATGTTTTATAACAAGAATTGTTCATACACAGAAGCTTGCTAGGTAACAATCATACTGCAGGGAGGGGCATCATCCCCCTAACAATAATAATGCCATCATACTAATGCCATCAAGCACCGCCCACGAAAGAAAGTGTTGACATCGCTTCCGATCGACAATAATGTCTGGTTGGTGTTACAAAACGCCAAGCGTAAGCCGCTTCTTGTTGTTAGTCATGTGTGTGCCAGGTGTAAACAAAAACAAAACAAATGTAACTTCAACCGCGACAACAACAACAACGGTCTCAATACTACGATGCGCACAGCAGGATAGTGCACACTACATCCGGTCGCTGCACAGACGCCCTTTGATAATAATCTGTGAGTCGTTTTTTTCGCAGTGAAGTTCGGTCCTCATCAGATGTCATAAATTGTTTATCGGCGTTGGACTAGTAATGGCGGTATTTTTACGTTACATGTATGTACCGCGTCTCGTCAAGACTGATTGATGTGTTGATGTATGTGGCTGGCGCACACAGCAAAGGCGGTATAACATGACAAAAAAAACAATGTTCAGAAACGTGTGTACTTATCAGTACTGCGCTAAGCAACACTAAGCGGCGGCTACAGTATACTACAGCTGGCCAATCCCCTTGCGAGACCATTGTCGCTGCTAGAAAAACGCCTCATTACGATTACTAAGGCTTTTCAGGGGTCACAGGTTGAATCGGGTCGCGTAAGCGGTATATCCCAAAGCTCACGGGTCGGGTCAAGTCGGGTTAGGAGCCTTTTAAGCCTGACGGACCGGATCGTCGTGTTGGGTTGACCCCAACCCAATCCGACCCGCGAGAAGCGACCTGACCCGTGAAACCCGTGCGTAGTATTAAATACGTATACGTTTTACTGATCGCAGGTCAGTAACCAACACGAGACGGTGGCCGCAGGCAGCGACCGTATAGAGAAAATTAAGAAACGTGCGGGCTCGAGGCAAAGGGATTCCACGCAAACCGCGAAAGAGCGGCATCAGAATCAACCAGTAGTAATTACCACCTAGTACGAGAGGTAGGTGTTGTTACGCATTGTATTGGCGTTCTATGCCCTGACGAAAAAGAGCCATCTGAAATAGCTAGTAACTAGTACCAGGTACGGGGTAGCCATTGAACTTCTAGACCCAAACCATGAAAGAAAGCTATTCGAATCAAACAGTAACATGTACCAGGGGTAGAAATCGAAGTTCTATGACTACTCGTACATAGAGCCTTCTGATGTACCCCGACTCAAATACCCCCCCCCTCCCCCCTGCTGTGACCAGATGTTTGCCAAGTTTAGTTTGGTGCGTTCTCGTGCGGTCAAACCGACACAATACGCAACCGGTAAATGCACGCACAAACTATTGATAGGCCTCGTTTACACTTCCTCCTTATTCGGTACGGTACAATGTAAACTACTATTAGTAAAAATCATTAACTGAACCGACGGACCGCAAGGACATATTCTACAACGCGCACAACTATGTAGTGATATCGATATTGGTGATTAGGTATTTTACTGATTGACACGCGATTCGGCTCAGCGTTTATACCACGTCACCAGTAAGAAAGAAAGAAAAAAAAACGCTATCATACTCGTACGTACGCCACTTGCTGCAAATGTCAACAGAAAATGAGGGGCGGAAGGATCGACACTGAGATGCGCTAAGCGCAAAATCACAAAGATAGGCCTCCAACTTCACGGCTAGGGAGGGGGTCCCACCCAGCCAGCTATATAACACCCGGCTAAAAATTTCGCGCAGCATTTCAACGGAACCGACCCACACCAACCCAACCAAACATGAAACTCAACAAAGAAATACGCGGGAAAAAACAAAACAACATGCCTGTTCTGGACTTTAGGTTCCTGCCCCCGCCGATCCATCTTTTCGGGCTACGAAAAATTGAGCGAAATCCAAACCATGCCCCCCCCGTGACACGAGCAAGCGCGAATCATACTCAACGAAATGCGCGCAAGGTCCACGTCGTCATCGCAACGAGATCGATTGATCGATAGATCCTTTCGTCCGCTCGCCCACGCAAAACAACACTCTATACAAAACCTTGTTACAAAAAAACGATCACTGTGCTAAAGGCATGGAATACGCACTTTTTTGTGCCCGCCGTGCCTCCCCGGCGCGCTCCAAGCGCCCCGTAAAACGAGGACACAAAACAAAACTACCTTCAGAAGTACTGTACCCGGTATCAGTCAGCGCGTCTACTCTTTTTGACCAAACACACTCTTGAGTAGAAGTGGGCTTCAAAAACACTTTCACTATTGGCAAGGCTCTGCGCGGCGACAAAATATCACGAAGCGAGGTGCGAAAAAACGAGAAAACAAAACACCAACTCCCGGAACAGCAGCAGCAACATTACCGAAGTAAAACTATTCACCGTTTTTCGTGTTTACGTAGTTACAACCGTTGAGCTGCTTGCTTTTTGCGCAAAGCAGAGGACAACCAAATTTCTCTTCCCCAATTAAAGCAAACCATACCATGGCCAACCAAGTCCTCGCCTCTAGCCGCCCCTCCCCTTTTCCACAAACGCAAGACAAACCATGGACACGCAAAGCAAGGCAACGCAGGGCAAGGCAAGGCAAGGCCACGCAAGGCCATGCAAGGCAAGCAAACCTATCTCAAACCTATTAATGGGCCAACTACCCCAAGGCAATTTCAACCCAAAGCAAACCCACCCAACGCCACCAACCAAGCCAAACGCTACACAGAGCTAGCCCCCCCACGCCCACACCCAACCCAAACCAGGCGTCTACCTCCCCCCACCCCTATCATCCGCACGCGTCCCCCCCGTATCCACCTCCACCCCTCTTCTCGAGCCATGGAGGGAGTTCCCCACCGACCCCACAGGCCCATTAGCACCCGCCGCCACCACCGCCGCCGCAGCAGCAGCCGCCTCCTTGTCCTGAGACGATCGTCGGCTTGAAAAAGCTTGCCGGTTAGAGGTAGCAAGTGCCTCCGGCTGGCGGCGCTTACGCTCGGACTCCGTGTACTTATAAGGAAGGCGGTCGAAAACGTCACCGCTTGGTGCCGAGTGACTTGGCCCTCCGTGGCTCCCGCGCTGGCTCGTTACGTTCTGGGAGCCGTCCCTGCTGGCGTTGTGTTGGCGGAATGCGGAGAAGAGGGGGGGGTGGCGTTCGAGAAAGAGTGGTTCTGCTTAAAAAGAGGGATTTAGAATGGGGGAGGGGGAGGGGAGGGGGGGGAGGGCGGGGGAGGGCGGGGGCGGGGAGGCGTGCATAACATACTGTTGATGGAGGCGTTTGTTAATTCCAGTGTCCTGTTGTTCTCAACATACTTCAATACCTGACCTACAGCAGTAGTGCGTGGTCACAAGACAGACTCCAATAAATTCGGGTGCACACAGCAAAAAAAAAGCGTACCAAGGTTCCGGGTATCAGAAACGTTATACTGCGTACGCGCTGAAAAAAGCCATCCAGGGGCAACAACGCCATGTACCAGGTAATATCTCTACCAACATCTCATCGCCAACATATCAACTCTAGTCCGCGGTCACAAGACAGACACCACACCACACATCACGCCCCTCCGAGGTCTGAATGCAAGCTTGATTTATGTGGCACCTGATGGCAGTAAACGTCTTCCTGTCCCTCCTAACCCCTAGCGCCTCCTCCTCCACCGCATCCAACGCTTCATCGCTGTTCATCGAACGCTCCTTCTCGTCCCCCCCCGCCTGCCCCGCTTGGATGGCACGGGGAGGAGAGCCGCCACTGTTCGAGGTCCGAGGCGTTTCTGCATGCTGGTTTTCCCAAAAAAGGCGTGCGTGCGAGGAAGGCGAAGGGGGTGACGGGACGATTTTCAGGTCCATCATTTTTCAGACAGGCGTGAACAAAACACTCTCTGCCACATGCATATATATATCATGCGTAGATCCAGATTTTGTTCTTCAAAATTAAACAACGTAATATTAGACAAAAAATCGAAAGGTAAAACGTTCCACACCCGGGTGCAAGCAACCGCTCAACTGCGATAAGTCAATACGATTATGGGAATAGATTGGAATGACACGGCGTAGCAGATGGTTACCTCTGCCGGCTGAACGAAAGCTCTCAGGTTCAGAGCGTGTCCGGACCCTCCGCTCATCTTGACGTACTTCTTGTGCGTTGATCCGCCAGACTTGGCATGGTTCGTCGAGGCCTGAGAAGACAAAATCGATCAAGCCGTGTCACAAAGCACAGCACCACAGCGGTAACGAAAGCACAGCACCACATCGGTAACACAGCATAGCAGCAGCACGTCAGCGAAAAAAGGCAGTAGATAGCATCGAAGAATGCGGGGACAGATCTTCGAGCGGAAGAAAGCCTGTTGGCCGTTGGAAAACGCGTAGACTACCATGCGTTTTTTAGCGTACGCGATTGCAGCGAGCTAGTGGCGTTAGCGTCAGCGAGACGATATATAACATACTTGAAACATACGACAGTTTCTCTAGCCGGAAGAGTCAAGCCAAGTCGCCTTTCAGAACGATAAATCAGGAAGGCGTTTTGGCGATTTGACTTTTACCAGTGGGTCATATGAACATACCAGGTACGTGACTTGAACATACACTCCGGAGTACCGGGTACATCCGCCGGACCCGAGCCGAAACCACACCAAAACGATCCGAACCCGACCGAACCGAAACCGGATCGGACTAAAACCGAATCGAATCAAAACTGAATCGAAACCGAAACCGAATCGAAAGCGAATCAGACGACAATCGATCGGAACCTGAAAAGAACTGAATCCGAAAAAAAACTATCAAAATACTGTTTTGATCCCATTGTCTTTCGGGTGACGCCCCCCCCGCCCACCTGATGGGCAAACGAGGGATTTCTAGCCCGAGACGTTGGAGAACGCGTGGGAGTCAACGGATCCGCAGACGACGGACGACGGCTGGATGCCTGACGACGCCGGGACCCCCAGCAAAAGGTAGTACGTATCGCACCAGCAAAAGGTACAGTAGGTACCATGCCAGCGAAAAGGTATAAGGTACAACACCAGCACAAGGCATTAATAGTAGGTACCACACCAGCAAGGGTAGTAAGTACAATTTTCGATTAATGAAGCCCACAGTATTGGGGTCGTTTTTTTTTTGTGCGTTCAAGACGTACGTACGTACGTGAACGAGGGCGAGAGGTGAAACCAGAACGTACAGCAAGCAGCATGTACAATATATACATATACGCGGCGAAAACGCCTGTGGGTAGGGTCGGTCAAGAAGAGTTTAGTATTTACGAGGGTACACAGCAGCGTTCCCGCGGTGGCGCGGTATACCGTTTAGAGCGGCCCCGAAGTTTACTGCGATGAAAATCGCTCGCCACGACTTCATTCTACAATCCTCCTTGAGCCCGGAAAGCGAAGACACGCGGACAATTCAGACACGCGAGAAGTGGGAGCCCGCCTAAATCTGGTCGCGCGGATCTTTGGGGTCGTAGG
Source organism: Undaria pinnatifida (assembly GCA_012845835.1). NCBI lineage: Eukaryota > Phaeophyceae > Laminariales > Alariaceae > Undaria > Undaria pinnatifida. The sequence goes on from JABAKD010000030.1 coordinate 12,348,871, forward strand.
CTGTTCGCGTTGGCGGGAGCTAGAACGCACCTCTGGGTGGGATCAAGTTACGTGCGCAGACCCAACGCAACCCCAAACTCTAACCCTAACTCTCAACCCTGACCCCAACCCGGACCCCCAACAGGCTTGAAACGCAGCAGCGCCGCGTTTCGATATTCTTTACTATTCCGATCTGCGGACCACCCCACAGTCCCCGGCCGATGACAGAGCGTAAAAACTACCTCCAAGATCCGCGCGGCGAGATTTGTTAGTTAGGTCTGCTGGGGCGTCGAGTCGCGAGAAAGTTGCGAAAAACGCAGCCGCGTGCAGACACCGACACTTCAAAGCGACCAAGTGTCAAAACAAAAATCCGGGCACGACAAAAGAGAGCATCACGACGTACCTGAAGCCGCTGGAACACCGACGGTTCCTTAGACGCTTCCGAGCTGCCCCTGCTGTGGTGTCCCTGACCGCCCCCCCCCGAACCTCCCCCGCTACCGTCATCAACGCTCCCACGTCCCGGCGCCGGTGCCGTAGTGCCTTCTCGAAGGGAGCTCGACGAAAAGCGGCTGGAATCAGCGCTAGCGACTGCGTGGGTGAAAGGAGGGAGGTAGGAAGGAAAACATAATAACCCAAGGAGCTGACGAAAAATGTGCGCCAAAACAGCGGCAAGGCAAGGCAAGACAAAGCAAGGCAAGGCAAGGCAAAGCAAGGCGAGGCAAGGCAAGGCAAAGCAAGGCAAGGCGAGGCAAGGCAAAGCAAGGCAAGCAAAGCAAGCAAGGCAAGCGAGGCAAGGCAAGCGAGACGAGCGAGGAAACCCCGCAAGCGAATAAGCCCACGAGTAAGCAATCAAGCAAGCAAGCAAAGCGAGCACGCGCACAGGCGCACACAGAAAACCAATAACCCAAGCAAGCAACGCAAACCAACGTACGCCAACCAAACGAAACCAAGCGAAGCAAACCCAAAACAAAAGCAAGCACAGCAATGACGATCACAAGCAATTGCACCTGCATGCATAGCATTCTTTCCTCCTTCCAGAGACGCTATTGCCTCCGCCACGGACACATGCCCCCCTCCTGAGCTCCCCCCCGAACCACCCAAGCTGCTGAGCGCCCCAGCTCCAGCAGGCTGGCCGCCGCCCGTGGGGAACAAGTGGCCGGGGATAACCTTAAAGTCTTTCTTCTTGCGGATGGCTTCTTGCTTGGCCTTCCGCCTGAATGGCCAACGGGTTGTTGCGCGGACACGGGATTGGTTTGAGTGTACAGACCCTGAGCCATAAACAAAAACAAACAGCGAACAAGGAAATGCACACTCCGTCCGCGCGCGACGTTTCAGTCAAAATGACAGCCTAGGCCTTAGCATCATTTGCCTGCAGCCCTACACCGACAACCCACTCATTCCGATGGCCTCCATGGAGCCGCCTGTCATATCACACAAAAGAAACAGCGAAACCGCCGGCCATATTATACGAAACCAAACAGCGAAGCAGGAACACTATCATAGCACCTCCAAATATCGTGTAGCTGGTCTCGGTCAACAAAATTGTTTCTACAGCCCAACAGACAACCCACAATGAAACTGCCTGCCATACTATACAAAACGAAACATAGAACATCAACCGCCTGCCACGCAGTAAAAAACGAAACAGCGAAGCAGAAACGGTATCAAATTACCTCAAATTCTCGTGCAGCTGGTCTCGGTCGTTAACCTTCTGCCTTCGGCTCTCCGTCGTCGTTGACGCCAGCCTGTCAAACACGGAAACCTTCCCACCAGCCTCGGCATTCACGCGCGCGACGAGCTGCATCGACTCCGGCATCTTCCCTTGCCGAATAGCCTGCAAATAAAACACAAACACAAACCATCGCCCCCAAACACAGCAATGTCGTACGCGATTATTTATATTTTTATCAATAGTGTCTGTACGATATGTCGGCAAACAAACACAACGTCGTGCGCGACTGTGTCTCTTCGCAGCGTTCGTACGATCGGTGAAACCGGCTATGTCAGCTACACACCATCCTTACACCTCGACCGACTCTAGCTTGGGGAACTCCTTAAAGATCGTCCGTCAGCGGTCGAAATTGTCGTCTCCTGATATATTTCATCTGACAAGCGCCCCTGCTTTTACTCCTCCCGCTGCACCATATACGCTTGACTAAGCGTCGACGAACCCTCCCGCCGCACCTCAAGGTCGCTCGTGACACCAGCAAAGTTAATGTCCCCTCCCCCCTCCGACTCGTGCTCGTCCGCGAAGTCGACGTCGTCGTACTCGCTGCCCACATCCGACGACGGGTTGTCCGGCGACAAGACCCCCCTGTCGCCAACAACAGGAGGCGACACTCTCCCCGACCGCTCTCGCTCCCGCTGCTGCTCCCGGTGCGACTGCTCCCGGTGGGTCTGATTCCGCGGGTTCTGATCCCGCTGGCTTTGATCCCTCGGGATTTGCTCCCGATGTTGCTCACCCCGTTCCCGAACCTGCTCTCGATCCCGCAGATGCTCACGGTCCCTCTGATGCTCCCTATCCTTTTCCCTATCTCGCTCTCCCCCGAACCCCACCCCCCCGAGGCTCGACAATGTCTCCGGAGATCCCCCCCCTGCTTGCCGTCGCCGCGAAGGACTCGATCCGGAAACTCCATGCACCATGTCCCGCGCCGACACCCCCCGGCCGCTAAGCGGCCTTGACGGGGACGAGCCCGATCGCCCTTGGGACGGCGATGACCCTAACGCCGCCTGCGACCCCCCCCCCGTCGGTGGTGGTGGCGGCGGTGGGGATAAGGATGTGCCCGAAGAAACACGCTGGAGGGGGCCTCGCGTAGAATTGGAGGGCGAGGAAGAAGAGGGGGCAGGGTGCCGGGCGTGGGATGGTCCAGAGGCGCTAGCCCGACGAAGACGGTCCACTTCCGCCTGCTCCAAACCGCAGAGCACAGCAACCAGCATTATGCCCACACGCAAAAGGGTTAGACCAGGCGAACGGGGGGGGCGGGATAATAGAAGGGGGTGAGGTAATTGCGATGGAGGTGAGGTGTACTTATGTCGTGCATGGCCGTAGTCTTAAGACCAGAGATTGCAATGGGGGCGGGGTGAGGTTGACTGCGATGGGGACACTGGTTTCCCATCAAACAAGGCCTTCCAAGGAGTACGTGCTCCTTTTCCGTCTCCCAATCCCCGCTCTTTTTCCCGGTCCTCCGGGGCAACGCCACAACATTTACACAGTGGATAGTAGTTCGTCACAAGTCTACGAGGCAAGGTGCTTCCTTCGAGGCGGACGATTGATCGACAACGAGACGCTTCCACTGCGGCAACCGTGACGGCGGCATTGCCGAAGGACTGAAAGGAGACAAAATGACGTGACAATACGACGCGAAATCGCAAATAAAAGCGCGATCGATCGACCACGACAAAGGTATATTGCGGAGCGGCAAGCGTCGCAGCCGCCGGAGCACAATTCAGCCCAAACACCCTACAACCGATATATACAAGCTGGGTCAGCCATAAAGCGTAGAAGGTTTCAGGGAGTCGCATCTCGTGAACCAATATGAATCAGGACTTTGAATTCGGAGGCACTGACCCTGACAAATCACTGCATGTGCGAAAAAAAGTAAGGGCCCGAATTAACGAAGAACTTGCCAAATCGAATTTCGATTTTTCTTCAAATTAATTTCATGAAAAATACACAAAAAAATCAATTTTGGTTTTGATCAAGGAACAGCGCAGTGCGTTCTGGAAATAAAAAAAATTTAAAAACGCAAAATGGTCAACGAACACCCGTGGGCAACGACCGAGGCGAGCGATGGCTCGCGTCCTCCCCGGAGCGCCGCGGCTAGCGGCAGATTGTTTTTGCCGGCAGAGGCTTGGAGGCTATCGATCTAGGCGTCTCTTGGATGGGCTGGCGCTACCCCGCCGCCCGACACAGGCAGCAGCGACGGGGATATAGCGGTCGAACTTCTGACCGAAGTCATCACGTGGTAGTTGGTCGTGTAACTTTCGAGGTGCAGGGCGACGAAAAACTGGGTTTGCGGCGGTTTCGGTTGTTTTCGAAGCGTCGCAGGCGGTCTACGCTGTGCTAAGGACCTTCGGAGGCCGCGCTGCGGCTGCTCCGGTGGTCCTACCTCTCGCAATGGTGGCTTCTCGCCTCTCAATCAGCCGACGACATGGCACCAATTCGCGTGGCCGGCTTCGGTTACACAGAACACACCATGTCTAGGTGGACAAACTCCCTAAATTGAATTTCGATTTTCGACTAAATTCGACCGAGAAAGTCTTTTTTTACTTCTTTGTTGGAATTTGATTTTTCGTAATATTTCTGAGAATGCCTGCTTGGTGATTCATTTAAACCAATCAGATGCAAATTAAATTCAATTCTACAAAAAAAAAAAACGAAATTTGATTTGGCAAGTTTCTCGTTAATCTGGGCCCTAAGTAAAAAGTTACGACACGAGATATCGTCCAAGACTAAAAAAACACCTACCTGACACTGAATTGCAACATAAAATCTTCGATCCCGATCAAGGCGAAATTTAGTGGAGGCGTTACTGAGGACACAAGAAAATCGAAATCACTTTTATTGCCCAACGCGTCGTCCATCATGAGGTACCGCCAAAACACGACCCTATTCTTAAATAATACCTGGAACAGGTAAAACCAGAACGATGGTATTTACTGCGATGCAGCGCTCAATTTTGAGATTTTCGATATGGAATTTTAACACCGTATTCGTGACGTCCGTGCGACGTCACGCTTTTCTTGCCTTTGTGCGTTTTTCTTTCGCTCAGCTGAGTCTTACTATTAGTCGTGTTTCCACTTTGTTTAGTATTTTCGGTCACATACCCCTCTAACAACAAGCAAGAACAAAAAAAGGCAGGAAGACACGTTTCGGTTGGTGCATGAACTACGAATTACACCGTGTCAATTTTCAAATTCAACTGGCGTACTATTGGGCGTTGCGTGGCCGATCTCCCGTTGCGACAGGGTCTAGGCTGGCCCAGCTCGAAAAGCCGCAGGCCTTCCTCCCCATCTGAACTCCCCGTTCTCCCGCAATATGCGCACTTCTCCACGCGCCCCCCCGGACTACACGCCTCCACCATACTTGCGCTCGCCGCAGCAACAAGCACGACGTCCCACGCCCCCCCCACCCCGTCGCCATAGGGTTGGGAATTCACAAATTACGCACACAAAGTTCAAACGTTTTCCCCAAAACATAAGGTTGGGCCTTAAGGTTGGGACTGTACAAAGAATGCCTAACAAATTTCAAGTAATTTCCACCCAAAAAAGATGACTGCGCCCTACAAAAGTAAGCCACACTCACCAAAGTAATTTGGCTTTTGGAAATGGATGAGCCATGAGGTTGGTTGGACTGCAAAAAGTACGCTACACTACCTGTACCTTACAGTAATATAACCCCAACGTTGACGCGGTTCCAAAGAGAATAACGCCTCCGATCTCCCTCTCGTGGTTCCGGATAGCGCATTTCTCGGCGGCAAGCATAAAACTGGCCCGTCGCTAGGGCTGTGTTGGCAAGCATACCAATGGTAAGTTACTAGTCGTACGACTATCGATAGGTATTCTTTGGCTTGGTATTGCATTACAATTATGACTTTACAGTTGCATGGGAAGTTTGCGCTGTGCAACGTTCTGGCATCTGACTGGTGTGCCTGTGGCTCGACGTGTGGTGTCTGAAAACAAAGGCTTGAGTCAGTTAGTTGGCTTCTACTTCGCCAGCCTAATAATTGGCTGCGAACCCCAGCCAACTTACACCGCCACCCGTGGCAGTCTCACCTGGAGGAGGTCCCGCTCGTCTCTGAGCTGGCCGTAGCGAGCGCGGTAGGCCCGGAGTTCGTAGGACAGCCACTCCTCATCGTGCTGCTTCTCCGAGAAGGCCTTCCGTTCGTTTTTGCGGACCTGTCGTGAGCAGCATTAGATGGCCGATGAAGGAGAAGGGGCGACGATCGAGCGGAGAAACCCGGGTTTTCAGCTATATGAATAGGCATTGCCGAGATAGATGCGCGAATGTGCAAAATACAACAGCGTTTTTCTCCTCTGAGCCGTCGGCCAGTCGACTATTCCAATTTTCCGTACAGCGTAATTTGCCAGAGTGGGCCGAAAACAAAGCACAGCGCCCAACCTGTCCTACCCTACCGTACCCTACCAAAACATGACCTACCTTGCCGCAAAACAAACGACCCAAAAGCGACAAAGGAATCAATAATTGATAAACACTTCAGCTCAAATAACCCAATAACTCGTGACATAGCCTATAGTTGCTGTAACAACTCCCTCCATACCTCTTCAAGGTTCTCTATCCTAGCCTCCGATTCCTTCAGCCTCGACTCCAGCGTCCTCGCTTCCTACAATTCGCTACAACGCCTTGTACTGCTGCCCCGACTGCCTCGGCAATTAACTCAAACACAACACACAATACAAACTACCGCTATAACACAACTCGCTACTGCTGTACCAAACCTCATTATATCAAAATAGTCTAAAACATCCTACCTCTTCGAGGTCTCCTATCCTAGCCTCCGACTCCTTCAGCCGCGACTCCAGCGTCCTCGCCTTCTCCCTCTCCGAAAGCCACCTTTCGTGCAAAACCTTCGCCATGGCGTCCAAAGTAGTATCCCCGCCCCCCGCCCCACCACCGCTTCCTCCTCCACCCCCACCCCCACGGCGAGCCACACCAGAACCAGCATCCGCTCCTGAACCACGTCTTTCCGAAAGTGGCGATGAATCAGTTGGCGGGTTTCCGGGGGCTTGAGCGGGGTCCACCTCAGTGCGGTCGATTGCCGCATGGAGCAGGCCGCTCATAGCGGTGTGGTTGATCAGTCCGTTCATTTTTCGCTCATAGTCTGAGTTGAGGGACGTCAGCTTACGGTCGTAGCTGCGCTGCTCCGCCTGGCGCAACTCCTGGGTGTCTTCCAAGGCCAGCGATTTCTTCTCCAGTTGCTCCTGTTGTCGTTTTCAATTGCGAATGCCATTTCGTTTGTAGCTTAGAGTTCAATTTCAATGCCGATTTTTTTTTCCTTATTCTACTTCTATTTTCTATTTCGACTTTGTTTTCCATTTCGATTTCAATTTAGATTTCGAGTTCGTTTCATTTCCTATTTTTTATTTGTATTTCTCTTTTGGTTTTCGACGAGCGCGCTGCGGCCTAGATCGACAGACCCCGTCCCGCCAGCAACCTCTGCGTGGAGACCCGATGCTTTACCTTAACGCCGTTACAACATGAAACCCTTTCGGGGAAAATTTACTTAAAGGTAGTGTAGGGGGGGACTTTGGGGCTATAAAGGGGGGGATCGCACACTAATATTTTGAGTAGCTCGTGCGGAGGCATTTTGCGTACACATAAAACCACTTGAAAACAGAGTATGGCATCTGTAAACAAGATTCTTATTTCGAATTTTTAGAAAAAATGCAGCAAAGATCCAATAAATACAGAGGTTTTCAGGTGTTTTTAGCCTTTTTTGGGACTTCATGACTAACCACCCCTACATGAGTGTCCCTCTATCTTTCCTCCTAAGCCCTTAAACCCCACATATTACAGAGTTATATCATCCGCCTGGTGACCAGCAAGCTTTTTGGTGAAAACCGTCTTTGTTTTTTCATCGGTGATGCATGTACCCATTGTAATAGGCTCCCGCGCGCGAATTGAAATATTTCAGCGATTCCGGTAGCTTTTGGTGTTGCTGCTCGCAAGTTCGAACTCACGAAAACATCTCGTGAGTCGCTTCTGGCCGCCTACGACTGCTCGCTGGCGCACCCGACGTCGTCATTCAACCCCACCAGGAGCGTACCTCAAATTGTCGGGCCGTGGTTGCTTGTGGGGAGCTGTAGCTGCCCGCTAGTAAAGTGCATACGTTCTGTTGGGGGTCGTTTTTTGTCTCGTTTTGCGTAGCCCAAAATTTTGACACTGCATTGCCTCAAAGTCGAGGTGTGGACCTCTGCTGAGAACCAGAGGGACACCGATCTAAAAGAAACTCACAGCATCTGTGGAGAAAGTCCTTTTTTTTATGGGTTTCCGGGTCTGTGTTCCACGAACCAGCCGAAGCTCTAAACGCAGCGTGTTAACCTAGCCATGTGTTTTACTGTTCCGATAAAACATCTAGATATTAGAGTTACCGGAAAACCGGGGACCAGGGGACGCTTGGGTCCCTCCGTGGCCTCAAGCAGGAATGACTCCGCAGCAAAATACATAAGCTGACGTAGGATGCCAAAACAACGCCATCGATTCCCGATCTCCGGTGAGCACACGGCGTGGAATACAGCAGTATAGTCACGTCCTCGCACCTTTTGGAAGAACCACTGATAGTCACCGCTTCTCGGAACCCAACACCCACACATAACCATCCCAACCCGACTTGCTACAAAACCAAGAAAAAAGCTCTTCAATCGCATGTGAATATAACTTCACCCTCTTTTGGGGGACAAACTACTAGAAATACAAGTTAGACTTGACCTTTGTTTTTGCAGTGATAACAACGGATAAGCAAAAAAAACAACACAAACCCTATAAAAACAGCAATCCCACCTGGAACGCCTTTGCAGCCCCCGTCTTCTGCTTCAGCCCGCGCCTAGCAGCCACAAGGCTGCTGAACAGCACACGAATGATCCCCTTAGCCCCCTTGAGGTCGCTCAGGCTGCTTTCTAACTCCTCAATCATCTGAGCCTCCCCCACCTCCGTGCGCTTCCCCTTCGTCGCCCCCGGCCCCTTGCCCTGCTCCTGGGCGGCTTGGCCACTACCGCTATCGGTGCTGCCGCTGCCCCCGCCCCCATCCCGGCGCTGCTTAAGCCTTCTCTTCTCTGCCCACGCATCAACCTCCTGTTGAATCGACACAATCTTGCGGTCCTTGTACTCCAGCTGGACCTTGTTGCTTTCCAGCCGCTCCTCCACCTCCCTCAAAGTGTCCAGCTCCTCCTCGTCCAGCCCGTCCTCGTCAGGCAGTGCAGCCCGCAGGGTAATCTCCTCGCTCTCCACAACAGGGGACAGAGGTGACGCAACCCCGCCTGGTTCAACGCCACCTTTCCGATGCCCTTGCTCCTTCTCTACATACTGCTGTTGCGCATGCTGATGCTGTGCTTGCTGCTGCTGCGGCGAGAGGTGCTTGCCGAAGCGATTAACCGTGCGGGACGAGGGCGCCATTAAACGGCTCTCAGAACGGTTCTCCGGTCGGTTCTCGGAACGGGTATCACGGGAACCCAGGGGCGCCACCCGTGAGCGGGTGCGCGCATCTCGGCTTCTGAGCTGGCGCTGGTCCCTGCAGCCCGGTTTTAGATATGTCCAAAGTTTTGGACGCGTCCAAAAGGGCGGGTAGAGGGTGAGGGGGCGGGACCGGATTCGGCTCAGGACGGTCAGAACGGCGGAAGGGAGATAGTGAGGCGAGGGTAAACATGGAGCCGATAATAGACACAGCGGAGCGAGGCACCAAGAACGAAAATAAATTACTGGGAAAACACATGGATTTATGCAAACAAATGGACCCACGCTAGCTATACACAATTCTCCGACAACAACAAAAATTCAAGCCAGGTAAGGCCTCGAACAACAGTTAAAAGAAAAACAAAAAACAAAACAAGGAAAACAGAGCACCATCCCCCCCTTCCGCGCGCAGCTTGCCTCCTGCTGGTGATGGAAACCTTGACGAGCTCGAGGCTTTCCTTCTGCTGCAGCAGCAGAAGCTTTTTCTCGTACTCCGCAGAGAGCCGTTCTGCCGCTTCCTCCGCCCGCGTGAGCTCTTTCAACTGCATCACCATGTCACCATACCCACAAATAAGGCCGAGGCGGATGAGGGAAGGGAATGAGTGCGGGCTGAACATGAATATCGTCATGTAGCGCCGAAAGCGACAGTTCGACAACAGTTTTAGAACGCGCGCGACGATACAAAAACAAAAAGCCAAAACCCTACCGGTACACTTCGGGGCACGGCGCGGGTTCTGCCGGTCAGCGAGACGGCAAGCACATCGCCGCGTGTGCAGAGAAACAAACAAATACATCACACCGAACCTACCCTAACCTAACCTAAACGAACCGAACAAAACAGAACCAAACCAGACTGAACCCAACCAAACCAAGCCAAGCACAAAAAAACAAAAAAACAAGCCAAACCGAAACTTTCCGCATAATATCGAGAGGGCCGAGCACGCACCTTCGCATCGAGAAGCTTCTTGGTCTCCCGTTCCTGCACCGTGAGCTTCTGCTTACGCCCCACGCCGACTTTCTGGCGCTGCAGCCTGCGAATCAGCGCCAGCTCATCTAGGTGACGCTTAGATACTGCTTCCGCTTTGCTCTTTGCTCTCTCCAATCGTTTCACCTCGGCCTGGTCCCTATTACAACAAAAACCGACACACATGTGGAAGGCGTTAGGTGGCAGAAGCGCAACACCACAACGTGAAGGGGGGGAGGGAGGCAAGAAAAAACAGGACGGCGAAAGAATTAAATTCGAACACGAAACAATAGCCTCAAGTTGCAGTAACAAAAAGCGGATCCGATCGTGAGTCGAACTGAATCGAAACGAACGGCACAGAATCGGACCGCGCCGAACCGAACCGAACCGAACCGAGCCGAACCGAACCGAACCGAACCGAACCGAACCGAACCGAACCGAACCGAACCGAACCGAACCGAACCGCGTCCGCCGCAGATAACACTCGCCACTTCGAACGCCACAAGCGCTGGACGCAAAGAAAAACGGTTTCTCGTGCCTAGGTGTCTGTCGCGTTGGCACTTCTGCAGTAATGTATAAACACATGTATCACTTACTTGGCTGCGCTTTTTTTTAGAGACATGATCTCCTTGGACTTTTGCGTCACAATCTCGCGCTGCCGCTTTTGTTCCGCGTCCAATCGCCGCTGTAGCTCCACCTGCACAACAGTAACAAGTCGTCACCCGGTTACAGTTGGTACCCCGACTCATGAGAGGTATGGTTCGGGCCCAAAGTATCTCTCTTAACTAGCGTTCTCTTTTAACCGTGCCACTGTTCACACTAATTACAAGTAACTCCATGTTTTGGTTCAAGCCAATTGGCCCGCTTCTACCTACACTATGGTCTTACCTCACCCTATCTTAAGTTGGGGTATCCACTACTGTAACGACAGAAACGAGAGATCGGACGTCCTGATTTTGTCCAAATGTCTAATGAAAGAAGCACAATGACAGCGGCGGACGTAACGTCAACTGTTAACTGAAAAAAAATCAGCCGATCGCCCACAATAAAAGAACCACCAGATCTCCGGTGGGGATACACAGCACAACGCCGAACAGAGGTCAAGAGACCACGCGCGAGCGCGGAGAGCGGGTGGCGAGCAGCACAAAAACAAATAAGAGATTAACTCGAGAAAAAAAAATGCAACAGCAAGAAGGGCCATATAAGAAGTGTCACGACCATCACCACCAGCGCCCCCCCTACCCCCTACAAACGGCCATAACCATATACTGGTACCAGGTACATATTTTACCACCTGCATATTATCATAAGTAATACCATGTATATTATAAAAATAAAATACACTCCAGCTGTGAGATCGAAGATTTTGTCGAAACTCATCCTTGCAAGCTGTGTGATACTCCGGTCGCGCGTATTGCTGGGTGTGTGTCCTCATGAAGGATATAGGTCGGCGACTCCCCTCGGAACTACAGCGTAGCTTGTACCAGGGTCAACAGGGTGGTGTTAGTCAATCTGTGCGCGGAAACTATAAAACCCGTTTTGGGGGGGAACAAAATCTGACTGCTGTGGAAGGAAATACACCAGTTTATCAAGCGCATCCTGTAAGTCGTATAACCGGTGAGGGGAGGGCGGAGTTTTTGAGGGCGTAGGGGGCTGGGTTTGAACAAGAGGGAGCGGCGGGGGGCGGGAGGGGAACGGGCGGGGCAACTCAATCTGTGCGCAGCAACTATAAATCCTTTAAGGGGACAAATCTGACGGTTGTGGAAGGAATGCATCAGTTTATCATGTATATCCTGTAAGTTTTACAACCAGTGAGGAGAGTGCGGAGTGTTCGAAGTTTTGTTTTTTTTGGGGGGGTGAGGAAGAGGATTTCCAACAGCTTTAGGTCGCATAGATTTAGGGGCTTGCTATAGGCGTGGTACTGGGTCTAGGCGATGGTGCGGGTGGTGGGGAAGGAGGGGGCGTTGGGGGGGGGCGGGGGGGATGAATTGGAGCTACGGCATGGATGGCTAGAAAGATAATGAGGTGATATCAACTGCCTGGTAGCGTTTATTGCTCTGGCACAATATGGTTTTAGGTGGGGCGTTTGAACAAGAGGGGGCGGGGGGGGCGGAAATGAATTGGAGCTACGGCATGGATGGCTAGAAATACAATGAGGTGGTATCAACTGCCTGGTAGTGTTTATTGCTCTGGCACAATATGGTTTTAGGTGGGGCGTTTGAACAATGAGAATCGGGGGGGGGGGCACCTCAATCTGTGCGCGAAAACTATAAATCCTTCAAGGGGACAAATCTGACGGTTGTAGAAAGAATGCATCAGTTTATATCACCTGCCTGGTATTGTTTATTATTCTAGTAGATTTGATGTTAGGTGTTGTATACAAAATAATTTGTAGGTGTGGTATACAATATGTTGTAGCTTCGTGGTGTGTTTTTGTACATGGAAAGCAAGATAGAACAGTTCGATCGATAGGTGCAATCATGTAGTTACCATACCAGGTATATATACCACCAGTGATATCATACATGTATACCAGGTACACTAGAAAAAATGGAAATGACACTTCACCAGGTATACAGTAGTGGGCCCCCTATAGTGCACTTTGAATAGTGCAACCGCCCGATATAGTGCAGGTAAAATCTCTGCGCACAGACTTCACCAGGTATACAGTATATATACCGCCAGTATAATATACGAGACCGCGCCAACATACGGTTATTCACACCGCCCCAAGTACCCCAGGGGCAACCACGCCCAGCAAATACATCGTGTCGACCTCTAGCGGGACAGTGGGATCACAAAGGTAACCCTACAAGAGAACGCGACAGCTTTATACGGTTGGCGTGTACTGTGTCAACAGCCCCAGGGGCAGACAAGTCCAGTCGAGATATCACCAGCGTTCCTGGTGGTCTGGTGGTGGAAACCAGGTAACTATCTATATACTATATACCAGGTACATACTAAGGGCCGTTCTCATCGGAGATGTGAATTTCCTAAATTTCCTCTGTTTTTTTCCAGAATTTCCACGAAAAAAGTCGTTATTATCGAGCGCGGGGTTGTTTGCCTTTTTTTTCCCGATTTTTGAAAGCCGGGCCATAAAGCAAGACCGCCAACACCCACACCAGCAGCCACGTGCGTCGTCACACAGCAAGCATGAGCGAACATCCTGAAAGACCGCAGACGAAAGCACCCAGGCCAAGTAGATTCGTGCAATCCGATGACAGCAGCCCCTCCCTGGTGTCAGGAACATGCCGAGCACGACGAGGACACCAGCGACAGCCTTCTTCATGTTTCTGCGCCTCGTGTCTGGATTATTGGGAAGGCTGAATCGTTGTTTCGTCCGACTTGAGGATGAGTCCTCCCGAGGCCCAGGCCGCCTCCTTCCATCGGCCATAATGTTGGACCACCCTGGTCAACGTTTAAAGCTACTTGATGGTCCCATCGTTGAGTAACGGCGCTTGTCGGAGCACTGCCTTCGAAATATGAAAATCGACGACAGGATTTCCTAATTTGTGATTGTTAACTTTTCCAAATTTTTGGGGGCTGGAGAATTTCACAAATTATGACAGAACGCCTCCGTATTTCAAGACATATTTCACAATATGGAAATTGAGGGAATTTAGGAAAATTAACACAAAAAGAGGTCTCCGATAAGAACGGCCCTAAGGTCGACCTCGCTTGTTCAAGCCCCCCCGAGTGTGTACGTACAGTAGGAACAAGTTATTGTGCCAAAATTGAGTACCGGAATGCGCGAGGGCGTGAGTTAGAAAAGCTCAATGAAAATCGGCAGTGTGGGAATGCTTACCCCTTTGCGCGATAAAAAATGAAGGCACGTACCGGGGGAGGAGAAAGGACCACACCTGCTGCGACCACAGCTTGTCCAGAAGCCGGAAACAAAAAGTGAGATATGTAATTATTAAAACGTCGAGCTATATATACGATTACAGAGAATGGCATCACAAACAGGACCAACAAAAAAGGCCGTCGACGGTCGGCCTCGCTTCTTGCCCTTCCCCACCTGCCGGAATTAATAGGTCTATTTCGTATAGACCTACCGCAGAAAGCCAGAGACTGCCCCTATTAAATAGCAACGTGCGTAGACAGCCTGGTATTTTCAAGGTTTGCTGCGACATACCTTAATCTTCTTCATCTTCATGATCTCGGTCTCCAGCCCCCTCATGCTCTCCTCCTTCAAGCGCCGGTCCCGCGACAGCACGCTCAGCTCGCTCTGACGCTCCTTAGCCTTGTGGAGCGCCGCCGTCTTCTCCTTAAGCTGGCCCCTCAGCTTCTCCCGCTCCTCCTGCTCCCATGACAAACACGGAGGGAACGGGACGGGGGTTCGCGGCTGCCGTGTCGAAGTACGAACGCGAGCATGCGATTTTCTGCCCTCGCTGGAGAACGTAAGGTCAAAGCTGTTCGATATTCTTCTGGTGTTATGGGGTAATGTATAGGCACACATGGTACTACGACAGTACTGAACAAAAGCAAGCACCTTTCTCCTTCGAAGATCGCCAACGCTTGCCAGGGAAAGGAGAGAGCGACGCCTTGCGGACATTAGGCTAACCTATATTAGGAAAAAAAAACTAGCACTCGTAGTACTATCATGTCAACCGCGTGCTAAAAACATGAGCCCAAACAAATAAATAGCTAACTTGATCCGTCAGGTCTCATTTCTCATTCCTCATCGGCAAAGCTCCTCTACCATCGCAAAGCCCCCCCAACAAAGCGAACGCACGCCGATCAACCCGTCTATCCACCCGCCCGCCGCCGCCGCACACGGCTCTCTCGGCACAACAATTACTTGCTGATTTGACCCGTCGGGGCAGCTTCGACGTAAGAATGGTTGGCCAATGCAGCAGCAATATACTGATTGCTATTGAAGCGTCAATGACATGTTCGACAAGTCAATGGTTGGTTCATGCGCTCGGTCAGTATGTCAGAAAAACATCCAGGATTTTTCACAAGTCGGGTCGGGTCAGTTCTATTGTAAGCAGGTCGGGTCGGGTCAGGGGGGTCCGGCCCCACCCGTGAGATGCAAAAATATTCCGACCTGACTCGACCCGACCCGGCTCGACCCGCGAGATTTAAAACCCCCCCCGGCCCAACCCGTCGGTCGGTCCATGACATGTGTAAAGCCCTGAAAATTCTACGTACAAGAGTTAATGTATAGAACCAAGACTGGAGGATTTTCGACGCAACAACGGTTGCTCCACATGTATAGACTCAGTCAGGACAGTTTGGACGTAACACCCGTTGCCCTCCAAACTCGACCAGGATAGTTTACCAAACACAGCAATCGTATGGCTGTTGACACATCCTAAAATTCAGGACCGAAGAGCTTGTATCCCTCTAGGATGGAGAATGGGCACGAATGCTGGATGCCTTGGATGTCGATAGATAGAAAGGACGATTAAAGGTTAACAGCATACAACACAAATACGCACAAATCCTCGGTCGGGGCTATGCTTTTTTATTTCTTGCCTGCACGGCAACCTCGGTTTGCTTTTCGAGCTTCTCGAGGTCAGACAGCAAGCGTTCGTGCTCCTGCTCATGCCGTTGCACCTCCACGTCCATTTCCTCCAGCTTATGCTCGTAGTGCTAACGGCGGCGGCGACGGCGGCGACGGGGAACGGGGGAGAATAAAAATTGAAACAACCAGCACCGAAAAGTTGCACGTACCCAGCAAGCAAGCGAGCGGAGAAGTTTGTAGGGGGTCAAGCGGGGCCATTGATCGATTGCCGATTGCGCTTTGGGGGCATCTATTACACGGAGTGCTCTGTAGAGTCGTGCAACAAACATACCCACCGAGAGCGGAGCTATCTAGGCAAGCCCACGCGCCACATCTCACACCACGCTCAAGTTTATGGAATAATCTCTGGCGGCAGTAACGACTATAAACAAACACGTCGAACACATTCGTAGTTGAGCTCAATTCATGGATCGTCCCCCCCCCCCCAAAAAAAAACGTCACCGTAAAAACCAACACGATTTTCCTCTCGCAAGTAAAATAGACCTAATCGTATCCAACGCACTCTTGCTGGCGCACGTTGCAAACTTCAACGATAGCAGCTTGACAAAAAAACAGAAGCCCAAAAATTACGCCTGCAAAGAAAAGGGCATACCTGCTGCATGGTCTCGTAGGAAGCCTGGCCCTCCTTGATTTGTGCGAGCAGCGCCTCTTTGAGGATGATGCTCTTGTCCAAGTCCGACAGCTCCGCGTTGATCCTCGTCTCGCTCTTGCGAAGTGCCCGCTCCTGAACAAGCAAGCAACCGAAACACCAGCATCGGCGTCAACAAAAACGCACATTCATTGGTCACCGCGGTATTCCCGTGACATGACAGACGACACCACTCTGCAGCCAACCACCCTACAAGGCACACACTATTAAAAAACACATACCATTACGATCCTCGTAGGCGAAATGAAGCCATAGCAACGGAAAAGTAGCCTTAACAGCACCCACTGACGTTGCAAAGCCGCGAGATAAAAAAAGGTTCGCCGAGAAGCCCCAATTTCAGCCCGCTGGTCGCACGCTCTCGGCACAAAAAATAGCTTGGCGCACCGACACACCCATCGAAATAATACATCGCGGTCCATACCTAGGCAAAAAAACAGATGCGTCATCGGAAACAAAAAGGCGCTTGTCAGTACAACGCGAAGCGCAGGTAAGGTACCGCTCTCAATCTCACCTCCTCCTCGTGCGCCGCGACCACGCTGGAGCCCAACTTCTTTCGTCTCGTGGCCCTACCGCCCTCGCTCCCCCCCTCCCCATCCACCCCCTCCTCTTCCTCTTCGTCATCCTCATCGTCTTCTTCCTCTTCCTCGTCCTCATCCTCCTCCTCTTCATCCTCCTCGTCCTGAGATTTTCCGCTGGTGCCTTTCTCCCCCGACTGAGGACTTTCCCCCTCGCTTTCAGCGCCGAGACGGGCGATGAGCTGGTGCCTCCGTTGTTTCTCCTCGGCAAGCCTAAACACAGTCGGACAAGTTTTCAAAGCAACGGTAAGGAGGCGTTCGTTCTGTCACGGTCGGAAAAAGACGAAAAAATACAGTCAACACAGGCGTCGGAAAACGTTCAACCTTTTAGAACTGCATCCAAGTTTTTGAAGACAACCATCCCCTTTTGGTCCAAATTTTTAAAAACAACCATCCCCTTTTGGTCTACGCACATGCATGACATGAGTACACCCCGCGCCCCCGCCTCAATCCATTCCATGACCAACACTCGGCTCACCTTTTCTTAGCTTCAGCGACAGCATCAGTGCTCAGTTCTCCCGTGTCTCCAGCTGCAGCCGCCGCAAGCTTAGCGGACAACCCAACGGTAAGAGGCGCGGTATCGCCGGTCGTGGACCCTGGCCTCCCGCCCCCCCCGCTGTGGTGCACCAGCTGTCGCTCGAGCGCCGCCCTTTGCCTCTCAGAGTCGTGCAGCTTCTCCTCCAAGCCCTGGATCTGAGTGTGGAAATCCTTCACGAAAGCCAGGGCCCTCTTCCGCGACACGTTCAGCTTCCCTTGCTCTCCCCGCAAAATCGAATTTTGCTCGCTATTCGCCGCCACTGTCGCCGCCGCTGCCGCCGCCACCGCCGTCACCTCCCCGTCCGACCCATCCTGGGAACCGCTCCCGCTAACGCCCAGGGTGCCACCCGGAGACTTGCCGCCCGGAGACTTGCCGCGTGCCGACCCCCCTCCCGAAAAGAACCCTTTGATGACTCCACCAAGACCCATTTTGGGGCTAGTGCCCCCCTCTTCCAAAGCTGGCGGCCGACCCTCCCCCCGTTCACCTGCCTCCCCGCGCTTACATCCCACACCATCTCCGGCAACAGCACGCCTTCCAGCCTCCGCGATCTCCATCATAAACTCGTCCGTCCCAGCGGCTCCCTGGCCCCCTGCATCGGCGTGGGCGAGGTCGAGCTCAGCCTTGAGCTCCGCCAAGGCATCATCCTTCTCGCTCTCGCGCTTCCGCGAGCGCTTAGCCTCTTCTGTCAGCCTCACTACCTCCCCCTCTGCCTCCGCCGCACGAGCCCGGAGGATCGTCAGCTCGCGCTGCACTGGGGCGGGCATTTCCATCGACCCGTTGCGGCTGCTGGATAGTCTCGTTAGCTGCCGCGGTGGCTGTCGCGAGGGCGTCGAGGCCAGCGCTAACTCTCGGAGCGATACCGCGGACACCAGGCCTCCACTGTCCTCCCCCTTGTCCTCACCTCCGCTCGACCGCATTCGCAACAGCTCCGCCGCCAAGGCTTGCACCTTCTCCCGGAGCTCGTTGATGACCATCGAGTTAGCGTCGCGGTTGACGACGGGCTTGTTCTGGATGTTGCGAGCGCGGTTCGCGTACTGCCATTTCGCACGCGGTTGCGTCAGGCGGACACAGCAAGCGGGGGGGTAGGGGACGGGATAACGTACAATGAACGCCAGCTGGATGTGCTAATGGGGGTAGGTAATGGTGGGATGGGCGACGGGGCGAGGAAAAAACCGTGAAGACACAACCGTGGGCCGGCGTCCCGAGCAATGCCTTACCATGGTACGTGTTTCACCGTCCGCTCAACGCTTCCCTACGCTGCACTTCAGATACGTTTCCTGTCCCGGCAGCCTAGGATGGTTCGTGTGTCTATTGACAGTTTCCCTAAATGCCCCATACGGGTTGCCTGGTACTATCATAGAAGCATCGATCGCCTCTTCACCGCTGCCGCCAACAGCCCGATGAGTTAACCGTCCTTGAACAACGCCCCTTCGGATCGAATTTCCAGTCATTCGGAGCAAACTAACAACACTCCGGACACCAAACACCAACTGTCTTCGACAATCTCGGAAACGCGCAGCCAGGCGTTCGGTTTTACGCATCACCATCTACAACAGGTCGACCAAACTGCAGACCCCCGCCTCTAGCCTTACCCGGTGCTACGTCTCGAAAGGGATACGTGGGCAACGGTCAAAGGACTAAGGCAAGCCACAAACAAGCACGCCCCTCCTCTCCCCGCCCGTTGTGGTAGGTGAAAACCCTACGTGCTCCGTCTCGGCATTGTAGGGATGCGAGGGTCATAAGACAATGGTCTTGCGACTACGGCTATGCATGAATGAAATGAGTACACCCCTACCCCCCCCCCCATGGCCTCACCCGCAAAGCACTGAGCGTCTCGTGCATATTGGACTCCGCCGGAGACACGCAGCAAATCATGAGCGTCTGGCTGTTTCCGCCGAGAGAGTCCTGCAGCATGCGGGTTAGCTTCGAGTCCCGGTACGGGACGTGCACCCTGCCCCTCTTGGTGTCGTCTCCAAGGGCGCTGATGACGTTCCCTAAGGTCAGCAGTCCCTTGTTGATGTCCACACCCTGGGAAATCAGAACAGAGTAACGACGATTAGAACGCGTTTGCGAGAGTTTACGTGCTCAACATATCGATACGGGCACCCCCCTCAAAAACACACACACCCTTCAAGCAGCGTTCCCAAATTCAGCGCTCGACTCCGCCGCCAACAACAGCCCGATAACGGAACCGACGGTAGTCATCCCAATGCAGCTACTATACAGCAGTGCCAATGGCTAGGCTGCACGCCACAGCGCTCAAAAAGGTACAAACTACCATTCACGAAAAACTAAAACCGATACGTACACGTGTGATGGAATCACAAGTCGCTCAACTGCTCCAATTGCCACATAGTTTCACAGTGTCCACGTAACAACCCGAAACGTGCATGCTTGAAATCTTCAAAGGTTGCCAAACTGCACCATTTGCTACGACAGACTATCAGTGGGCAAGCAAACGAGACCGCCCCCATCGTCAAGACATCAAGTATGAGCGAAGCATACCTCCTTGAAACGCTGGCCGGATGCCCCAGTCCGTTTGGCCCTCTCAGACCCGGCGAGATCGACGAAGTGAAACTTTGATCGACGGATCTCCACATCATCGGGGTCCACCTTTCACACAGGCGTGAGCATGAGCACAACATGAGCAACATGAGCAACATGAGCACAACATGAGCAATAGTGGTGGTAGGCATTAGCATAAGAAGTATATGAATAAGCAAACATGAACACAAACATAGGTCGCATACAGCAATAGCGGTCGAATAAACAGCCGAGGCCATCGAAACAAAACCTATAAACCGCTTGCACCGAAAACAAAATAAGGGTAATCGACATACGCATACCTGTTGCGTCGGAAAGAGCGAGGATACAGCAGTTCTCAGGGTTTAGGCCGCGCCGGGGACCGCTCTACTGCCCTGAACAAATCACATATAAAACAGATGAGATCTCTATTCATGAACGTGTCTTTCAGAACAGACAGATCCTAAGCCTATATGATCTGCATGGCCGATAGATCATGTTGCCGGGTAAGAGCCGGATGTGAATGATCTAGCACATGTTTCCTGGGGTGGACCCGTACCACACAGATCCTGCACAACATATCACAAGGACAGAGATAAGATCTACCGGTAGATGATCTAGATTATCTAAATCGTGATCTGTCGGATGTGTGGAAAATTCCACTAACCTTCTCGTCGGCGACCGGCGCTTCTCCCTCGGGACGGATGCGCTGCTCCAGAAGCACGGTGAAGATGGCGTGCGATCGGGAAGAGTGTGCGTTCATGAGCGTCGATCCCGTGGTCCGGCAGAGCGAGCCCCGCTCCAAAAGCATGGCCATCTCCTGCTCGCGCCACAGAAAAAAACATTTCCGAAGACAGAACAGTACAGCAGTGATATCATTAGAATAAAATTGAGCAACGTTAGCCCAACGCGTCCTGATACGTGGGACTCTGTTGTTTACTAGCTGCTGCTGTAGCTATTGCTGTCATTTTCTGCTCTAAATAACTAAATGGTCGTCCTTCCATGCATGGTTTCATAAGTTGTATTCTACTGTTTGCTTGAACTCTATAAGAGCTTGATCCATGCTTGTGGGGACAACGTACTTCAAAATAGAGTGGACTCATGTTCGCAGACAGATTATACTACTTTAGAGTAGATTGGTGATGTTTGCAGCAGTAAAAGGGTCAAGTCTACGATGAATCTGAAACCTGGTATTACAGTACGAAACCGAAGAGAACGATCCCGGCCATCACAACTGGACTGGCCGCCCACGGAGGGACGCATTCCATTCAAACATGATCCCATACTAAGACCGGAAAGGTCTGCCTATTCCTCATCTGCTTACAGAATTAATAATATAGCTGTACGAATCACGGAGAAAAAGTAGCATCGTGTGACATACCTTTCATTACTTCAATGTATTTAGCTTCAATTCTGAGCGATTTTTGCCCCCGTAATACGGGTTTACACCAGGGCATCAACTAGCTGTCGCGCTGGTTCGCTGGCGCAACTTTCGGGTCGGGATTGATGTTTAGCGCAACAGGCGTTGCAAGACAGCCCCGGCTGCTGGGTAGGGGGGTTCTGCGAACTGTAATGTGAGGAGCTGTACGAGATGCGCGCAGCTTCATGATGCTCGTACCGTCGCACGCGCTTCTTAGACGGTTGATAAAATCGCTCTTACCTTTTCGTGGTCGAACAAATGGGTCCAAAAAGGGATGAGGGGTTAGATTATGGGGAATAAGGGTTATACCTGTCAGGGAGTTAAGGGTTTCGAATGTAAGACGAAAGCGTTAGACTATAGGGGTAAGGGGATAGACCATGGTATAGGGTTGACGACAAGGGCTTCGGATTTAGGGTTAAGGAGTACAAGGGTTTCGACAATAGGGTTAAGGAGATAGGCCCGAGGGTTAAGGGGTTAGACTGTAACGGTGGTGTAGGGGTTAAAAAATATTGTAAACCTTGCTCCTCACCTCTGCGCCTTGAACAAGCATCTCCTTCGCCCCGTGCACATTGACCTCTCCGTTCTGCCCCTCGCGAATCGTCACCGTAGACCCCGCTGGTTCGAGGAGATCGTGTATATCTTCGCCGTAGATTTCGAGGAATTGACACCGTACCGTGTAGGAGATGTTGGGCCTCTGCTCCAAAGCTTCCCTTAGCAAGTCATACATCCCAGTGATGACGCGGGGGATGATGCCCTGCTCGTCCTCGGCAATCCTGTTGAGAGAGGCATATTGCATAATGCGTTCCAAAGGGGATACGGTTAGTCTAGCAATAGCAATCGGTACCGGCGGCAGTCGGTGATCGGTGAAAAGGACGACTGAGCCCAACGATCTCGGGGTGGTGCTTGTCGACCAGATTAATGCGTTGTTCATGTGTAGAAACGCCAGGCAGACGACTTCCTTTATCCTGCCCGCTTGCAACGAGTACGATGGTAAGAGTTAAGAGTACGGCTGGTATTGCTACGAAGCAGCATCATGCTTCATACCAGGGTATGGTATGTCACAAATTCGTCCACACCTTGCAGTGTTACGCGATATAGTGCGATGTTCATACAGCGTAGGTAAAACTCAACGGCACCACCGTGGTGGGCTCGTCAACCTCCTAGAGCCTCGAGGGATAGCTTAGTTGGTGCTCAAAGCTCTGCGCAGCTCTCAATGGCGTACCAGGTACTCGTGCTTCAACTGGTCGAAATTTTGATTCGGCTCCTCGGTCGCCCGACCCAAGCATCACCATATTTGCTCCTGCGCACCACCCTGTACCATCACGTACCGAAGAACGTCCGCTCCTATGTATACCACGACTAAACACTTGCGGCTGTTCTTATTTTACACTGGCATTCAACCAAGAACAAGAAAAGCGCACACATTGTCAGCATTCCTTAAGGGAAATGTGCACCCTTAAAAAACGGATCCGCGTTTTGATGTTTTTGGCCCAACAACAACGAGCAAACTCTGCGCCCTCTTTATGCGTATACTGCTGTACCTATATGTTGGCGTGGTGGGAGGGGATGTCAAACATGCAAGGAGCGAGACAGCGAGACATCTCAAGGTAGGACTGCAGGGGACACATGCCACAGCAACGCTACACCAGACATCAGACAGCATTCCAGTGTCACCTCAGGCTGCTGGCGCTTCCCATGGTGTAGGTCTTGCCCGATCCCGTTTGTCCATAGGCCAGAATAGTGGCGTTAAACCCCTCGAAAAACGCTGCCAGCCCAGCGCACAGACCCGTCAGAAAGACAGCAGGAGTGGAGCGTTAAACACTGAAGAAAAAAAGCAACGCAAATCATGTCCCCATAGACGTAAAGATATAACGATTTTGTTGCATTTTACGAACAGATACAGAGCTGATACACCGCTCGAAGCTCAAATACTTGGCGAGTAGGGAAAGCAGCGGGTGCATGATGTTCCGGCGCATGCATGATATGACTTTCTAATAGTGAGACTATCATTTCCTTTGGGACTTCAGGGGGAAAAGTCGACAAAACTAGACCATTATGATTACAGCAGCGGCCACGCAAAGCAGCCCGAGCTGCTGGGGTATAGGGGGGTGGATCCGAAGTACAACAATGTACTACCAAAGGAGACGTACCGCAGCGCGCACCGTGATGATATGTATTTGCAGTGTTGCACGTTCTTGCCATGATATAAAGTTGATATGACATCACTTGTCGCTTGTTGACTCGATTTTTTTTTTCTGTGTTTACGATCATCCCTTCTACTATCTTCGCGCTTGTTCTTTCTCCGCTCCCTCCCTACGAAGATGTGTATCATATTTGGCGTCACTCAGCGAGCTCTTCTCCCCCTCCCACCTACCATGCGCACCTTCATTTTTATCGCGAGAAGACCTAAGCTCTTTCTTCCCTTGTCGACTCGCGTCGAAGTGTGCTTACCCACGCTACGATATAGAGCGCTCTCGGTAATTGGAATCTAGAAAATAAAAATCTCCATGCCGATATTTGAACCCCTGACTCCATCCTCAGTTATGTTCGAAGTTAACCACTAGACCACCGGGGCTACCGGCGCACATTATTTGGGTCACAAAAGGGTTAACAAACATTAGCCAATTTCCCTGAAATCTGCTTGTGTGTGACAACGACAACTGCTTGGATGGTGTTCGAGACGCCACGAAACCAACGCATGCTCCGGAGGTGAGCTCGCCGCGGTGTGACCGTCGCTAGTAACCGGCACAAGGCACAAATCACACTGCATATCATCGCCATCCTCGCTATCGTCAACAACGTCAGCAAGTCAAGAGGCAGGCATTATCGGAAGACATTGCTGAAAAAATTCCGCTCGTACAGACAAGCAACATCCGGTATTATACAGACAAGGCATGGTAGGTTCTGAAACTCAAGTTTTTGCTCAAGAACAGCTCTCTCCGGCGAAGCAGTTCATTGCTTCCGACGGTTCAAAGCATTCGAGACACGAGACGTATCAACGGAGCTCTATGGAAGATCAATGGAATCGACATGCTTTATTGTATTACTTCGTATTAACATTGCTTTTGCATATTAAAGTTGTTTTGTGTTATTATCGAAGGCGTATTATGCACAGCTGGTGCTGCAGCAACGCCCACGAGAGTTGTTAAAAGGTATTCAAGCACTGCATTTGTCTTCTGAAAGCATTGCATTTGTCAGGCAGACGCTGTGAATTCCTGCGAGTACCAAGCAGTAGAGCCTGCTGAGCGCGAAGTCCGACAAACTACTAGCACCAGCACCTCCATTTCGATAGCGTAAGTTGCCTTCATATGTAAGACGCGAGCTCAAGGCAAGCAAGAGGATAGAGGCATCAGCAATGCATGGAAATGCCCTATTAATATAAGCATATCCTGTAATATATGGCACGAGGTTTTTCTATGAAATGCAAGGCAGCACCAAACACGATACACGATGCACACGATGAACACACACGCGCACTACGATCACAGCCGCTTCTGCCATCTGAAGGACATATCGCATAGTAGGCATGTGCGGCTGTTACAAACTGGAGCTTTCGACAAACTTGAGAACAGCCAGCTATTGTCAGGTACAGCAGTACAGGGGTGTTCGAACCCGACCCCGAACGAAAGTGAAACTACAACAGCAGCAGCTGACTGCTGTGGAAAACAGAGCACTCGCACTACCATTGAGAAGCCATCATTTCGTCATTTCCACTCCGAGGTCAACAACGCGCTCATGCTGTGATCTATGGGTATGCTATACGTACGTAGACCAGATCCAGTTTGAGATGTGGCGTTGCGCTGTATGATACGTTGTACCAAATGTGCTGGCAAAAAACATCTGGTTGCTGCATGAGCTATGCAGTCTCTCTCAAAGCGTACACAACAATAAGATTTTGGAGAACCGGTACCCGAGGGTGTTATGTTATTCATGAGATATTTTAGTATTAATAGCTGGATTTGAAGCAGGATCTCGAGCGTTATCGGTAAGCACAGGGACCAAGTAAGACGTAAACTTACCAACTTACCAGGTATGCACTCATGGTACTGAAGAGCCTATGATAAGTAAAGCTTGCTTTTGCAACGGTAGGTGTAAGAAAAAGAAACGGACATTGGCTTCATAGCACCGCAGCAGCAGTATAAGACTAGTCTATAGCGTCACAGCAAGAGGGCAACTGCTGCTGTAGCAGGTTAACTCTAGCGTAGCCTGCCAATGCTGACGAACGTCAGTATCACAGCATATAATACCCTATAGACATGACTGAGACGCCCAAAGAACAGGAGATCACGAGAGGTCAAACCTGGACAAAGGCCCTTGCCTTGGGTCAACCAAGCTGTGATAGGCCCGCATCGAAGAAGTCAAAAATCGCAAAAAAAACACAAGTTGAGTGGGACGAGGCCAGACAACAGCAGATAAACAAACCCAAACACCGATAGCTGCGACCTACGCAAAAGGAGAAGCATCCAACGATCTCAGGTGCATGCGCTAGCCGAACCTTCAAGCAGGGAGGCCACGCAGTCATCGTATAGCGTGCGCTGCTCGCATGCCTTGGGGAAGGTGAAGTCAAACGTGAACGAGTTGCGCCCGTTGTCTCCTCCGTCCCCTACCCGTAGCTGCTTGGATTGGGGGATGCAGCTCAAACACTCTCCCAGTCGTTCGGTCTTCTCGAAACTCAGAAGAGGGCGTACGCGGACGGCCACGCGTACGCTACACCCAGCAGCTGATGGAGCCGTGGGGGGAGCCATCTCCCCTCGGCGAGGGGCGCTGTCTCCGCAAGTTATTCCCCTGCGGTACTACTAAAACACTGCGTCTGCCTCTGCTTCCAAACGCAAACGGTCATCGAGAAGTTTTCGTGTAATGAGGCGGTAAATGAGCGGAAACACCGGGGATGCCCATTTAAACTGCTACACCAGGTTTGGGCGTATGGGCACCAACTACTTGGAATTAGAGGGAGTGCATACATACTCGTATCATACAACCGGACTGGGACTCACGAGCAACTATGGAGCAAAGCGTGGCTATAGCACCAGAGACAGCCCTCACGGCGGTAGGTGGATACTTGTCGCTTATTGCACGATCGCAGCGGCATCACGCTGAGGACGCTGCCGGTTGCCGGATGTGTGGTAGGCGGGAAGATTGCCTGTGATCGCCTGCCCCAGCACGAAGAAAGTCCAGCACTGCCTGGTGCAAAGTACTTACTTTCAGTACTCTTTCTTCAAGACGTTTTCGATGCCACTAACAACGAGCAACAATTATATGAATTCGGTGCCTTCGACGTTCGATAGACGAGGGTGAAAGCCATTGCGCAAGAAGACGAGACAATCGGCAAGATGAAGGTGGAAGCTACGTCGATTATTGGTGAGACGATAAGATGACAGAAATCTATCGGTCTACGAAGTACCTGTACACGAAATGATATGGATGGGCTGTATTTTGAAAATGAATGTGACTCTTTTTTAATCAAGTCATTTCGTCGTTCTCACGTAGGTACTGCTGCTGTGTTTTTTGGCACTGGGCAGTTCTGTGTCCTCGGGTAAACCAGCACATAAATGCTTGGTTTGCCGCTGTTTTTATAAAAGTTGAAAAACGTCAGCTGTGAGTATGACCGATTGAATGATTGAAACTCAATTTGCAAGCTATGTTGTATACATATATATTTCGCTCATAATACACAGCTGTTTGTATTTTGAACAGCAGCAGTATAATCAGTGTTGTTGCACATGTGTCTGAGGCACGATGTCGCGCTGTGAGTATGTACCTGGTATAACGTATGAGAACTACAACAACAACAAGCACGAGAAAAGTAATCTTTTATTTGCGGTCCGTTTACCAAGCATCAGAGGTTGGTTGGTGAAGCGGTCGGCGAAAGGACACGGCTTGTACTGGCCATTTTCCCTCCAC
Organism: Undaria pinnatifida; assembly: GCA_012845835.1. Lineage (NCBI taxonomy): Eukaryota > Phaeophyceae > Laminariales > Alariaceae > Undaria > Undaria pinnatifida. The sequence goes on from JABAKD010000030.1 coordinate 12,376,140, forward strand.
CATTTACTAGCACCATTTTTTCTCCGGCTTTGGGGTTTTGAGTTTTGGAGCTCGCAAAAAATTACCCATAGGTACAAAATTACTCCACATCGCCCTAGGTATCTATCTCTTGATGCTGCTTGCTGCTTCTGTACTCTATATTGCACGAGCGTACGTGCACCCGGAGAAGAGTACCCGCAGCAGCCCGCGGAATAAATGCGGCGCGGGGGGGTTACCGACAGCAGTCCGGCCCCTCGTCATTTTCCTGGTCAAAAAGTTTGTACGGTCGTAAGGATTTGCACATTTTGATGTCAACAACAACTGAACAGCATCCTTGAGGTATCAGTACACTGAGTAGTAGATAGCTCTCCATCAGGATTGCAACGAACTTTTCTTCACCCGTACCGGTAGTGCTCGTACTTGGCGCCAGGCATCCAGGCATGGCCTGTGACTGCTACGTGTTGCGCAGTACGTCCCTCAGAGCTTCCTATTTACGGCAATTAACTACCCATGGGCCAGACATAACCGCCGAGTACATTCTTTTGTGTGAACCATGTGCCCTCAGCCCGGTGTACGGAGGCGTTCCTGGCCGACCTGGTTAAGGCCTCCGCAGAGAGGGCAAGAGCTGCCGGAGATCGCGAATCGGAGAGAAAAGTACGAAAAGGTCCGCCGTCCGCGCTCCCCCGACAAGTTCTGCCGGAAGACGTGTGAGTTACAATTGACCGCAACAGCGCAATATCGCTTTCGGTATTTGAGGGAGTCCGAAACCAGTTCCAGTTTCTGCTGTTTCCGCACGTCAGTTGATCAATCTCCTTGTTGTGCTGAAGTACATTCTGTGCGAGCCGCCTATGCAGGCCATGTAAATAAGCATATGTGGATATCATGTCCCCGAACCAACACGCCTAGGGAAAATGTCGAAACCCCTTCAACCTTCCAGACATCGTTTCCGGAAGGATCGCTTGGGGAACACGGGAGATTGTCATGTCTAGAACACGCCACGGAGCCTTCCCCTCCACGTTCCGCTGACGGATCCTCCGCGGCGGATACACCGCCTAGCGGATTCTCCGCAGCGGGACTTTGGAAGGTCCCGCTGGATTGTTCCTTTTATCCGAGAGCTGAGGGAGCACCGACAACTGCTCGCCCACCGCTCTCACAACAACACAACAACAACTACTACTCCTTCTCCTTGCACTTCTGGGAGTGAGTCCATCTCAACCTGTCCTGTCTCTCCCTCTGTCAACGGCCTGCTATATCAGCCCGTGTTGTCTCACACTCCGCCGTCGTAGTTCAAACACTCTGCTCACGCAGAGAGAAGTGGGATCACGACCCACCGACGGTTTTGACTACGAATCTTACTGGCGTCGACGGCAGGATACCTGGTCTAGTATACAGTACGATATGGGAAAAATGAACATTTGTGTGTACGACGTGTGGTTCCAGTCTTACGGGAAGAAGGTGTTACTTGGATAAACGCCCTAAAACTTGACCATATCCTTAACCCTAACACCCTTCGCCCACCTATGTGGAAGTTGCTCAGATAAAATCCAGCAAAAGAAAGGACAAATGTCGACCAATTTAGAACTCAACTTATACCGTGGGGTTTCGTCATTTTATGCGGCCGACGTCGCGGACTGCTTGGATGTACTACCACAACTGCACTTGCATACCGCTCGAAAAGGCGAGGATTCGTTTATTTGCACTGGATGTAACAGTTGTCCGTATTGCAGCTCTTTGAGTCGAAACCGTATGTTTTGTGCCGTGACTGCTATTTTCTCCAGGCGAAAGGCTGCGACAGAGGAAGAACGCTTCGACTTCTTGCGCCCAGTTATAACCCCTCCCAACAAACAACACCTATCTGCAAGCGCTCCTGTTCGAGGAAAACGAAAAGGTAGCACCACCTCGGGCCGACAAGCGAGGAAAACTCGAACAAAAGAAATTCCGATGGACTCGGCAACGAGGTCGGCAATGGATGGAATGGCTGCCTTGTCCGATCTGGCGGCGGGGGCGAAGGCATCAGGCGCCGGGAAAGCGGATAGTTTGTTGGGGCTTGCGGGTTTGGATGAGGAAGCCCGGATAGCGTTGTTGTTGGGGGGGCCGAGTACCCAACACGGGGTAGCTTCTGGAACAGTAGATGAAGACGAGGAAGATTACGATTAAATAGTGTACTTCGTTCGAATGTAAAAGATCTCCCTTTCTTGGCGCACATGATAGGTATGGCAACCTCGGCAAGAGTTGGTATCTTTCGCGAGGCGTGTTTCATGCGTTGCAGATTTGAACTGTATAGTTGTCTGTTTAGGCAGTATTCCCGACACTGCTGTCTCCTTAGTAAGAGACCGAGGCTTTGATAGGTTCAAATTGTTTCACGAAATAGCATTACGCAGGAAAGGTGTATTTTCGAGGCCCGAGCGGGTTTATGTTGTTTGGTCGTCGGGACTAGTACATAATCAAACATCGTGTGCACGGCCAGACCGCCAAACTGTGCGTACCGCGCACCAGGCGTATCGGCCGCTCATGTCCACATTCAACTCGGTTTTCAGCAGACGAACCAAACAAGCATCCTTTCGTCTATTATCAGAGCATCCCTACACATACACCGACACCATTCGCATGTTCTTATATATATATCTTGTGAAGACCTTACTTTTCAGCAACGCCGAACAAACTTGGAGCGCTATACCGTCCACTACGCGTGGCCCCCTTGGGCTTGACCCTGCCTACACGCCCCCCCCCCCCCCCCCCCTTTTGTTCAAGCTTTGTTCGGGTAGTTTCTTGCCCCAAATATCGTGCTTCCCACACGAACGTTCGTGCTGCCCCTTCGGATTGCCTCCTCAAAGTCCCCAGACATGCCCATACTAAGCTCCAACGCCTGCGGCTCGATCCCAAGTCCCGCTGCCAATGCCTCACGACACGCGGCCAATCTATCAAAGCAATCCATATCTCCCGGCGCTCCTATGGTCATGAGCCCCTTCAACTCCAGTGCGGGACAGCTGTCCTTAATGTGTCGTGACAACGACAAGCACGCATCGATATCGCTGTGCGTAACCCCTGACTTCGCGTCCTCGCCGCTTGTATCGATTTGGACGAAGACGCCGAGTGAACGCTCACGCCCAGCGGACTCGCACGCCGTCTGGTTTAGGGAGCGGGAGGGTTCGGGTGGATGGGTGGCGAACAAGAAAAACCGAGGAGTTCAACGTGAGGGAGGGGGACATGGAGGAGACACCAAAGCCATGGACGTCGAGCTTTGGCATTTCCAGTAGAGCGCGAAGCCTTCGAGGTTCTCCCCATTCGTCGCAGACGACTCGCTTCCATAGGTGCATAAAAGCACTCACCTTGCGAACTTCAGCAATGTACTGGTACGAGGAAGTAGGAACATCCTCGTTTCAAGGCTAAGATCGACACCCGCGTCACTACAAATGCATCTGATCGCGCGTCGTACGCAACTTTCGCTCCTGGCGCAAAACATTGCAATCTACTACGAGCCCGACGGTTTCATCGCTCGTCACACCCCCGTAGTTACGCCGTACCTGTAACTTATTAGCGAGCTTGACAGTGTCGAGCGTCTCAAGCACAGCAAGGTTGGGCACTCCGGCTACCAGAGCCTTGGCCTTATTGGACTGCAGGTGCCCGATGAAGTGCCACACTACGTCGTCGGGCATTTGAGGTGACTTGTCGATCAACTCTTGCGCCTGCGATGTTTGGGCACGGCAGCAGAGGCGATTGAGAAGTTGCAGTGTGTGATACTGGTCTCGCGATGAAACTGGACAGTCGGCTGCTTTGTTAACATACGTGCCCTGCGCAAACAGCTATGGTCAAAAATATGGGTCACGTTTGGTATCGGTATTTACCGCATGATACACGGAATCTCTTGGGATCAGAAGGAAGTATCATGGTCGCTGCCGCTACCAAGTACTATGGTATCTCGAACGATAACCACCGCAACATAAGGTGAAAGTCAGTTGTTGTACAGGAAGCACAAAGCTGGTGAGTTCTGGCAACAGCGGTATTACTGTGAATTGTAAAATCATGTGTTCTATGTTACATGATAAGTGGTCTCCAAAATCCACCTTTGAGGGGAAAAGAGATTGACCATCAGCAACATTTCAGCAGCGGCAACGCAAATGCTGGGCGGTGTTTTTTTTTTTTCCCTCAAACTTTCACTTTACAGCTTCTGGACAAGCCGTGCACAAAGGTGTCGTCCCTTCTCCTCCCCGGTTCTTGCCTTCAATTTTTATCGCGCATAGGGTTCAGCAATCCCACTGCTCGTCGATTTTTCATCGAGTGTTGCTAACTCACGCTCTCGCGCTTTCCGCAAGTCAATTTGTGCACAAGAAAAAGTCCCAACGACTTTAAACGAGTATGCACTCGGCGGGGCTCGAACTCACGAAACTGACCTATACCAGGCTCGAGGATAACCTGACACGCCACCCGGGCGACCGGTTGTATACACTCACTCTACTCCAGGGGAGTGAACGCGGTATGTGGTGAGCACAGCGCGTGACGCCTACGACTCACCCTTACACTAATGACCCCAACCATTACCCTTACCTCAACCCGAACCCTCACCCTATCTTACGTCTTAAACCTTCCACTAACCTTTGTAAAACGCTTGCTCGTATTATAGTGTACAACAGCAGTTGTACACAACAGACAACCTTTCTTTCTATTAATAGAATTTTGTCAATTTTCCAGACCCGTCCTTGTACAGCAGCGACCAAAAAACGACGATTGCAACCTTATCAACAAGCAGTTAGGAAGAGGACCAGTACGCGTATCACAGTGCTGCACACGTGTCGCTGTCGCACAGCTTTTTTTTTTATCGCAGTTCGGACACGTCCCCTCCCCCACCGGCGCGGGCTGCTTTGCGTCGTCGATGTGTAATCGTCTTACCAGTACGAGTACAAGTATTATACAAAAACATGTTTTCGACTTTTTTCCCTCGCTGGAGTCCCGAAGGGGTCGGCGAAGCATTACGTACACAGACGCAATTTTTCGTCCAATATGATACTGCAATGTACATGTTCTGTTTCATACGTACCATACCTTTTTATTTTTTCAATCTTAGAGCGGACATATTCTATCCTCATGCTACTGCTGTATGGCTCGATGCAGCGACGTTCTCGCCTTCGCAGTCTGCAATCAGATAAGACGCGGCAACATTTGGCATGATCCGTGGGCAACAGTCTTCAGGGTTCAGGCTTTGCTCATGTTCAACGAAGATGACGTACCCTATCACAGCTCTGCGGGCGTGGTACTTACGCGTAGGCTTACACATCAACTGCCCGCCTTTGTTGGATCAGATCAGTTGTCACCATCTCACGATAAGGATGTACTACCACGACGTGCATAGCAAATATGTAAGCAGACTCACGTAGTTTTCTCCGAAAATGCGCTGCCCCGCACCGTACGCCTCCTGAAGGTCCTCTAACGGCTTGGTCTTGCTGACCGCGATCAGACGCGGTGCTGCCTTATCCGCCCCCCCTTCTGCCGTCACCGCTGCAACACGATTGCGCACGGCTTCCAAATTCTCCACGATGGGCGATACCGTCATTGTTGATGACTCGTCCTTTAGCCCTGCTGCAGACATGGCTCTACGAGCAGTCCAGGTCCCCCTTGCCTGGTGCAGGGGAAGCGAGTAGAGGGCCGCTGGGCTCGGCGTTGCCTGAAAGGCAAGTGGTTCGGTGACGGCCGTGGAATGTTTTGCGTTGTTGACTGCTGTCGTCAGCAGCCAAGTGGAAGGTAGTGCCCTCGAGAAAGAAGCGAAGGATGCAGCTGAGCGTGCGAGAAGTGAGCGTGAGTTCATCAGGTGGCAGCAGTCTGTGTTACCTCCGCGATCCTGCAACACGTGTGCTGCGAAGCTCGTCCGTGTTCACGCTCCTTGTTTCCTGTTTTTTGATTTTTAACCGAGGGGTGCTTCGCGGCGGGCGGGCGGGAGTTAGTAAAATACTGATTGCGTTCTGCTATCGGGGCTATCCAGCCTATGTTGTCCACACGATCAGCCGCCAAAGCCCAACACATCCCACACCTTGCACTCAACACACCCAGCCAGCACCAGACCACTCCACGCCTAACCCAACTCCCATACCTCGCCTCTCTACGCTGTCGAGCTGCCATCGGAGCCATCTACCTATCTACCTCGCTGGTAACTGGAAGTCTACCCAGTAGTTTGCGTGACTCGTCCAAGTAAAAAGCTCTACGTGACCGAGGCTGCGGAGAGAAACATGGCTCGAAGATACGCGTCTTCTGCGTTGGTGCTTGCTTGCTTCTTCGCATCCATCCTCACGAGTGAGTTACTTCTACGTTGTCCGTTGCCTACATAGGGTTCGTAGCTGCGTGTAGATTCGGAAGCCCGATCGTCTGCTGCAACCTTTGGTGTCACCTAGTGCTTGTTCGTAGGCAAGATGCAAAAATTGCCCCTTCCTAAGAATAGCGTGCAACCGAAGAGACGGGAGAGACTCGCTCACTCGCTCCCAAGCACGGCAACGTTTTACGTGGTACAGCAGTACCAGGTATCAGATATACCGGTGCTTGCTGTTGGCGTAAGCAAAGGCATACTTGCGCCTCAGCGTCTCAGGCATGGTGCAAGACAGGTTTCCTCACTGCGCTCTGTCTTTCGCAGACACTTCATCGCATGCATGGCTTCGTCTCTACCGCTCTCCCTTCGACAGGTCTAAACCACCACCGTTCATAGCAATCAGTTGAGTTCAGTCGCACTGCACCCACGTTTGTTACATTTGGCTCAAGAATTGTGGTATTTATTTTACACAGTAAAAGAATGCCTGTCGCCAGCTAGCGTTGAGGCTGCGAAAGCAACTGAGTTAAATCGACACACGACGCGTATGAAAATACGTGGAAGTGTGGTGAGCTAAAGCTTTATTTTTCCCCATCCGCCGGAGGAAAAAAAAAAAAAAAAAAAAGCCCAACGAGGGAACAACGGAATACTATGCTCTGGGACAAACACCTCAGGCTAACCCCCTTCTTACTAATCCCCTTCTTACTGTGCGTCTTGGCCCATTACCCGGGAAAACCGGTACAACTGGCCACAGCCTTCTCCCTGGTGCCGGCACTTTCTTCCCCTGTCCCCCCACTGGAGCCTCCTCCGTCGCCCCCTTCGCCTTGTTCCCCCTCTCCCGGCCGTGCCGCTGGAGCCCTCTTCTTATCTCCTTCTGGATACCTCATTACCTTCACGAGTTGCCACGAAAAGTGCTCGTCGCTTGCCGTTATTCGACATACTTCCCTTGTTCAGATCAGCTAACCGAAAAACACGATCAAAACCTGCCTCCAAACTGCTACTCACTGGTCCTTTCTTTGTACTCTGTCGTTCTTCGAGCCTGCTTCTCGGCTACCAGCGTCGTTGGTGCCGACTATCTGATCGACATCAAATCTTACCTATTGGTACTTTTTATTATTTCCCTCCTACCCGACAAATCTCATAGCGCCTCTTCATACTTAAACGGCTTGAAAATAGGCGTGAAACATGTGTTAGCAGACGTGGTTTGTTGAAGCACGCGGTTCCAGTATAGAGAACTTACAGTAATACACGTGTTTTTGGGTTGTGCAAGGACAACTGTTCTTGAGCGTCCCATTCATGACGAAAGACGTTTCCTCGTTGCATTCTGGCCTTTTCAGGCACCGCATCGCTTCGTCGCCACTGCCTGTATGTTTATTTAGTCTCCAACAGGCCCGTACACTCGCCGTGTACAGCAATGAGTTCAGTCGAACTGCGCCCACGTTTTGCGGACACACGACTTGAAATCTGACTTGGAAAAATGTTTGCGGCCGCGACTTTTTGAGACTGTCGTAGTAACACCCAGCCCCCACCCCCTGCAACCTTCCTCTTGAATTCTCGTTCTGAATAGGCTTGGCTCAGACCAGTGACGTTCCAGCAGGCCCGGGGGTTTCAGTATCAGCTCTGGCATCTCAAGCGATGGACATGGTGAACGTAGTTTGTGAGAAGCTGTCGGCATGCGTCGGATCCACGGCCGATACGCTTATGCCGATGGTCGGGATGGGGGCGGCTGCGGCGGCGTTGGCCGGTTTCACGCTGTACGCTTTGACTCGGTATTTCGACCGCGACCCGTACCTATTCGCCAACGGGAAGTTGGGCAAGCTAGAGGCGCAATCCGCCTACCTCGCCAAGAAGAGCTGCTGATATAGCGGTTATAGTCCTAGTTGCTGTTTGTGTGTGAGTGGAGAGATCACAGTGATGTGTTGGCGTGCGGTGCATTCTAATTTTTTGTGCGCAGGATATGTGACTGCTTAAAGTGTGACACCGCCGTCGTTACGTTTTGCATGTTTTTTTTTCGTGCTCGGCGGTACGGTTCAGCGAATGTCATTACATCAGCCTTTTATTGAAAGGTTATAATTGCGTGCCAATTTGATTGGGGTTGGGTGTTGCGGGGGGGGTGCCGAGGTTGGCCGCCAAAACGCGTTCCTGCGTTGTTTCGAAACGACTCCGATGTATTTGGAGTTGATTTATTTCAGTCACGTATGTACCTGGTACAGCAGCAGTAGTATATACCTAGTACGCTTGTCTGAGCTTGTCTGGAGTGTGTACTCTTGAAGCGAGAACGGGGTGCTTGGACTTCCGGCACTTCCGCTGGGACTGCTGTCATGTCAAGAGGCTTTTAAAGTTTACAAATGTGTACGACCTTTTTCGTGACTCGCATGAGACGGAACCATGCCTGGTATAATACACAATTTCCATACACGGCCATGTGCGAAGTTCAAGCATGGTATCGACCTCGCCACACCACTTTGGTGCAGATTTTATGTTTTGGTCTGCGTAAGTCACTATGAGATTTGAAATTCGACTGCGCACACTGGTTCGAGCTTCGGCAAATAAAGACCGAAGCAGCGTTGCTAGTTCAGGTTAATTCCTTGACGGTGCGATGAAAAATCCGGAATCACTCGGTTTTTATTGGTGCAAGTCATAGCTGTCCTATGTGCGTGCTCGTAGAACAAGTAAGTGCACTCATGTACTCGCTCGTAAAACAAGGGAACAAGTGCAGATAAATGCTGTCGCGAAGTCTGTACCACGCGCTGTATAATGCGTGCGTGCATCATCCGTGGTAAAGGTCGGGCAAAATGCGCTCTCTTAACCCCTTTACAACTGGAAACCCGTTTTAGGGGACAAAGTTACTTGGATTTAGTATAGGGAGGGGTTCAGGGGCTCTAGAGGGGTTACGAACATCCGGGGGCGGATAACCAAAGGTACTATTATTAGTATATTACAAGGGCTCCGCATGGGGGCCGGCATTCGCCGGCACCCATGCCCCGGGTAGGGCAGAGCAGCACTTCGACTTGTTCGATTCAATATTCGATAGAGTATAAACCGTTACCACACAACACATAGTTTACGCGTGTAGAACGTAAAATAATGCCAAGAGATTGATATAGACTAACACTGGACTACTTACTACTTATGTCGTTTCCTCCGTTTCCTCGTTTCTTGCGTGAATCCGATTCCGAGCTTGTATCACACACAGCTTGCAAAGATGGGTTTCGACCAAATATTCGATCTCACAGCTGGAGTGTTTTTATTTTTACAATATATTTCGATCGGTAAATCCGAGCCCACGCAGACTGACCCTCTAGTCTGGCCACGAAGAGACGTTTCGAGTGCGTTTCTTGACGTTTCGACTCAACTAAGCGTCCAGGGCCAGCAGAGGGATGGCCAAATGTTTGCTGCATGTTCTCTGCGTAGCAACTGACAGGCGCGCACTGAGCCAGCTTCTGCTACTACAAGCATGATACCATACTATAATCGATCTCACAGCTGGAGTGTATTTTGATTTGTTACAATACCCCGAACGCCCCCTTCTTCCCCAACATCGCCTAGACCTAGCACCACACGTATAACAAACCCCTCACCTAAAACCCTTCCTTTCCCCCCCCCACGCCCCCTCTGCCCCCCCCCCCCACCTCCCCAACCCCCCCACCCCATCCCACGCCCTCGAACACTCCGCCCTCTCTCTACTCACTGATTGTACGACTCACCCCAGGATATACATGATAAACTGATGCATTCTTTCCAAAACCGTCACATTTATCCCCTCAAAATAATGTATAGTTTCCACGCACAAATTGAGCTGCCCCACACGCCCCACCCCCGCCCCAACCCCCCCCCCTATAATAAACCGGAGCATTTTTTTTTTCTTTCCCAAAACCGTCAGATTTTTCCCTTCAGAAGGATTTATAGCTTCCACGCACAAATGGCCCGCCCGTCCGCCCCCCCTCCCCCCCCCCCCTCCAACCCCGCTCGCTTTTGATCAAAACCAGGCCCCCACGTCCTTCAAAACTCCGCCCCCCCCTCACCGGTTATTCGACTTACAGGATTCACTTGATAAACGGATACATTTTCCTCCACTGCCGTCAGATTTGGTCCCCCTCAGAAACGGGTTTTATAGTTTCCGCGCACAGACTGACTAACATCACCCTGTTGACCCTCATCGCTACACTGTAGTTGTAAGGGGAGTCGCCGACCTATATCCTTAATGAGGACACACAACTCGTAATACGCGCGATCGGATTATCACACACAGCTTACAAAGATGAGTTTCGACGAAGTCTTCGATCTCACAGCTGGAGTGTATTTTCATTTTTATAATATATAATGAGGACACACAACTCGTAATACGCGCGATCGGAGTATTACACACAGCTTGCAAAGATGAGTTTCGACGAAATCTTCGATCTCACAGCTGGAGTGTATTTTCATTTTTTTATAATAATACGCGCGGTTGGAGTATCTTTTTTTTTTTTTCATCCTCCGGCGGATGGGGAAAAATAAAGCTTTAGCTCACCACACTTCCACGTATTTTCATACGCGCGTCGTGTGTCGATTTAACTCAGTTGCTTTCGCAGCCCAACGCTAGCTGGCGCACCCTTCGGATCCCAACGTTATCACACACAGCTTGCAAAGATGAGTTTCGACAACATCTTCGATCTCACAGCAGCTGGAGTGTAATTTTATTTTCATCATTGAGTTTCAATTATTCAATCGGTTGTACTCACAGCTGACGTTTTTCAAAATCAACATCAATCGGTCGTGCTCACAGCTTTGCTGACGTTTTTCAACTTTTTGCGAAAAATAATATCTAGATCCGAGGCTCGCAGACCGACTGTCTGTGTGTAGTCTGATCGTGGAGAGACATGCTGACGATATTCTCGGCGTGAAACACGGTGTCGCTGCCTCCGTCATTCAATTCTTCGAATGCTATTATAATAATGCTGCCACTTGTTGCTGTAGACCACTCTCGTCTGGTCGATGGAATATTAGTAGTACGCGGTAGCACTGAACAAAGAATTTGGTAGTTAAGACTTTCAGACTCGACAGAGTTTTAGACGAAAATATAAACATAAAATTCCTGGTATGGCCTTTTTGTCTGATTGGCTGGGTCGCTCTTTAGCCGGAGATCGTACATAAAGTAACAGTCATCTGGGGACGATAGACTCCATTCCCAGAAGCGTAATCCTTTAACATATATACAACTCCGACAACCCGGGAACGAACATAGATGTATCGCCAGGATCCCCAATGCCACCGACCGGCCGATCTCTAATTGGCTGGGGTTCGTATATTATAGACTCAGCTCCACCCGGAGACGATAGGGTCCCATCCCTGGTCCAGGGGTCATTCCATATACCTAAAAATTAGACAAACGGGGAGGAAAACCGAGTTCTCTCGGGTCGACACCCCCCCCTGCGGCGTGGCGTGGAAACCCCAGTTCCGTTGGCTAGAATCGCTGATTGGTTCGAGCTCCACAGAGGCCCCCCACCCTAGTAGGAGGATGATAGAGGCCCACCAACCGATGGGGGGCAGTTCCGTCACACACGGGGGGGAGATCCCCGGTTCAGAAACCCTCCGAACCTCTACAGCCCCAGCAACGCGGGAACTATAACGATGATCTCCCGGGACGATATACCTCCCCGCACGGCGTGTCAACCCCGACTCCATTGGCTTATTTCTCGTGATTGGCTGGTAGGCTTTGACCCAATAAGCTCACAATTATTCGACCGAGTCGGGTTTTCTCGCATACTTCTCGCATACGGCAAACATTTGCAATGCGAGCGCAGTTCAATGAGTTATTTGCATGATAGGTTGCACAAAAAAGCGATTTTGAGCCTACTATCTGCTATATCAGGTTTGCGTGCCGAGCAAGCACGCTCAAAATTAGGATGAGAAACACTTGAACAGCAACAACAGCACCAAAATAATATAAATGGACGAATTAGAGCCATTTGTACTGTATGCAGGATTCGAGACCCCCCGGTTGTAAGCACAATTAATTTCAAACACAAATGGGGTGTTCAAAGAAAAACAAAATACTAATACGTGGAACTAAGACTGGCACCACTCGAGCACAATTGTTAAGTTATAGGTGGGGACACAGAGTGCCCCCTGCAGGTCTGCCAATTGAGCAGGTCCTCGGAGAGTAATCACTTTATTTTCCTTCGTAAAGACGTTGCTTCATTCGATTCCACCAGAGCTCTCCGGACAGCTTCTGAAATCGGAGGCACGTGCCTCCGATCTATTTCCTAACTTTCCCGAATATAAAACGCCAACCTTATCATACGAAACCCATCCAAATGATCTCAAATTCGGATAATTACAGGCCTTTCGAGGCCGTATCTTAACACTAGCCCACCCTGATGAGCGCATATGCAGAAATATGGGAGATTCGGGAAAAATCCGGTTCTACGAACTAGACAATTTGTCGAAGATGCGGCTCCTCAAAACCCACTCCCACACCTCTAACCGCCTGGCTATGGAGCCAAGAACACGCGAAGAAAAGCATTTGAAAGAAACGCAGACCCTACAACAAGGCAAAAGTCACCCATCAAAACCCTGCCGCGTGCCGCCGGTGTGGCGGGAGGGGCAGGAAAGGCTCTACGGCAAACCAACCACAGACAAGGTGCTATGGCGAGGCGAGCCCTCGTCGATATGGAGGGGAACACAGGCGCTAACACAAGAGAGAAGTCATGCGAAAAACTTCCCGCGGGCCATCGGCGTGGCGGGGGGTGAGATTAGGAAACGACAAATACCCGGAATGGAAGGTGGCAACACCTACAGCCCCGCTAGGGGGGTAAGTGTTTAGGCGAAAAAGCAAAGTAGAACGAATACAACACACAAAAGATAAAAGATGACACACAGACCCGTACATAGCCCTGTACCACATTACGCGCGAACAGGGTACCATGGTCGCCCCCCGGCTCTGGGCTGAGGAGGGCGTCGGCAGCGCGAAATTGAACAACGACGAAAAGACGACAGCCCTGCGCCTCAGTTAGCGGCATTTTACCCGAATCCTGACCGGGCACTGAGCAGGGGGTTCGGCAGAACAGAAAGAAAAATAATGGAAGAACCGCCCCAAAACCCGACGAAGACCCTTAGGACACTACAAACAACCCAAAGACAAAGACTCAAAACTCCTAACCCCAAAATTGAAGAACTATCGAGGAGCGGTGGCTTGGAAGTCAACTAGCCACGGCCGCGCCTCGAGATTCGTCTACGTTACGTTGGATTCCCCGAGGAAACGCACTGGCGATGTGAACTTGCAAGCACCAAGAGTCTCGTACGGCTCCCGTCGAAGTCGTGTAGCGCACCGGGGGAAGAGGAAGTTCAATCGGTCCCGGGTCGTCCAGAAAAGCGGACCAGGTATACCTTGTCCTCGGTAGTGCTCGCGCTGATTTTTCCAAGCCACCATAACCCATCGTCTCACTTGTACCAAAAGTGGGCTCCCTTAGGGAGTACTGTGTCGAGGTAGCGACGGAGCCAATCGGCGCGGGGAACACAGGCGTAGCCCGGCGCTAGGAAACGTTCCCCGTTGTTGCGGGAAAGCTCACGCTGTGCCGCCCCGATCCGAATTCGGCGGTAGAGGCGGTTGGTTTGGCGGTGCTGGTCCGGGGTTCCGGCCCAATACCGCAAGATGTGGGAGCGGGAGCGGGAAAGGTGAAGGTCCATTTTCCACTCCCAGGAAGGTTCGGAGAGTCCCGCCCAATGCGTCTTGTATAGCACCGCGATGATGCCACCTCGCCCCCGTACCGACTGATGACCAGTGATCTGCTCCACCTCCAGCAGTTGTAGGGGAGTCGAAACGTCGTCTTGAGTGACGTGGTACGGCGGGGACTTCTTGGCAAAATTGTTGAGCACGTACTGCGTCAGCCCCTCCGGTAGGTTTGTGGGCATGTCTCCACTGTCGTGGGGGTTGGCACAGGGTTTGCAGCGCTCGATGGTCACACGCCGACGAGCGTCCGAACCGGGCAGGTCCGAAGAGAGATTCAAATAGAGGAGGTTGCTCCCGAGCGGCGAACCGTCCGGGGTCTCGGCGGCGGAGCAGGGACCGATGGCCAGGACCTTGTACGGGCCCGTCCAGTGAAGCACGAGTTTGGCCTTGAGTACCTTGGCGTCGGCGTTCGCCTTCACACCCTGGCGGATGGCAGAGGCAAAATTGTACACCCATGCCCAACCACCCGTAGCGATGTTAGGTGCTGGACGCAGCGCGTCGGCGAGGGCGGAGATTCTGCGGTTAACACGGGAAACGGTGAGGGCGTGGTGTGCGCGGACAATGTCGTTCGCGCGCTTTGGCCGGTCGATGGCCAAGTCGCAATAGGCCAGGTGGTCACGGGCCAGACTTTGGTGTTCCACGACACCAGTGCGGTCGAAAACCGTCAGGAGGAGCCGTGGAAGTCTACCCATGTGGACCTCGTTGGGCGCCAGACCCGTCGCCGCGCTAACGGAATTGTTGTAAGCGATTTCTACGTGGGGCAGATGCTAGTCCCAATCGTCTTGTCGCTCGTTGATGGCCATAGCCAGCATTTGGGCCATAGTGTGGTTTACCCGCTCAACGCCCCCGTTACAGTCGGGATGATAGGAGCTTGTAGCAAGCTTGTGCACACCCAACAGCTGATATACAGCTTGTGAAAGTTTGGAGCAGAACTGCAGTCCGTTGTCCGAGAGTATGGTGCGCGGGCACCCCCACAAGGGGATGTATTGGTTCACCAGGATATTGGCTGTACCCTCCGCGGTGAACTCAGCGGCAGTGACGGGGAACATGTGGGCTCGACGACTGAAGCGATCGGTGAACAGCAGGATGTAGGTGTTGCCTCGTGGTGTGACCGGAAGGGGCCGAAATAATCAACACTGACGGCGACACCTGGACCTTCCGGTAGAGGCATTGAGATGATGGGCCAGCGGACAGTCAGCCATGAAGTTTTCCGCGCGCACTTCAAGCAGTGGCGAAGCCACCACCGGGTGCACACATTCACGCCTATACACCAATAAAACCGCTCCAGCATGCGCAACGTGCGCGTGGTGCCAAGGTGTCAAGAGGCCGTCGAGTGACAAGCTTGCATGATCCAAGGGCGCATGAGCAGGGGAACGTAGATGCGAACTGGCTCGTCGTTTAGCAAGCAAGCAGCTCGCCCCACAGAGTTGGGTTTGTCAGACCTTGTTGGTGGCAGTGTCGGGTTACGGACGAGTAGGGCGATGTCGTCGTCGGTTGTATGCAGTCGACCCTTACCCGCCAGCTCCTTGAGGTCTGAGAGGGATGGACTCTTGCGCGAGAGGTAGCACGCCAAAACGCCGGGCGGCAGGACCGATGGCCGGCCGGTAAAAACGTAACGCATCATGGCGTGGCACGAAGGCTCAGCGTGCTGCTCTCGCTTCCAATCGTCATGTGGATAACGCGCGACGGAATCAGCGAACCGCAATTCAGTAGCGTTGCCGAGGGCGTCCGACCTTGTATATGCAGTCGGCGTGTCACCAGGAGTAGGCGTGAGCCGTAAGAGAGGAGTTCCCATATAGTCTCTGCGTGGTCGCGGTTGGACGGTAGTGGCACCGTGCGGACCGGCGAGTCTGCAAGAGCAGGGGTCGTGGCGGTCGACGGGGTCAGCCGCGGCCGTGGGACGCGCGACCGGATTGTACCTCGTCTGGAAGATGGCCGAGGGGCCCCGCCGGGCCCGAATCCATAATCTACAACGGGGGTGCATTACCCGTTGTTGTCGCTGTTCGTCGGCGCGTCGTCGACGACGGAGGGGCTGGAGTGCCAAGCATGGCGGACACAGTCGAACCGTTGGTCGCGGCGGGGGCCGTCTCCTGTAAAGAACGCCGGGGTAGATAAGTCGGCTGTGCAATGGGCGTCGCTGCAGCCAGGGCTTCTGCAGAGCCCGTGCCACCCTCGATGGGTATGGCAAAAACCGAAGCGAAAACGGTGTCAGCGTCGGCAGGTGAAATCGACCCGCGGCCGGTACAGCCTTCGGTAGTGGCGACGGGGGCAGAAACACGAGCGACGAATCTCTCCGGGGAAGCAGAAAGGCCGTCAATCCTTATACGTGGCTCGTGTGTGCGAAAATCGTGAAATGCGGTAGAGGTGACAGGGAGCCCACAATGCAGCATGTTCAGTGCCGGGCACGAGCCCACCCAAGACCGTGCTTTCGACGAGGGGCATCAGTCCACCCAAACCGACTCCTGGGATCGGCGAGGAGGGAGCGCGCAGCCCGCGGGTCCGTGGGAGGTAGATACCGCTCTCTTCAACGGGCTTGGGGCTTGTCAACTCCACGAGGTTGAAGTTTGTCGAGCCACTGCGGTCGTACTCCGTAGCAGGCTCTGGAAAACCGGCCGGAGAAATTGGCGATGCCGTTGGCGCTGTCTGTGCGGTACTCGAGTGTGCAATCAAACGCGGTGACGAACTCAAGCTACTGCTAGACTCGTGCATTGAGGGTCCCCACTTTGCCGATGCTCTCATGTGTATTGTGGCCGGAGGATATGCGGAACTTTGTTCCCTACAGTACCCTCGGAGGCGTTTGGGAGCCCAAACAATGCTGCCGGTCCCCAAATCTAGAGGAATCCAGTGCCTCTCCGAGTTTGGCGTTGCTCGACTGATATAATCGATTTTCATAGTGAACGAAAGGTCGTCCAGCGTCACAGTACCCTGGACGAAACAGGGGCCGTATTTTGATAGCGCAAGGTCAGGGCCGACGCCAGAAGCCATCTCCAAAACTCCAAGGCTTTTAATTGGCCAACGCGCCCGAGAAATAGGTCGGAAACGCCGAAGGAGAAGCTTTGCGAGCGCTGGCCGCTGTTACCGGCTCGGCCGCGGCACGGACGAAATTTCTTGGTTCTTGCATTCGCAGTGCAGGTGCGGAACCGACTAGCGGAGGCCGGGTGCGCTGATCCGGTCTCATTGTCGCGAATAACTTCGCGAACGGCTGAAAGTGCCTCACCGAGCACGTTTTTCCTCATCCCTGGCATGACTTGTTGGCCCTGGGACCATCCGCCCGGAGACCAATGCCCCGCATTGGGTCCAGAGGGCTGGATTCAGGCAGAAGCTTGTTGTCAGAGCTCAAAAGGTGATTTTTTTATGGCTGGATTCTGCGTGAATTTGGCGTAGGCGCCAGATAACACGGCTTTTTGCTTCTCCCTGTCCCCAACACCGGAGTCAAAGTTGCGCACGCCTCGACCGATGCGTTTGCGTGTGCTTGGACTAGGCGACGACATGATGAGACGCACTGATCGATGTTCTTGGAAAAACTTGGTCTTTTCGGCCATCATGTACTGCTCCGCGCAAGAATATGGCACGTCGCCCACGGCAAACGACGAAGGGAACCACGGTGGAAAATAGAATGGGGGCTGCCAGAATAACACCACTTTGTCTGTGGAGTATTCGAGAGAAGGGTCTAAAGTCGTGTTGGAATTTGGGCCTGCAATGTCCCCGCTCGGAAATACCAGGTCTTGGGAGCACGACGCAAATCCGACCTCGTGGTATCTCGCCTCGGGTCTTTCTTCGCTCGTAGACGGAAAAGCGCGAGAATCCGCTTTCACTGCGCCCGAAAAATGGCAAAAACCGACGGTGCCAACCCGTCGGTAGCCTCGTTGGACATTTGTGGGTCTGCAATGTCCCCTCCTGGGAACACCAGCCCTCGGCTCTTTGAGCCTGTAGTGCCCCTTGCGGGAGCACCAGGCCTCGGGAGCAAGATGCGAGTCTGAACCCGGGGTTTCTCGCCTCGAGTTCTCCTCACTCGTTGGCGGAAACTCGTAGGAAGCCGCCCTAGCCGTACCCGAAAAAGGGTCCAACGCCGACGGTGCCAACCCGTCGGTAGCCTCGTTGGGCATTTGGGTATGCAATGTCCCCCTCTGGGAACACCAGTCCTCGGCTCTTTGGGCCTGTAGTGTCCCCCTCAGGAACACCAGGCCTCGGGAGCACGACGCGAGTCCGTACCCACGGTTTCTCGCGTCGTGGCCTCTTCGCTTTTTGGCGTATAGTCGCAAGAAAACTGCTCTAACTGCGCCCGAAGGGTCAAGGGCTCTGAGCTATTTCTGCTTGACGAGAGGCGCGATTCTTGCGTAATTTTACGGGAATAGCGTCCAGCTGATCAGGCTGGAGGCCGTGGAGTCACCACTGGCCCGTCGCGCAGTGTCAGATCTTCTTCCTGTGCCACTGTGGCAGACGTAGCCTGAAACACGTGGGTTAGCGTGTTAAAAGACGAAGCAGGGTCCGTAGACCCTGTGGGCGTGTTCTGGAGCGGGGCTCGGGGAAGTGGAAATTATGTTTTACCCGAGGAGGATCTTTTCCGTTAAGCCTCTTGGAGAAGGGAGACGAGGTAGCTAATCTTGTCGACTCCTCCTTGATGAAAAAAAGGACAGAGCGCGCGCTGTTATCGCGAGCAAACACCGGATCGAGCCTCGCAAAAGATCTCGGTGTTTTAGTGCTGGCCTTCCCACACCTCAAATCGACCGCCACCTCGTGGTCAGAAAAAAGTGTTTCGAGGGTCGGCCATCCCACACCTCAAACCGACCCCCACCGGACTCGTGGGCGTCTCGACGCCAGCTCTCGCCAGCCCCGGGGGATCGCCACCAGCTGCCCCTCCCGCGCTCGACAGGGCACCCCCAGAGCTCCCGGGACCGGGGCGCCCATGCCGCCCCCTTGAACTTGGCATACGCGGCGGCGCGATGACAGGCCCGGCCGTATATCCGGCCGACCCTCTAGGACGAGATGGATGGGTGTGAAGACGTTGCTTGCGCCCTTGATGCTGTGCTGCTTCCTCGGTGTATTCCTGAAGGCCGCGGCCAGCTGCGCTCCTGTTAGTTGGAGGGGTTATGGAGAGAACCTGCTGCGATTGTGTGGGTAGGGAAATATCATTGTCCTGCCGTCGACGCCACATGTTAAGTTATAGGTGGGGACACAGAGTGCCCCCTGCAGGTCTGCCAATTGAGCAGGTCCTCGGAGAGTACTCACTTTCTTTTCCTTCGTAGAGACGTAGCTTTATTCGATTCCACCAGAGCCCCGGATAGCTTTTGAGATCGGAGGCACGTGCCTCCGATCTATTTCCTAACTTTCCCGAATATAAAACGTCAACCTTATCATACGAAACCCATCCAAATGATCTCAAACTCGGATAATTACAGGCCTTTCGAGGCCGTATCTTAACACAATAGCCAACCGTGGAAAAAAGCCTGAAATTAGGCCAAAACAGTGCGCGTTTGACTCACTGGCAGAATGGTCGAATAATCATAGAATACTTGCTGTGCCCGAATAACCACCTCTTTGTCGCTGATGCGGCAGCGAAAAAAATCGCTGAAAATTCCGATTTTATTTGCTTATTGGGTCAGAAACCTAAGCTCGCTATTATATTTTCGCGGGTTTTCTTGCATGTACTACTCGCGTAGGGCAAAAAATTGCCATGCGACCGCAATTCGTACCAAACGCTCGACCTCGGATGAATCTACGCAGTTGGTGCCCAAAGAATCACGATAAATACGTTCGGGACATAATAAGAAGAGCGGTCAAATCGCCATGTCCCGGCATACTAACAGCCATATATATTGCCCACAACAGATAAGAGCAATGAGCGCCTGCTTCCGCTTGACACAAGGTGATCTTGAATCGGAATACAATACCCCTTTTCTTTCTTCTGTATTTTATTTTATTTTATTTTTTCCAATTGACTTGCGTCTGACGTGCGTATGCGTAGTGATAGGTACCACGAGATATTTATGCAGAATATCCCTATTTTTTATTATACTGCTATGTCGTCGATTGCCAGGAGATAATGTAAAGAAGATCCCTAGGTATTGCTCTGTATCATCGGTTAATTCCTGGCGAACACGAGACGACATTTTCAAGAAGATCCCTATATTTTGTTATATACTGTCATATCAATTGATTGCCGGCGCACACGATGTAATGACCACCAGCAACAACAGTCAACAGCCAGCGCAATTCTTGCAACCACACAACATAGCGTCCGAAACACTACTACATTGACAATCACGCCTACCTTTAGAAGTGCATCCACGTTTCGTTTGTGGGGATAAATATACATGGAATTAGTGTGGGATATTTACTATGCGGTCCTAAAATATGGATGGTGGATCGTGAACCAATATATTCTATACGGAACGACTCTTTGGAGCGGCGATGAAAAAGACTGACGAAAAATTGTTTCTCGTACTGCGATTTTTAAAAGCGACTCCGTTCGTAGTGTTTGTTTTCTATTTTTTTTACGTTCTGGCCTGTTTTGTTGTGTTTTCGTACCTGGTACGCTAGCATTTCACTTGCTTCATACCTCGATCCATGGCGATTGCTTAGTTTACTCTGTCTCACAGTCTGTGACCACATAATAATAAGTTGTATCTCTTTAGGATGAAGAATCAGCACGGACACTGGGTGTAATGATGTTGGGTAGGGAACGCCCCCCCTCGAAGACAACGAACGCTCGAATAAAGAAAAGTATTTAAGCTTGAACTCCGATATCGAAAAGCAACGACACAGCAGTCAGTCGTATGATGTGCACAATGGGCCAAACGCTTCGAGGTGTGATCATGAAAGGTGTGGTGGGGACGAAATAAGAAGCAAATTTGGAAATGATGCCACCTTGGAAATTAACGTTTTCCCATATATACGTTTTTTTCGTTTAAGCTCTGCATATATATGCCAAGATCAAGAATAGCTCGGGCGTACACCGCCCAAAATACAAAATTTTGCACACTTCTCGCTTGTCTCGCTCAGCCCATGTACCCGATCCCGGCCAGATGCGGAACGGATACGGCAGGACGAGGGGCGCTTGAGCCGCCCCCCGAAGACGGCGCTCGAACGAAGCTATTTGACCGAGAATTCCAGTTCCGAGAATCGCATACTGAGGCCGAGACGAAAAAAAACTCCTGACCGAATCCCCCCCAAAAAGAATGATCAAATATATATACATATATATTTATGCTGAAAATTGTTCGCACTTCCACCTTGTAGGGGGGGATCTGATCGTTGAAAACATCGGCGAGTGATGGCGTGCACTCAGTGGCTGCTTTATGTTCAAGCGAGAATCACACTTTTGGTGGTAGAGTGTCGACATTCACGGCAGGCTACGTAACACCTCCGCAGCTTGCAGTGGACAATTATTTGCTGCCAGTACGTTGTTGTGGCAGCATGCTTACTACGACACAGAAGTAGCACTTCTCGGCTGAAAGGTTTTCTGAACGATGGGGTTCCTTAACCCCTTTAGAGCCCCCGAACCCCTCCCTATACTAAGTTCAAGTAATTTTGTCCCCCAAAACAGGTTTCCAGTTGCATAGGGGTTAACCCTCCTTTACCCCAAATCGTCGGAATATCGTTCTTGTTTTGCAATATGTATTTCGTTATATACCTACCGTAGGCCATGGGCTTGTTCATCGGGTAGAACCGATGTTTTTGTCAACATCAGTTTTTTGGGCTAAGAAAGGTATAGAGCTCAAGTGAGTAGAAGTATTAGAAAAAAGGTGTTACATTTTTACCGTCGCGTCGCGAAAGGCCAACAGCGGCCTATCATCGCGCTAGTACAAAACTGGTCTCATCGCCCTTTGTACTTTTTCGCCACCGAGTCAATGGTACTTGTTGCAGCCCTCAGCGACGTGCGTCATAGTATCCAGTAAAGCACAACACCTACGCTGGCTGTAGAACACTGCTGTATGTAGATAACGTCAAGCATGCGGTCTTCACACATTCTCGCCCGCACCACCAGCTTCTGCGCTCTGTAAGCCACCATGGTATATATCACGTGTTGTTTTAGGCCGCCATCATTTTTTTTGAGCGCAGTCCTAAACACGCCCCGTTCAAGTCACAGCAACGAAAACGCAGCCATCCCTGGCACGATTCTCTAGCGCCTCCAACAGCTCCTCCTGCTCGGCATTCCACACAGAAGCACACCGCCGATCCGTACACGCCTTCCTCTGATTATTCAACTTCCTTGGCAACTCCGGGTTAACTCCCTGGGACACCACAAACACCACAACTCCCGGTGGGAGCCCGTCCAAAATGCGTGCAATACGCTGCTCGTGCCCTGCCTTTCTGCCAGCTGCGTCCAGGCCGTTAAGGAAGGTTTGGACCCCTGTGAAACCACGGGCCGCAGCAGCGCACACCTCTTGGACCGTCGGGGGCTTCGGACCCTCCAGCTCTGCCCACACCTTAATAGCATCAAGGGGACATACAGCCAGTGGTAGCAGGGGGGTGGCGCAGTGCTTTAGAAGTGGACACCTGCTTGATGCTGTGCTAAACAACGGTGTGCTCCCACGTCGATATTAAATGTTCGGCGCATCTCCGCTTCCTCGTGGCTAGAACTCTCTTAAAAGTTGGATCGATAAACGATCTTCGATTAACGACTGTGGAGACCCATTATCACCAATAAAACGATCGCTGGACGAAACGCAATTCATAGCCTTGTATCTGGTATCGTACGACACGCACACCTCGCACCATAAATAGCAATTCCAACCTGAAAAATTGACCAGTGCCAGTCAGAAAACTGCGGGCACGACATGTCTACATCTCTTTAGTGTCAGATGCCCCTACGGGGTCCACCCGATCTCAACCCAGCAGGTATTCCCAGGGGCGGCAACACGCCAGCAAATAAACCGCCTGCACACGACTAACGATATACCAATCCTAGCAAATTCTTGAGGAGCACCACAAAGTGTTCCAGGCTTACCAGAGGTGGCCTTGTGCTAGTATGTCTGTCCTCGCCGACACCTCGGAGCTCCTTCAAGACGGTCTGCACCACGCCGTCATCCGAAAACGACGGTACCGCGGATGCGGCGCCCGCGATGTGACGCCGGCACTGCTCGGTCGAGGCCACCATGGTCGATGGAACTCGATTCCTGGACGGTTTTTGTGGTGTTCAGATAGTGCGTTCAGTGCTTAGCTGGTGAAACAGGGCGGGTAAGGAGCGGTTCGTGGGGTTATAATGTTACCGGCGGGCGACAAATTTGTCAGCAGACAGAGAAGCATGACGCTTTGCGTGAAAACGCACGCGACCGTGCTGCTGACTACGAATGACAAGCTTGCTCGTCAAACAAATCCACCAACCAAAAAAATATCAAGGGTTTACACGGCCTGACACCTATCACGGTTCGGTTATTCTACATGCAAACTCCTACGGTGCGGTGCGGTACGGATTCATTTGATAATCGTGCCGTGTGGTGCGGTGCGGTGCGGTGCGATGTGGGTTTGGTTTCGTAATCCCATTCGATGCGTTCGAAATCGTACTGTGCGGTCCGGATCGGTAAAAGACCGATCAACAACCGCACCGCACCGAAACGTGACAAAACACTTGTTTTGCAAGGCGCGGAGGCCGTTTATTTTATTATTGGTCGCAAAGCGAACAGTGTGTTTTGGTGCAGGCTGTATTAGTTTGGGTCGTGGCTACGGTGCTGGGCGGATTTTGATGTTTGATAATCCTACGATGCGGTGCGGCGCGGTGCGATGCGGTGCGGTGCGGTGCGGTTTGGAGAAGGAAAAACCCAAGGGTATGTTAAGTAAGGTACGTACTTGGGTATACCCGGGTAAAACACCCGGGTACGTACCCGTACCCGACGCTTAGGTACGTTAGGTACAGGCTTCGATACGCTAGCTAAGTGCTAGGTACGTTAGGTGCGGACCACGATACCTTAACTAAGTTTTAGGTACGTTAGATATGGACCTCGATACCTTACCTAAGTTTTAGGTACTATAGGTACATCGCCCCAATACCCGGGTATAGGTATAGCCGTCGACGAACTACTCGGGTATAGGTACGAGCTCAAATACCTTACCGAAATGTGTACGTGATGCGCACTACTCATGACCACATCTGCGAGACCAAAAGAATAAACAACTTCACAATGCAACTTAGGCATGCGGTCTCTCCGCCGAACACCCAGGACACCCGCCACCTGGGACACACACTAAGGGCACCTGTCGCGCAGACGCGTCCAATCGAGGGGGTACAGTAGCGGCGTGGACAAATATCGAAACTACTGGTGGAGACCACGAGGGCCAAGCTTCACCGAGCGAGGGAACCAGCGCGCAGGATAGTCCCGAGCCAGCTCTCGAGCGAGAGGTGTTCCAGGTCGCCCCGGGCAGGACAGCAGTCGCCGTGATCACTCTCAAGCTTGTTTACAGGATAAACGGGGACGCGCAGGACGTGTACGATATGCCGGTGGAGATACAAAAGCCGTTGTTATGACTTTGCCGTGCCGAAGCGTTGTCGACGAGAAGGGGCCCGCAAGGCGTCGTTCGTGCACTCTGGCAATTTATGTCACTCCATCGCCGTGGTTTTGTAATAGGTTGTCACTCAGCTTGAAAAATACCGGCCACAATGTTTCGATAAAAAACAAATGTCGCGTTTCTTGGATGGACGTCAGATCAAACATGCTAGCAGCGTCTGCCCTGGCAGGTCCAGTCGTAGATGGCTGCTGCCAGTAGATTACTACTGCCAGCACATACTGTTCTAGTGCCAAGCCCCACTAATTTGACTTTTTTTGTACGGGTACGTACGTACCCGGGTACTTACCCGTTATGTACCCGTACCCGCAAGTAAGTCCGGACTGCGATACCTTACCTACGTCGTAGGTACGATAGGTACGCCGTTCCAATACTTACCCGGGTATAGGTATGCCCGTCGACGAAACACCCGGGTGTGGGTGCGAGCCTTGGGGCGACCTCAATACCTTACCTAAGTTTTAGGTACGTTAGGTACGGACTCCGATACCTTTCCGATACCTTACCCAAGTGGTAGGTACGTTAGGTACGAACATCGATATCTTACCTAAGTTTTACGTACGATAGGTACCGCTCCAATATTTACCCGGGCATAGGTATTGCCGTCGACGAAATACTCGGGTTTAGGTACGGGCCTTGAGGCGACCTCAATACCTTACCTTAGTATTAGGTACGTTAGGTATGGACCCTGATACCTTACCCAGGCGTTAGGTACGATAAGCACGCCGCTCCAATACTTACCCGGGTATAGGTATTGCCGTCGACGAAATACCTGGGTTTCGGTACGAGCCTTGCGGCGACCTCAATACCTTACTCAAGTATTAGGTACGTTAGGTATGGACCCTGATACCTCACCCAAGTGTTAGGTACGTTAGGTGCGGCTGTCAAGACCTTACCTAAGTTTGAGGTATGTGAGGTACAACCTCAAAACCTTACTTCGGAAAAAACCGCACCGAACCGCACCCATCGTAAGACAAACACACATCGTAGAAAACATTGAAAACATATACTTGTAGGGTACTTACCGATGCAATCTGTCGAACACGTTGTCACTGCTTCTTTCTGATCCGAAATTGGGACCCCTCGACAATTTAAGCTGGGCCAGCTCCAGGGCGGCAATCGCATCCTCGGTGCTGTTGTGCCCCTTAGTGGAAGCTTGAATAGTCCGCTGGAGATACCTGGCACGTTCGCGAAGATCAAGAGGAAACAAACTTAAATAAGCGCTGAAACAAAGTGTTCCAAAAGCACTCACGACATTAATAGATACAACAAAAGCAGCATCTCCAGTATGTTGCTCGTTTTCAGTACACACGGTAAACGCTACCTGGAATGTGCGTACACTGAGCATCGACTGCCGAATGCATCCGTTCCGGAAAAAGCTAAGGAATCCAAGGTACGCCCAGAGTCAGCTACTTGAGGTACCGCTTTAATCACAGTCTTCGCAAACCCTACTGCAGAAAGTACAGCATTCATCCAGCACAAGAAGGTAAAGCTCGATACCGTACTGCGAGCAACTTTGAAAGCTACAGTGACACGCTGAACTGATGCCCCTTGGCTTTTCTTCGAGTAAGAACCACCTAACCCAGCAGCAGCGGAATTCTCCACAGCTTCATACTTATCTGCAGCACGTACCTTTACCTTTTGTCGGAAAACTGAAAGACCTAGCCTGGCAGCGGCGACATTCAGCGGCCTGCGCACATCCGAGAAAAAAAAATCAACTCAAACCTCGACAAAGTGCAGCTTCCAACCACCCACCAGCCTTGTCCTCCGAGGAGACGACCCGGATCGAAAAACAAATCACCCCAGCGTGAAAAACCGACAGCCTCCATCGTATACAGTCATCGCGCACCAGAGGTACCACCCACGACTCACATAGAAACGAGGTGCCGTAATGACGAGCGTCGGCTCTTCTTGGGGTGTGGGTAGAGCAGTGATGTGTCGAGGCATCGAAGGTGCACTATCTTCAAAGCCTTGAGATCGTTCTCAAGGGAGTGTCCCACCAGGACATCGTTGGCCGAAACGACTCGAAGAATCGCCGCCTGAACTTGATGCAGCTTGGTGTCTACATTCTCCAACAACTCTGGAGTGATGCCGCTCCATCTGGTGGCGAGCGAGGGGCGATCACGCAGGAACATCAGCTCTTGTACCACAAAGTCAAAGAGGGCAAAATATGTGTGCTGGCCTTTGGGCAAACATCTCTACAGCATGAGGCAATCTCGCAACTATCACGGTGGTACGTTGGTACGTTCAAGGCTCGCACAGCACCACAAGGCGCGGTGCTGGCAAAATAATGATTGAATGAACAAATGTAAGGTCTGCATGGTCTATGATACCCGGTATAAGAGGGTTACACGTGATGGGCTCGTCTACCACGCTACTACAAACAACATGGCGAGAACCCAGAGACCGTGCATGCCGCCTCACCTGGTCACATAGTCGATAATGTTGTTGTCCGGCTTCACAACCTGGTCAATCAGCACCTTGTGTTGAGCATCCACAAGCGTCACCCGCGTCAGCTCCTGCCCCTCCGCAGTCACACACATTTCGCAGTCTAGCCCGAACATCCTTGTTCCTCCATTTTCTCCCTCGGCCTCCGCATCCAGCAATGGTTGCGTCTGAACATGTCCCTCGAGATCTATCAGCTTCTGCAAAGGTATGACAACCCTCTCTGCCTCTTCGGCCGTTGGGAGGGTAACTTCGCCGGTGATTCTGTTGAGCGTTGGAACGGCCGCCTCGCCCTGCTCTGCTGCATAAGAAAGAGGAAACCCGTTCTCCCTGAGCTGCGCGGCGGTCAAGAGGTAGGCTTCCACGGTCGGCAGCGCCTCCGCATGGTCACCATCTCCATCCTCCCCATCGCTTAAAGCCCCATCGCCCTGTTCACTACCAGCTTCGTCTTCGCTCTCTGCGCATTCCGTCTCCGTCTCCACCTTCCCAGCAGTCAACTCCTCCGCTATCTCGTCCTTGTCATTGGCCGTGTCGGAGCTAAGACCATTTTCTGCATCATCTACGTCCATGCCTTCGTCGTGGCGATCTCCTCCCCCTTCGCTATCCTGCAGATTGCATGCACCATTGGCGCCCCCGGGCGTCGTGGCTTCGCTGCCTTTGGCGTCCTGCCCCTCTGCCTCTCTCCGCCGTCGCTTAGCGTCGCCCTTGCTCTTTTTCTTTCGCCCACCACCCCCCGAGGTTTTTCGTTTCTTACCAGAAAAAGCTCCAGCAGGACACGCCTCCTTATCTTCGCCTAGAGGTGCGTACAACAAAGCATCGGCCAAGGATTTCAGCCAGCCTCCATTGTTTCCACCCCTCCCATTAGTGGTCCCGGCTGGCCCCGTGCTGTCGCCACCACCGCTGCTTATCCTAAGCCCGGCACGCAACCGGAATTTCCCCTTGAAATCCTCAGTGAATCCATGTAAGGCGTTGGTTGCAAGCCACGGGACTGTCAGGTTTTGGTTCGATGTAGGCGTAGAGCTACCGTCACCTCCAGGCGTAGGTGGCTGCGCAGCGGTGGAGACAGCTGTACCCATTGCAGCGATGACCACCACTGCACGTACCGCTGGGAAGTTTCGGACTTCCACTGCCCTGGGCGATGGGGAGCCGCTGGCGCAATGAAGGACGAGCTGCCTGACCTCCTTGGAAGAGAGGATGGGTTCATAGCCATGCCTTTCTAGGTGCGGCGTCAGCAACGGCTTGACGCGGACGCCAACATCTCTGCATTGCTTCAAGAGAGCGGCTGTGCTGATGGAGCCCCCCGTTGCCTTACCCTCCAGCTTTTTGCGAATCCTGCGGACCTTCTTCGTGTCCCCGGCGCCTAAAGGCTTGGCGAGACTGGCCATGCTGCTGTATGGGGATGGACGTTTCAAAACGCTGTGAGAGGCAACTGTGTCAAAAAGCCGAGTTGCTCTTTGGGTGAGCTTGGACAGTCGGAACGCCGTTTCTTCGCGAAACTAGCACGTCCTTTTTCGCGGTCAGTAGACGTAGAGCAAGAAGTCGCGAGGAGGGTTGCTGGGTAGCTTGTAGGTTCTCAACCACAGCGATTTACCCAAGAGCAACGATGCGAACGGTACATCTACCTGTTTGTCCCTGATCCCCTTTATCAAGTGCCTTGTATAGTTGTGGAACGCCATGGAGTTCATTCCGTACGGCACGGCGCCTAGGCGCCTATACCTGGGGAATTTTTTGTAAGGATCCAGCGATATGATTGGCTTGTAGGCAGCAAATTCAACAAATGAAACACGAGTTTTGTAAGGATTTTGTAAGGATATACAATTATGATTGGCGATGATTGCACCGAGCTTCGCGCTGTGATCGCGCCGCGTCTCTCAGGGAGAGAAGAGAGACCGCAAGCGGGACCGCGCGCAGCGCGGACACCAGGCAACCGGCACCACAGCCGGCTCCTCAGCACCATGCTGGTGTGGCGGCTATGTACGCTTTAGTATGTCTAATTGCGGTTCTCCTAGCCTACGACCACCAGGCTTGTTTCCGTGGTCTCGAGCCAAGGAGCCTGCCTCCCTGTAGCAGCGGTTGTAGTGTGACTAGTTTCGTTTCTTGGAGCCTGCCATGTGTCGAGGCGACGAGGTGGGCATTGATGGCGGAGGCAGCGGTGTGGGCATTGGAGGCAGCAGCGGCGGAGGTCGTGACGGTGGAGGCAGCGATGGAAGTAGCGGTGAAGGCAGCGGTGATGGATCCGCTCGGGAGAGCGAACCTCGACAAAGTGCAACTTCATCTACTTCGACAGCATCGAACCAGGGCATCGTCGATTCATCGAGATCACGAGCACCATTCTGCCAAAGCCAGCAGAAAGCACTTGAAGGGGGGCAGCAAGCGGATGGGGTAGTTTCCTTACAGCCCTCTACCTACGCTACACAAGGCCGGATGTGAGTGGTTCTATCGTAGACTTCTGTTTGTTACCTGCTGCTGTACTCTTATACCTGTTACCTGGTACCATGGTCAAGCAGTACAGGATACCAGATAAGAACCATACATACCTGGTACCTACTGTAGGCTGACTTTCTTATTTGTGAGGGGATACGTTCTACACTGACTTCAGTACAACAGCTCCCGAGCTTCTTATTTCCCTGAAAATATCAACTTGGCTTTCTTATTACTGCACCTTTAATATTACAGGTAGGTGTCTTGTACGCCTGTAGTACTACTGCTGTTCCAGGTATATCATAAGGCACGGAAATACTGACCTACAGCAGTAGGTTGGCTTTCGTATTTGGCAGAGGGTTTGTTCTCAAAGGTAACTTTAGTATATTGACCAACGAGTTTCTTATTCCGGTAGCTAAATATCACCCTGGCTTTATTATTACCAGGTTAATTTTTACGTGCCCTGTACTGCTGTACATCAGCAGTCGGTCTGCGGCAATGTTATTTGGATACGAGGTACGAGTCGTACCAGGTCATTGTAGGCTACTGCTCCTGCTGCTTGTGCGCTGCTGGTTGTACTCGAACCTACCAGGTACCAGGTATCATATCTGGTACGTAGTATATACCATGCCTGGCCTCTGATTTAATCGCGTGCCAGATACCAGATGCAGTACGTAGTACAGGACATCTAAAAGATACCAGGTACATAAATAGTGACCTAGGCTGGCTTTCTTATTTGGGAGAAGGTGCACACTACCTTATTGTACATTAAATTCAGTATAACGTATCCCGAGTTTCTTATTTTTGTGTAAATAACAGCCTGGCTAATTATCCCATCTATTTTGAAGCTATTGCTTCTGCTGAAAGCTTGTTTGCTGTCGCAGCTTGTACACTCGTACACGTGATGTATAGCTCTGAGCATATGATGACTGGTACATGATAACTGGCACCTGGTACAATTGTGGCGGTCGTGTTTTCTTGGTTCGGCAGTTCGCAGCTGGCACTATTTAATAGGCGTATTCAATTCGAAAATTCTCGCTTGCGTTTCCCAAGGTGAAAGACCAGCGTGATTTGGTACCAAGACATGATGGTAGACTTGGCGTCAACACCAAGTCAGACGCGACGTATTTGGATGAGGTCAAAGCCGCGAACACTGTGGACGCGCTGACTCACGCGAAAGCTTGTTGGGTGCAAACGCCATCTTTTTCGCTGGCGGGTATAGTGTCTAGTTTCCTTGGGAAAGAGTTGCCCACGTACCCGACCTCCCGCTTGTCTCGCCGGAGTTCTCCCCTCGACGCCCAACTGGTGATACTACTCTAGGTAGCTATGCGCGTGTCCTATTAACGCTCGTTGTAGGTTATCGAACGTTTCTTGTTGCCAGCTTGATTGTTGGCGCCATTCTCTTGAATCTGCTGATAGGTGGAATGTTGATGATGCCTGCCTTTTAAAAACCTCATGGTGCCGTCACGGGTAGAGTATGCCTGCCTGGATGCGTACGCGTCCGTTCTCGTTTACGTGGAGATCGAGATATTGAAGGATCCCATACGCGGCCCGGTTCCGACCATTTTGCCGCCGGGAACACAGGTGCGATTGGGATGTTTTGTAACATATTCATCGATACCTTATTTCTTGTACCATCTAAACCAACAATATGCACTGCACATCCGCATCACAAGCGACTAAACCTGGCAACATCCCCCAAACCTGGTCTATTTTACGATGGAACTCTAGGTGCGACTCCACAGCAACAACCATGCAAGTTGTGTTGGTGTTGGGAACGTACAGGGCCATGAGACTACCGCTGGATCCTTGCTTCGGTGGCGTCCTCAATGACGTCAATCTGGCGGCCAGAAGGGCATCGTAGTCAAAGTGAGCGACGCGGTCAAGCCTGCTACGTACGCAGCACACAAGGAGGCACCTTTCTTCGCGGGTGTGGGTCGTGTGACGATGAATGAAATCTGCGGCGGCGGTGACAGGCTTGTTCTGTGGGACGTTACCCATGTTCACCTTGCGGCCGATTGGACACCCCCCCCTGTGACACCAGCACCGTCGCCGAACCCGAATGCAAGTGCCGCTTACAACGATGACCCCGAGTTCTTCGCCACCGAAGCACCTTGCCACGTGGTGGGCTCGCTAGGTAAGGCCTTACACCGTCCTTGGAAGAAATTGAGCTGAGTTGTCTGACGCCCTGCCCGCATTGGCGTTCCTCATTCTCTTGCTGACGTTTGTATTTTTCGCCAAACACACCAAACTTTTCCGTTTTTTTTTCTTTTTTTTAGATGATGCGGACTCGGACGAGGGCGAAGAGGACGGTGGCGACAGGTATGACTTTGATGCTGGTCACGACCGCGCTTGCGACCTAGGAGCCGGAGACGAGATCGGTGGCAATGTCGACCAGGACGACGTGAGTGCTGTAGAGGTGGCAAATATGTTTTTGTTTGTTTCTGAAATCTGCTCGGCGTCAATGTACGCTTTAAATACGATTTTTTCCGTTCGAGTGTTCTGAATTCATGTTGATTCTTGCCCAACTGTATCAGGGGGTGGCCCACACATGGTCAAGGTTCGCCTGGATACCTTTCACGCGCTTCCACGTATCTCGCGCCTAGTGAAGAAGAGTCACGGCGCCTTCAAGCCCTCCATGGCTTGGTTGAGAGATGTTTGCTATATCGTTAATCTGGAAGACAACAAGGGGGCAAGTGGTTTTGACGTAACTTGTGTCGTTGTTCGGATCAGTGATATGGAGAGACTGTAGCTGTCGTCGAAAACAATGCCTGTACTGGGTCATGTGTCGTGACCATTACGCTCCTGCCGATCTCGCTTCCAACCGCAGGTAGAAAGTGCTCTTCAAGCGCGAAAAATGGCATCGGAATAGGTGGCAGAGTATATAGAGATGAACTGGACGTGTTTTTTGCGGAATTGTCGGCGGTTGGTGCCCGAGCGGACACGATTGTTGACTCGCTTTGGTTCAGTGGTTGATCGGTTCTGCGACGTGATATATGCGAAATCGGGATGAAATTACCTGCGCCCGAAAGCCCTGGAGGTCGTGAAGCTGCTCCGCAAGCACATCGAAGCTTGTTGTCTACGCAAACCTGACGGCGTGCCGCTGTACTACGCAAAAGGGAAAAGTGAAGCGGGGATCACCACTCGTCGCTGTGCCAGAGGTACCAGCAGTACAGGGGCTTGGTGTGTGTTTTGCGAGACAATCACTAGCAGGCACAGCAACCATTTCCACCCATAACATTGGCCTCACGGCATAACCCGATGCTCATAGTATTTGCCGTCAATACCTCACGGTTTCGTTTGTTGCAGTGTTTGCAACATGTTGAGTTTTTTCCTCGGCTTGGTGGTCAACCAGGTAATTCGTGTTATGATGGACCTGACGTACACCTGTTCAATATGTTTTCCGCCCGCTGTAACTGTTTGTCCTTTTTTAAAGGGTTTTCGTCGTTACCTCCGCAGGCTACTATTGCGCTTCTCCTGCGCTGGCCCACTCGATTCTGCTGGAGTTCAATTATCGCTGGAATATTGGGATGGCTGTGAAGAACCGCGGACTGCCGAAGTAGATTGGAGCGTGCTACGAACAGTTTGAGTTTGATATTATCTAAAGCGACACGGCCAGCTGGTCACGGGATAGACCGATGTTTCCTGGGTGGGTCTCTGCTCTTGACGTGGCAGGACATTGGTGAAAGAAGCGACCTTTCTCAGAGACTGTGGAGACCTGATGCTGGGGGTGAGGGGGCGGTTAATCTTGTCGACCTCCCAACAACTTCAGAATCAGTATGTGATGAAATCAAAGGGCACGCCAACGTTAAGTATACGAGGATCTCTATTAGTCAACGGCATGCTGCATTGCGTGCTAGGTTGAGGGAAGCTGACGGGGGCGCGATGACTGCGGGTGTTGTCGGTAGCGCTGTTTCCCCTGCTGTTTCGCGGAGTTGGTATGGGGCAGGTATTGTTGGCGTTTGTGGCGGCAGTAAAAGGGGGGGCGCAGCGGCAGGTGCAGGCGTGTCGGCGTCAGCTGCAGAGATGTTGGAGTTTAGCGGCGGCGGGGATGAGGCTGGCTAGTTTGGCGCCGCCCACCGACGCCCAAGAAGCCCAAGGGCCCACTCCGGGGCCCTCAGATTTTCCTTCACCGCGGCCACAGTCGACAAGAAGGCGCGTACCAGGAGGCTCACCCTGCCCCGCGTGGGAGGGAGGGGCGGCCCCAATGCAATGTGTCGCGAGAAAACCATCGGCCCGAGGCCCGCAGACCTGGGAAACTAAATCAGACGTAAAGCGGTGGTGGTCGTGGTGTGAATGTGAAAAGTGCACCGGAGGGTCTACGCCCCTGATCGTCGCTTTATACTCCGGCCCATCTTGGTGTGGTAGGTTAGCGTCTGCAGTGTCGGGTCGAGTTTGCGTTTTGTTAATTCCCAGAAAATAAAAACCGTACGAGTTTATTATGTTTTTACTTCGTTTGCGAGCCGGCCGTTTCGTTTTGTGTGGCCCTGGGTTTGATTGTCTGTTTCATCTCGGGGGGGGGGGGGGGGGGGAGGTCAACAGCGATACTACCACCGTCGTCGACAAAATCGTGACGCACATTTGTTTTGTTTTTCCATTCCCATGTTTTCCTTTTTTTCCATCCCTGGGGAGAGGGAAAGAAGAGGGGGGGGGGATTACCTGGTACCTACTCGAAGCTATTCCCCACCCCCTGTTATTTCTCATGCTTCGCCGGGCATGATGGGGGTGCTAGATGTCGCCGGGCGGCAAGAATGGTTCAGTGCAAAGACATACACCATACAAGAGTGTCTATTGGAAGAACGAAATTTTTTCAAAAGCATCGCCAATCATTTGGTTGAACTGGAGTTATACATGGGTCCTATTTTTTGTGGTGTTCGTGTCGTCTATTTTGGCGGAACCACCCGCATCGCTTCCCAGTCGAATATTGTCACCGAAAGCCCTACTTCATTCATTCGATACACACCAAGGAGTTCAATGCAAAATAAACACGTTTTATAGCAACGACAACATTTGTATCACAAACGCATGACAAAATCACTGCTTTGCGGCTGGTTGGTGATGCTTGTGCCGTTGTACCAGGTACATATTATGTGATACAGCAGCACTACTTGTTGCAGTAGTAGTGCACAACATGAATTAAAAAAAACGAACAGGGATATAGGAAAGCAAGGCTGATACCTCACCAGGAAAGGAAGACAATTGAGAGGCGCTGTGCTGAAGATAGTGTGTAGAACTCACCTTTTCTCAAATAAGAAATTCAGCCTCGGCCAGAATCATCCCGATTTCTTCCTTTTTTTCCTATTATTATTTCATTTCTACTACTACTGCTTCTGTATGATGAACAGCCCAGAAGAATCTATTTAAAATTTTGAACTACACCTCGTACTTGTACAAGTATCAGGCACCTATTTGATAGCGAGAAACAGGAATCCTGGTTGTGGCATCCGGTTTCTTATTTTGGAGAGGGTGTCATCTGCACTAACTTGAGCTTCCGGATTTCTTGTCTTCCTAGAAGTATCAGCTTGCTATTCTTACGTCCCGTACTACTTTTAGAGTGTTGTGCCGCCGGTCCTCTGATAAGAAACCGAGGTTTTGTTGTTTTTTAGGCTGAATTTCGTACCAGGTATTTTTATGAATGAAAATGATGTGCCCCACACTAACTTCAGTATAAAATTTACCGAAGTTCTTATTTCTCCCCAAGAACCTTGCGTGAGCCCCGTTCTTATAAGAGGGAGGCATGCGCGATTTTTTTTTATGATGTTTTTCCATGTTCCGAAACGCCTCCATTTTTTTTTCGCGCTTCGCGCGATTATTTTAATGCCTTACAAAAGTGTCCCTATGTATAGGATCCGTGCCTAGTTTACCACCACAGACAGGTGTAAACTGCGAACTTTGCGCAGTACTGCCGTGCTGTTAGTGTGTGCCATGTACGCTGGCGAAGATGGCGAAGTGTGCGTGGAGCTGGGCTATATAGGTGGGAAGCTATCTGGGCCGAAAGCCACAAAGCCGGACAAGAGCAAAGTCGGAGGTCGGCCGGTGCGTGGTTCCCAAAAAAGGGCACTCTTCAACACTGCTGCAGCGAACACCTCGTGGTAGACTATACTGCTGTTGTACCAGGTGCATAATTTTTTAGTTTTCTTGCTCCGCGACTGCAACTATCCCGGCACCACTGATGACTGCTGCTGAGAGCTGACGAACCTATGATACTGGTCACATGCATAGCTCTATGGATTACTGATACAAAAGGTGTGGCAATGTGGAGCAACTGATACCTGACATTCCTCAGAGTGGGGTTATCTGCCAGTCATGTTGCCGTGGGCGCTAATACAATACAGAGCGAAGCACACCACCCCCGACAACTCATGAGCTAGCTCTGCGTGCAGCTCATCCATCTACTCGTGAACCGGTAGCTCACGCGTTGGGCTGCGAAAGAGTTAAATCGGCACACGACGCGTATGAAAATACGTGGAAGTGTGGTGAGCTAAAGCTTTATTTTTCCCCATCCGCCGGAGTATAAAAAAAAAAAAAAAGCTCACGCGTTCGATACATGTGCAGAGGAGCTATCGCCTATAGCTCAAGCCGGGGGACACTTTTATAGCTCATGTAGCTCATATAACTCATCCGGGCATGAACGAGCTAGCTCAAGTAGCTCCTATAGCTTGCCCTGGGCGAATATGTGCAGGTGAGCTATCCTCTGTAGAGGCTCTACTTCGAAGTTCATCTCAAGCATTTGAAACATGTGCAGATGACAGATGAAGCTAACCTGGTACGGTAGATCAAGCCGGGAAAACATGTACATGTGCTCATGTACAGTAGGTCTTACAACTCATCCCGGGACAAATGAGCTAGCTCGCTTAACTCCTATAGCTCACCCTGGAAAAATCTGTGCATATGAGCCATCCTATATAGCTAGGCTTGAAATTATGTGCGGATGAGCCACCCCATCTACAGCTCAAGTCGTACCTGGTA
Organism: Undaria pinnatifida; assembly: GCA_012845835.1. NCBI lineage: Eukaryota > Phaeophyceae > Laminariales > Alariaceae > Undaria > Undaria pinnatifida. The sequence continues at coordinate 12,412,457 of JABAKD010000030.1, forward strand.
GCTCAAGTTTGGAAAACATGTGCAGATGAGCTACCGCTTATGGCTCAAGCCGGGAAAACACGTGCAGATGAGCTATCGCCTATAGCTCACCCGTTCAAAACTTGTGCAGATGATCTATCGCCTATGGATCAAGCCGAGGAATATTATTGAAACTTACCAGGTATGTAAGTAGCTCATTGTAGCTCTTTCGGGGCAAAACATGCCGGTGCTGTGATGTGCAGGTGAAAACGCCCACTCTCCGGGATGAGTGCGAAGGTAGGTTACACGCCTTAACATGCAGGTGAATCTACGTCGCGAAATAACAAGCAGACACGAGATGAGCAAGCAGTTCCATAACGAAAACACATCAGATCTGCCGCTGCCCCCATTTATCCTCAAGGCGTCTACTCCAAGCTTTCCCTGTGTGCTCGTTGTAGGCGTCGTCCACCTCCGGTTCGCCCACCGACCCCGCCTTGCCCGAAAAAACGGCCGCCACGTCTGCGTTAGGGTTAGAAAGCCTAAGTAAGGCTGCGAGGCACCGCCAGGAGCGCCTGCTCGCGTGACAGGGTGGGCACTTCAATCGGAATGTGCTCTTGGTTTCCGTTGAGAAGCAGCACCACCTCCGCGTAGCCGCGGTGAGGCTGCTCCGGGTCCACGTCGATTGGCTGCTGCTGTGTGGGGTCGATATCCATGGATGCGCCCGCTTGCTGCTGGCTGCCGGCAGCCGAACCACCACTACAGTAGAGCTGCTGCCCCGGGTGGCGGGCATGCTAGGCATGTTGTGTGGTGTTGTGATGTGTAGTGTGCGAGCTCTTGTGCGCATGCCAGCAGCCGGGGTTGAGTTGCACATGGTTGTCGCCCAAAGCAAATGCACCATTGTTGTCTACGTACTCGTATACTTCAGCAGGTGTATTAGAACCGAAAAGGCTCCGATCTCAAGTATACAAATATACCCGGTATGGTTGTTTGTGTTGATGTCGTTCGGTTACGCGTTGTCATATCATGTGATACAAGGTACGTACGCGCTTGTATTCGTCATTATGCGCAGCTCGTGAGCTAGCTCATCTATCGTGTATAGCTCACGTCTTCAAAACATGTGCAGATAAGATGAGCTATCGTCTATAGCTCAAGCTTTGAAATACTGTGCTATGAGCTATCGTATAGCTCACCCGTTCAAAACATGTGATAGCTCACCCGTTCAAAACATGTGCAGATGAGCTATCGATTATAGCTCAAGCCGGGGAATATATGCGTAGCTCATGTAGCTCCTATAGCCCATCCCGGTACAAATAAGCTAGCTCATGTAGCCCCTATCATATAGCTCACCGTGGGAAAAATGTGTACGAATGAGATATCCTCTAGACTACATTGCTCAAGCTTTGGAAACTCGTGCGGATGACCTACCCTCCTATAGCTCAAGCCGGGAAAACATGTGCAGCTCATGTAGCTCACTTAGCTCACCGGTGAGCTACCGTCGAAAAGAGCCAGCTCGAGCTACGGTGAGCTTGATCTGTCCTAGGTGTGGAAATAAGTCACTCCAGTTGACACATTCTCGCACAGACTGGCCCCTGAAAAACTCATCGTTCAGCGGGAAGCACGCGGTAGCGTGACCGTCTTTTTGGACGATAGATTGGGCACAGCTGTTATCGCCCGCACAAGGCGATTACAACTTCAAGTACTTAACGTTTGACTGCATTGCCTAAACTCTGCTATATCCCTTCATGTGATGTACCGGCGGTATAACTTGACAGAGCACAACGTGTCTCTATAAGCTACTTTTGCTGTACTTCGCATCATACTGCATCATCACATCATACGTAATGGTGTTCCATTATTTCGCAACCCGTAGATACTGGCTGCCGCGCTAAAACAGGGCCTGATTACACGTCCCGTCCTCCATCCCGTCCTGCGTGTTGTTGTCGAATCCAGGCATGGTTCGGAGATGCTCCGGTCGACAGCGCTGACCTTGTGTGCCGTATTTGCGACAGACCTTTGTATCTCATCACGCAGGTGAGACTTGCTTTTGCCCGCGCGGGCTGAGAAACAAATAATATGTGCCCCAAAGGGAAAGACACGACCGTACTATCGTGCTGCTTGTGACTGCCGTTGGCATCCTACTTCGAAATACAATACCAGGCTGCGAGGTCGATCCTTCGCCAGAGGATGCGAACAACTGCTCAGCTGCCCCACATCAACAACGTCAACAGCAACACAAAAAGGCAAACAAGCAAAGGGGACTGCACCAGGGCTTCCCACGTGACCCCCCGCCGTAGTACTATCTTGGACCTACACTGCTTTAGCAGGTACTTTACAGAGTGGACGGGATGTGGTGCGGTCAACAACGTGGTATGGCCGTTTCTGATTTATCACATGTTGGCACTCGTCTACACAGCAGTAGTAGCCTTTGCGATGTTGTCAACCCACCAATCATACCAGATGAAGTATTAAGTAAATTTTGACTTGTGAGGTGGCCCGCACAAGTTTTTCAGATTCTCAAAACGCGCGGTGAGGCCGCGGTCAGGTCAGGTCGGGGCCTTAGCCTGGGTTGGGATTGGGGTTGGAGTTAGGTCAGGGGTACGGCTGGGTTTGTTTGACGCCCTCCCGTGATTCGTAAAAAACAAAAACAGGAAAAACATCCTAAAAAAAACTTGAAGCGAAACGCATTTGGTACTTTATCTGGTGTGGTTTGTGGGCTGAGACCGGTAAGAGCGCCTCCCCGTGTGTACCCCGAACAGGGCAGCTAAAAACGTCCAACAAGGGGGTTTTCTTGCCGACCCTGGGAGCCGGTGGCGGTGGGTGTGGCTAGTGATAGCTCGCGCACACGCACACGCAAGAGCACTATCATCGTGTGTGTCAGTTTTAGAAACGTCCATGGACCCATTAAATTGTGTCAAATATCGTTTCATACCAGGACAAGTAAAACAGGTTGTACGACACCTTTTTCGTGATTAGCCCGCAATGGGTACATGGAATGGTTGTTTCGGGGAGCCAGGCTCTGTCGTAGCGATCGTTGGCGTTCGTAAGGGGCGCGCCGGCTCCAGGGGGGCAAAACGGTAAACGGCGGCTCCCGCGTCCTCATGATGAGTCGAGTCTCCGCGCGTGTGGCGTAGTGTGGAAGATAGGTAGCTAGATAGGTCGTTGTGGTTGGTCGCACGAAGAAGAGCTGGGGTCAAAAGCGGTTTGGTATCTTCGGGCCTTGCGCGTACAAGCGGCGCCCTGTTTTAAGGTGTCGGAAGTAATCTTAAGCCACGAGCTGTGAAATGCTGTTATTCCTGCCATGGGTTAATGCCATTATGAACTGCGGCCAAGACGAAGCAGGTGCCCTGCAACGATCTCCCTCAAGGCACGGCAGCTCTCGAGCATGCTTCGAACCCACCAACAAACCGCTAGACCCGATCACGGAGAAGTTAATCACTAAGTACATACTGACATACAGTCGGCAGTCGCAAACACAACAGGCGCACTGAAACGGGCATATAACCTCGGTACCGGCCTCGAGAACGCCGATTTCCCCTACGCGACGATCAGAACATTTTTTGCATGCTCCCTTGCTGGCAGGTCTACGCCCCGACGCACGTCCAGAGGTCCCTTTGCGTCTTCGGTTGCAATCGTGCCGCCTGCTCTCTGCACCCGCAAGGGTGGCGAGTAATCCGTACACAGAAACAACCACCCCCTGACGAAAAAAACGCCTTCACACCAACAGCAGGCAATGACGATGTTGCGGCGGACATCATGTTACGGCCGCCGCCAGCTCCAGCTCCGGCACAGCCGGCCAAGCCCATCGCTAGCGCGTGGGAACAAAATAACGACGGCTCTTCGTGGGACGCTTCTGGGGGTGGGGACGATTGGGGTGTGGAGCCGGACGAGTGGGGGGTGGAAGCTGAGAAAGATGGGGACGGGGAGGACCCCACGGCAGCCATTGACGCGTTGCTCGAAGAGCAAGAGAGGCAATCCACCTTCGCCGCCAGCAACCAAGCAAGCCGCTTGAAGCCGTCCGGTGTTTTCGACAAGTCGGCGGCGGCAGTGGATGGCGATGAAGGGAGGTGCACCGACGACGCGCAAGATGCCTCGTCAAGATTATCCGTGGCAACCGAACCGGAGGAGCGCTGTTGCTTCCCCGCGAAGGCCGTGAGCTTTTTGCCTGAGCCGTGGGAAGCAAAAAGCTCAAGCGCTAGTGATAGGGACATGGAGAATCGCCTTCGGAGATACCGGGAGCAGGAGGAAGACCGTGGACTTGTTGCAGCGCTCGATCAGGCATTGGGTCCGAGGGTCGGTGGCGCTGCTAGCAAGCAGTCAGCGTCAGGAGGGGGGGGTGCTGCCGTTGTGGGCGAGAAGTATGAGCGGACACCAGCGAGGTGAGGCACAGCTCACAATTTCCCAGAGTCGAAGGCGTGTTTGGAAAGGGGGCGCTTCGTTGTGTGAAGCGTGCAGATTCCGTTGCTGTCGTTCGTAAGGACGTACAGTAGCTCTCTTCGGTGAGTGTTCCACGACCATCGCCTTCGTCTATGCTCTATTCATTTTTGGGTGCAGGAGGGACCTGCAGTTACGGGTGCATTATCTTCGGACGTGTCGGATTCACGATACCCCCCTCCCCGCGTGCGATTTTTCTGCCAGGGCGAAGGCGATCATGCGGTTCGCGGACAGGGTTGCCCGTTCCCCCCAACAAGTAATACGCTACGCTTATGGCGGTCAGCCTCTCTGGTCTGCTTCTGATCCACCGAAGGCGGATAAGCTTGCTCGGTGTGCATGCGGTGAGTCGGTTCACTTGCATCGAACGACGTCAACTGGCTGAGCACGCGGCTGCCTCCAAAATGTTGTGGAAACTGCCTCGTCCGCTGAATAGACGTTTGTGTCGAGCAGCTTCTACTACCTTTGTAGACCGCTCGTGAAATAAGCTTCTTCAACGTTTGGCTGAAAGATCCCAATTTGGTAGTTCACGAAAAAAGTGGTTAGTAGACTAACCTACTCCGAATCAATAGCGGATACATGGCGTGCGTATGGTCATCGCAAGTCACGCTTTTTTTTGTCTTCCCCTTCATCCTCCCCACCTATTTTGATGGCGTGGCTTTCCCAGGCGCCGCTAGGGTGTTCGAGATGCAGCTCATGCCAGCCCTGTTGTTGGAGCTGCAAGTGAATGACTTCGCAGATCAAGAAACAGGCGGTCCGGGCGGCAAGCCTCGACCCGACACGAAGGTACACTCGAGCGCTGAAGAATTGAGTGGAGACGCAGCCTCTAATGAGGCAACGGCAGGGCCCTCCGCGACCGACCAGACCGCGGGACTATCACCGGGCCTAACCGGCAACCATGACGATAGTCTCAGAGGAGTTGAACGGAAACCAGGGGGCGACGAGGGGGGGAGGGTAGCAATGGGTGAGCACGGTGACAGGGATTCGAAGCCCAGGATTCCTATACCCAATGCCGAAGAGCGCAACCGATTAAGGACGTGGGGGATGGATTGGGGCGTGGTTGCGGTTTGGAGTTGTCCGATAAGCTGTGAAGCCAGTTACGAAGAGCATGTAACGGTCCAAATGCCTGTATAACCGCCTTCTTGTTCATATACTGAAGTACCTTGTGTGCTTTTGTTGACTGTGCGAAAAGGGCTGAAAATATTACTTTACAGCATCTCAGCCACATTTAGCAACCCGATGCTGCTGTATTCGAGGACGATTCATGTTGTACTGGAACAACACTACAAAGGGTTGTACAACGTTCAACGAGTTCGCAGCATAAATGCTCCTCGTGATGCAGTTCGCTGACCCTCGACGGTTTCTTGGACCGCCTGGTGATATTTCGTCCGTTTTCCTCGGGCCCCAAAGGTTTAATGAGTCGGGTTTGGAACGTGTATCCACGTCGTAGGAAGAGCCCGCTAAAACTTTCACGAGCTGCAAATTCGAGACAAGTTTGGCGTGAATGTTGGTCCTCCAAGGCGAACAGGGCCGAATCGTTTGATTTAGGCGAACAGGACGTTTTCCTGCAGTCGGCACAGCTATAGTCTATATGCTGTCCGTCCGCCCGTCCTTCCGTCCGATACGTTATCGAGTTATTAGTTGCTGTGAACACGAACACACCAGTGAAACTTGTCGGCGCGAGATTTTGGCGGCGCAGCTGTATCAGGTTCAAACTATTGGCTGTGAAATATGCCTCCAGATATACACTTGCTTTATATCTTCTTTCCGAGACACGTGAACGATCCAGCACACGGGCCAAGGACAGGCCCGGCGCTCACTGTTTTTTGGCGCCGGTGTTGTTCGAAAATGTGCCTCGATTCCTTGCAACACTGCCTTTCAGGGGTGTGCTATTATTGTGCAGTTTCAAGATATCCCTCCGTGGAGGCGTTTTTGTTCATTTTGTGGTATCCCCCTGTTAACCCTTTCCTACTCTTATCCTAACGTTTTTTTGAAGTGCTAGGCCCCCATACCTGGAGTGTCGCTGTTCTTTTCCCACTGTAAAACCTATCCAAATTTAATTCCAGGTAGTTTGTCCCCAAAAATTGCTGAAAAATTGGGGTAGGTACGGTTCTAAAGAGGTTGTAGTCGCCAATTACACCATTGACGATGCCTTTTCACATCTCGTACCGTGTTGGCTAACACGGCGAGGGTAGCGAGCCCGGAGATTTGCTTGGCACGTCCTCCTGCATGACACCCTAGCCTCTACGCCCTTTACGTGTGTCATCACCGAATGCCATTTGATTGCTTCGGGCCCTGTTACGACCTCTGTGAGGGGTTTCAATAGCAGCCCCTTGTAGAGGCGTTGTTAAACCCCTTGTTGTGTGGAGAGGCGTATTTGCTGTTTAGCGCCTCTCATACTCGAATGTATAGTGCCAACAACATGTATGTTCTGTTTTCCCGATACCGCTAAGTTTTGCGCTAAAAGTTGAGATATACCGATCTACTCGTAGAGTGGTTGCTAGCCTGCTCAAATGCTCCATGTCCCCCGCCCGCATTCATTGCGTTTGGCATCGCAGGGGGGCGAATCGCACCTTCTACGAGTACAGCTTTTGCAATGTGTATCTCTGTTTTGTAGTTTGTGACCACAAAAGTAGTAGAGCTCGTCTCTCAAGGAGGAGGCATCGGCTTTGGACACTGGTTGTGCCGGATGTATATTTTACATGGGCGGAAATGCCTGTTTAATATGAAGAGCACACACCGACCCACAAGGGCGTTGGCCGTGCCTTCGGTCGCAACATCGGTAGCGGTGGTGACGATGACTAAGTTAGCGCGACGGCTAAAGCGACCGAATCAAATTACAGAACAGTGATGCTACAGTTAGTGGCGAATGTGGTCGGAAGACGGGTCCGGAATATTCGCCGCCGATTGCGATGACGGGCCTAGCACGCATGGGCAACAAAATACGAGGTCAGCAACGGTCAGCGGATATTTTTCGTTCGGTTCTAATCCCATTCTTAGCAGGACAAACGGTGCTGAAGCCTTTATCGCGCGCAGACGTCCATATCAACCACCTGAAACAACAAGATTATAACACGCGCAGGATTATCATCGCGTCAAGGGAGCAGAAAGTCGCCGAGTGCCAGACTTGCATGACCCGCCGGCGCGTAGGCAGCGGTATGTGGGTTCGAACGGTTCGTCGTTCACTAGACAAGCCACGCACCCCCCTGATCGACGCGAGCGAAGATACGGAGGGGGCGGGATCGGTTTAGCAACTACAGGGCGGTGCTGTCATCAATTTAATCGTGTTATCCCTCGCCAGCGAGCACCTGAATCTCCGAGAAGGAGTAGCGCTGATTCAATCGAAAACGCGTACGTCAAGATTTTTCTCCGAAAGGTTGCCGGCCGTTTTGAGAATTAGTTAGAAGGCGTGGCACGAAGGCTGTGCCGGCTGCCCCCGTTCTCGCGCGACGTGTGAATATCGCGGGGAGGGGTTCACGAGAACTGGAGATTCGACAACATCTCCGAAAGTATTGGTGTCGGTCGTAGCGGGAGAAGGGGTGTCAGCGGAAAGGCAGAAGCCTCAAAAGCGCCATACACGCCTCCTCACGATTGTTGAATTCACCGGTGTCGCCGATGATCTAAGGCTGTCCCGCAATCAGCTCGCGTATGGCCACCTCGCGACTGTCCCTCGAGGGCCGCCAAAAGCCAGCCCTGTCCGACTATTTTCGTCTGCTTCCCCAGTTCGTCGTCGGCAATTTGGCGTGGACATGACATGCAGCACCGCCGCTTAGGGCATGAAGGCCGACACGGACACGAAGAAAGCAGCCAAGGACAATGTTTCGCCCAATAGGACGGGTCCCTTCAAAACGCTAGCAGATACTGCTTTATTGTGGTGACTCGCCTGGTGGTTCGTTCTTTTTTTCGGCACTGTGTAAGTTTCCATGAGGTATTATATCTAGTAGAGAGACGTCCCCTCTACACTCCGTTTGGATTGTAACGGCCTCATAGTAACCGTGACGCTCCAAGCCCTTCGCCGACGCCTCCGACAATGTCGACATGCCGAACACCTGCCAGCGTTTTAACGCAAGTTCTTCGCCAGCAAGTCCCTTTACATCATCCCGCGCCATTCAAGGCGCCGTCTAGATACCACTTCCACAACAAAAGTCGACGGCCACCAATCGGTCCGCGGCCTCGGTGGCATCATCGTGGTCATCCATGAGACGCATCAATAACGAACACCCTCGCGCCCTTATCAAAAACGTGAAGTGGACCTCAAACGCTCTCATCAGCAGATAGAGCCTATCGTCTATACGCTCGTCAGCGGAAATCCGATCCAGCACGCCGCCAAACTAACCCCTTTACCGCCGAATGCGCATAGGCACAGCGCACCGGGAACTTTCCGGTGGCAACGGCGAACGTTCTATGGTGCCCTGCCACAGTTTCACGCGCCCTACGCGTTCAATGGGATCGCTGCCTCGGCACCACGATGTTTTCCAACGGAGGCTACTTTGATACAAGGTCCCAAAACGATCAAACCAGCGCGCGTACGTCCACCAAGGGGATCCGCTTGATGCGTTTTCTACATGACCCGGACCCGATCGAATTACTGCCTCCCTTTCTTGGCGGGCTAGACGACCCCGATGGCGTTGCATTCGATTTTTACTTTTAAGCACTAGACTAATACATCCACACAACCTGTTGTTGCGTCTTCCCTGGGAAATCAGCGTAGGCGTGTACCGATCTCGTCACTATGACGTGGTTAGCCCAGATCGACGCAACCACTCGCTGTGTCTGTGCCTTATAAAAAGGTTGGTCTTGGTTTTTTAAGATTGCGTGTACAACTCTAGAAAATGTGTAAAATCTATTTTCCCAAGAGTATATACATTGTCCCCCCCAAGTACATGTGTGTGCAGTTCTAAAGGGGTTCAACGCTTTCCCTACTGGAAAGCCTTTTTTTGACAAATTTACTTGAAGAGTCATCCCACGGTAGGGGTTGCAGTTGTATGATTGCGCCAAAAGGTCCCTGGGCAATTGAGTTCCTCATGTATGTGAGGAACTGCCGGACAATGAGGTAATTTCACGAGTACATTATTTTTTTGGACTACGAAGGCATAGAAGTTTGGTCGGGTTTGTGCGAACGAATGCCTTCGAAGTCATTTTTCGGGTGAGATATTGAGTTCCTCATGTCAGGAGCTCAGGGACTGATCTGATCATGCTGCAACCCTACCGTGGGATGGCTCTGAAGTTAGTAAAGGGAGTGATTTTAGGGCTCTAAATGTGAGACCAACTCTTACTCTTTCATTTTGGTATTTGTGTTTTGGTTTCTGTGTGACGCATGCCACGGCAAAATAGAGGTATCGATGTAGCACTTTTCGACAAAAACATACATATTTTCTGAATAACGGGGCTCTCCTTAACGCCTTTACAACTGGAAACCCTTTTCGGGGACACATTTACTTGAATTTAGTATGGGGAGGGATGTTGGGGTTCCAAAAGGGGTTAACCCCGATCCGTCGGAAATGACTTTTTTGGTTTGCAAATTTGACTTTTTTTGTGTATACCTATTACAGGCCATGGTTTTTTGCTCATGTTCATCGGGTAGAACCTAGCTATGTTGTCAAAAATCAGTTTTCGCCCCAGCTCTAGGGGTATCGACTGTATGTGTATGGACTACTTTATCTTTCATGTGAGGAGAGCCTCAGAACACTAGTTTTACTGGTTTGACGTCTGCCGTCGTAGCATGCATGTATCGGGTGTAGTAAGATTGTCTTCTTGTGACTTTCCCCGCTCCCGTTTCGGTTCTGACTTCATTTCGTCTCTCGCGTGACTCCGAGCGCAATTTCGATGTTCCTCTCCATTCCGTTCGTCTGCGTTGCTCACGAATTCGTAAAAGCACCCCGCTTGCCGTTGTGTGCGTGTCGGTAGCTCCTGCGATCGCCCCAGGGGGCAGGCAGCGCGGTTGGCCGTTTTGCAATCATCTGTAACATGTCGTTGCACGCATCGCACATCTATCTCCTTTCCCGCCTTCCCCGTTGGCCGTACACTGTGTTCACCATCTACTATCTATCTTTTGTACTACTCTGCAGAACCCCCCTTCCCTCCCTTTCCCCTCCCTCCCCTCCCTTTTTCCTCCCTTCCGTCCCCCCGGTTCCCTCCCCCCCCCCCCCGCCGCCTTCCTTTCCAAGTTGCTTCGTCGGGGGTAAATTATTAGGTGACCTGGGCGCTCCATTGCACGGCGCAAGATTTTGGACGCCTTTTTTGTTCTCTGTTTTTCAGTGATGATGCATTTCGCCCCGCCCCTGTCCCCGCAGCTGGGGGAAAGGTGGCGGTGGCTTCTGTGTACGACGCGAGTGAACACAGTCAGTAGAAGAGTGGCAGCGTTTCAAAAGTGGCATGTACATATTAACAGTGTTACCGAAGTACAGCATCGTTCGTATAATAAAAATAGTACTAGACTTAGCAGGCGCGCTACCTTTTTCGCTTTTTTCGCCGGTCCGGCGGAGGTGAAACAAATGTGGTGGGCGTTCTTCACGTGTTTAGATAGTATGAATATAGTACCGGCCTGCGTAAAAAGGATTGACCCATCGACCCGCTGTAGCATGCTTGATCGCTCGCTTTCCTGCTTCACACGAATTGTGAAAGTGGTCCGGGACAAATCAAACTGCTGAAAAAGCAGATGAACGGCCCACAGCAGAATCGAACTCGACCCAGCCACTTCCGAATACGTGCGATCAGGACGTGCGACCATACAACACCCGGGGGGTCAACCTGACAACTCAAGCGAATGATTCAGCCCTTCTATAATAACCTAGAAATAAATCGTGCTTGGTGCGTCAACTTGAATCACGAATGAATCGAATCATGAAAAAATACACTATTATTATGCACTTGACTATAAAGAAGGAACTTAGTAAGATAAAAAAAAAGTACGATCAATCGTCGGACAACTCAATGATGATGAGTTAACTCAGTTAGTCATTATTATGTTCTTTAACCCCTTTAGAGCCCCCGAACCCCTCCCTATACTAAATCCAAGTGATGTTGTCTCCAAAACGGGTTTCCAGTTGCAAAGGGGTTAACTCACCCCCCCCCCTGAGTGCGCATATTAACTGAGAGTTTTCGTCTTTTTTAACTCACCACCATCGATCCCTTTTTTTCCTATTAATATAGTGTGTATAAACACTGAGGTTTCATGGTTTGTACCTCAGCCAGCGGAGTGTGCACAACAACTGAGATGTCGCCTTTATTGAATTTTTTTAACTCATCCATCCGTCGGAAATGTGCATCACAACAACTAACTAACTGTGTGAGTTATTATATATCATAATCATCATAGTAATTAACTCGCCCCCGCCCGCGGAATGTGCATAATACGATAATAACTGAGTTGTTGTCTTCAATTCATCCCCGCCGAGCTGAGTGCGCGGGTCGATTTCGCCTGGCGGCGCTGACACCGTTCGTTAAGGTGCTAGTGGGGTATTAGTCCGTTTTCGACCACTTGCAAAATTAAAAGGTTAACCAACCGATATATAGCTGACCCAAACTAATCCTTATGACAAGTTATATAGTCAAAGATCCTTGTTAAACAAACAATACGTCTCCTTACTATGTAGTCTAGACTAATACGCTAACAACGTAGTAGTAGTAGTAGTGGTCTTCGGCACGTTTTTTTCATCTTTGGAAATATCTTGGTTACAGTATAAGACCTCCCCCCAAAAAGCTGCGACTCCCGAGCTCCACTCAGCCTCCGGCGGCCTCGCGGTGCCGCCACGTCCCATCCGCACAGCAGCTCTACGACGTGCCAGCGAAAGAACGGCCGTCGGTGCCCCACCTCGACGAGGCGGGAACGTGGAAATCGCCCTCCCGGGGACGGCTCGCTTTATATATTTTAATACTCGAGTATATTATACCAGGTATAATAATTATAGTCCCCCCCCCCGCGAAGTGTGCATAATAATAACTGAGTTGTTAGTTGTCGTGTACCATCCCTGAGTGTGGATATATCTGACCTCACCCCCCGGGAGTGTGCATAACATAACTGGGTTACAACCTTCAACAAATCTCACAAGCCCAACGTGAGCACAACGTTAACTCGCTGCTGAGCTATGACAAAATGATGAGAGGCAAACTGAGTTAATTAACCTGACTTGACTTGTCCACTAGCTGTGTGAAAAGTACCAAAAACTCGAAACCAAATCAACCATACATGTTTTTTTTTTAATGCCCCCCCCCACCCCTATTATTTATTTTTTCATTTTTTTACCAGGTGGTACAAATTCGTAAAATCCGTAGAGTCGTAGTTTTGCACCAAAACTCCCACAACGACTTCATCGATCAAGCACGAGCGGCGAGAGCAAACCGACATACAGAAGCGGTAGGCAGGGCGAGACATCAAAAACTTCCAGACGTGCTTGGCGACTATGAGCGGCAGCTCCCCTGTAAAGAGCACCAGGCGCCCACAGGCAGAAGGCAATGGCTCATCCGTGTCATCACCAGGCAAGAATTGCAAACATACTGCTGTCCAATGCTACTGCTTGCTTGCTGCTCTTGTGCGCCAGACAGACCCCTGTAGTCTCGTAGGGGTGCAGCAGTGCAGCCCGTGTGTCAACGCAAGGGTATTGCCCTTTGCATTGTCAACAGATAGGGTCGGCGCTTGTGTTGCCTCACTGCAATGGTGGCACGACTGCTGCATTCCTTCGGACGGAGAGGCGTGAGGCATAGATTTCGGCGGGATTGTTGCTTTTTCAGGTATTTTGCTGGTTGCAAGCCCTCCCTCCACATACATGTTCCCTCTTTACTGATGGTGTCGGCTCGCTCGGATCGTGCAAGGGCAGACACCACCACGCTCGGTGGGAGAGAGAACACTGCAAATAAAGGCTTGTTGCTGCTGCTTTGCAGGAGCCTCGGGGTCGTGTCGGGACTGATCGCAAGTCTGGATTGGGCAGATTCGTTGTTGCGAGCATGTTTATTTTGTGCCAGGATTGTGTATTTTGCTCTCCAACCTCTCACGAAATCCGTCTAGTGTCGTTGTTCTCGAGGTCAAGCGGTCTGCTCATATCAAAGTTTTTTTCCTTCCCTTCATTCTGCAACATACTGCTGCTGTACATGGCGTCATGCCGACTGCTGTCACAACTGCCGTCGTCGTGGCCGGCTTCGTTTGAAGCGTCCATGACTTTCGCGGATCAAGAAAATTAGAGCCAGCAAATCAGAGATCTCGCTCGTACACCGCCGCACAAACATATCTTGCGTACCACCTCGGGTTTATTCGTACGTGAAGCTACGGTGCTCTCACCTACTACAATGTCTGTCTGATGTACTTACAGCAGTACTGCTGTGTGCAGTTATTGTTATTGTTCATTCTACTCAGGATAGTCCTCACTTCACACTCTCTGGTACTTCTGAGCAGTCACGGCAGCAGGATTAGTAACATCAAATTACGAAAACAACGATGTACCGGTGCTGGTCAGCAGTGGTATATCGCACGTCCTCGATGCGAGTCGAGTCGACCTACCAACTGCCTTTCAATGGAAGGAGCTTTGCGTGTTCGCCGGATTGCCTCATACTGGTACCTGGTCGTAGGTGTTGTCTGTGGCAGATACACTGCACTGCTGCTGTAGCGTTTGCCTCGTACCAGGTTTGTACAGAGGTTTTGCATGGCACGGTACGTTTACGGCGTACTTACCGTTTTACCTCATGTCCCGAATATATGCTGCCGATCCTATGTGTCATTGTCTCATGATGTCATCATACGAAGTGTTCGTCCATACCTGGTACTGGTACGTAGTACTCAACGAGGCGGGACGGAGACAAAGACGGACAGGATGGCCGCTCGGCCGCGCCCATGATGTACCCTATTTGTTGGTATTATGAGTGCTACAAAAAACATGCGGAATAGCCTTCTGCGTTACTACCCGATCCCCAACAGTATGATGGTAATAAATAAGAAAAAAAAACGATGATCGTGGAAAGGCAACAGCAGAAGTCATTTTTTTGTTGTTAGCGCGGGAGGGGGGCCTTTTTTCCCGCCTTTTTTCTCGCCCCCCCCCAATCCCCTCCCCAACTGCCCCGACCTCCCCTTCTCCGCTCGGTCGGTCTCCACCCGGTCGACCAACGGCGTGTCGATGCTGTCGGTACACGCCTCCCCGCCACGCGACTACGTCTACGGCAATAGCAACAGCTGTATTCGTGCGAAGATCCTCCGCATATCATGACTGCGGTGTTTATGATCTCTTGCCAGTACGTCGTACCTGGTACACATGATTGGACAGACGACGGTTTTTTATTGTCTCCCTTCCCCCCCCCGCGCGCATCCGCCTCCTCGTGTTTTCGACTACAGCAGTACCTTGTATACTAGCATGTATGTGTGTTTTCTGTTGTTTTTCTCGCGTTAGCTGAATTAGCTACAATCTACTCCTAGCCCGTGATCACGACGGTGTGTGTACTACTGTCTGTGTGTGCTTATTCCCGCCTCTCGGGCTCGCCAGCGAAGAAGATGCAGTCTTGGATGCAATCCGCCATCACGCTGACTGGCGAAGCGTTGCGCCAAGCCACGTGGATCGGTGGTCTCTCAAATATCGCTATTAGCCCGCTCCCCATGGCCAACGATCAAACCGTCACCGGCGCCACCGCCTCTGGATCTCGCTAACAACTCCCCACCCCGCGAAACACCTCCCCGGCAAATGCAGGAAAGGAAGACCCTCCAGCGGCGGCAGCAGCAGCGGAAACGGCAGTGAATCCGATGGTTGGGCGAAAGATACTGAAGCCGCTGGGAGACAAGATCTGCGAAGGATTTGTGGCGGAGCATAAGCCGGCTGGCGGCGGGCGCGAGGAAATGTGGGTGCTGCGCTGGGAGCTGGAGAGCGAGAAGGACGAGGAGGTTGCCAGGCCCGTGCTTGACAAGAGGCTCAATCTCAAGGCGGTCCAGGAGAGGGAGTTCCCGTCCGCGGTGAGCAGGCGTTTTTCGCCTGTCGTTAATTGCGAATTGCCGCATTGTTGTCACGAATTGCCTAACTGCCCGATGAATGCCTGGCAAGTGTGTGTCTCCTCTCTCTTGTCATGAATTGCATACGTGTACGATTGTATCAAGCGTTTGTTCTCGTATTTTATGGACGTTGCCTTGTATATAGGCGTGTCATTTCCCGTGTGTTCCTCGTTTTGCAGCCGTTTTTTGTTTGTGGTTGCCTGGCAGGCGTTTGTCCCATTTGTCACTGCTCGCCTAAGTATTAATAGCGTTGTTGCACATCTGCTTGCGGGCAGTAGGGACACGATGCCCGTGGCCCCAAGCCGGTATATATATCATACGACTGCCCGCTTCTAGAAAACCTTGACCCTATACTTCGTGTACCAACGAAAACGCACTAACAGAAAAAAGACGGTGCCTGGTGCCTGGTTGCTACGAGTGCATCGTACTCCCACTCGGATGGAAATTTCAAAATTCCAAATTCAAACTCAAATTTGAAGAAAAGCGGGAGACACGGCCTTTCCATTTTACTGGTATTAGTGGTGGTTGCTGAGTTGCTGGGAGAACATTCTCGTCTCAGTCGCAAGACCGGCATCTCTTTATCTTTCTGACCCCTGATATCTCTGGCCGCATGGGCATGGCCGTCGTTGGTCATTGGCCCCCGTCTGCGCTCGTAATGCCGTGCAACTACGTACAAACCTTAACGTTCTCCCTCTCTACCGGGTAGCTCCGTATGTTTGCCTGAAGGTTGTTCGATTATCATCCGAGTGTTTTGTTGTTGGTTGTGGTACACCGAAGGTACGGTTATCGTGCTGGTGCACCGGTACCACTCACCCTTTTGGATTCTCCATGCCAGTTCTTTCCCAAGAAAGCATGTGACACCTCCTCAATCAACCTTTTATACTCTCCACTGCACCCCCCACACCACCCATGTTTTGCTTTTTTCGGATATTTGTATACCAGGTAACGGACTTTTTTTTTTTTGCTCATCCCATCTAAGTTTAATACTGTGTTGGCACTTTCTCTTTCTCCCTCCCTTATGATGTTCATGCACGTAACTCAGATCCAGGGTCACTAAGCAGGCCCTTCTACCTTCTCCCCTCTCCCCGCTACTGCACATACCTTCATTTTTATCGTGACAATACTTCAGCCCTTCCGTCGTCGACTCGCATCGAATTCCGCCTGTGTACCCACGCTGCGAGGCGCTCTCAGGGTCTCAGGGGTTGATTCCTTTCATTTTATAAAATAATTTGAAGGACGTCAGCTGTGAGTTCGACGAATTTAGGGTCGATACTTGTCTTTGCAAGCTGCGTTTTTTGTACTTGTAATACACTATGTGGGTGGGTGTTTTTTATTTGTTACTTTTGCAACTATTCTCAAACAATACCTGGTAGTTTTGGAATTAACGCGAGGCTCTTTCTGCAGTATTAATATTAATAGCAATATTAATGGTAATATTATTAGTATGAAAATACGTGGAAGTGTGGTGAGCTAAAGCTTTATTTTTCCCCATCCGCCGGAGGATTTAAAAAAGAAAAAAAAAAATAGTACCCCGGAGTAGTATTATTATTAAAACTGCCCCCACTTTTGTTGGGATACAGTTGGAAATTTAGTTTGCGTACGTGGGACATTATTTGCAGCATTTCAAAGGGCTGCTCTCATGATTCGGAGACAAAAGTATAATACCTGGTATTCATATTAACAGTCCTACAGTACTTCGTACTTCGTTTTTGACTTTTGTGTCGCGAGATTCTGGAGTGGTACGGTGCGCGACAGCAGAGCGCGTACTCCAATCGGCTCGCTGGATGCCGCTAACCCCCCTGATACTAGCGGTAGTTGTCCTCCTCGTTGGCGAGTGCGTCGAGTTGTTCCGCGAAAGGCTAATACATGTTAGAATCGTACCCCAAGAGACGGGAGAGAACGGTACTCCAACGCCCACCACACGGGAGAAAAGGCGAGGCGATTTGTTTTTTTTGCAAGAAAACTGGGGCTGAGAGAGCTGTGAGTCGGGCAAACTTCGCGTCCACGAGTAGTTGTTACGTAGGTGGCGCAGGAAGCCATGTTACTACCAGGTAGTATTCTATCAACGAGCTACAAGGATGCGGGGTCAAAATGACGCAGCAATCCGTAATTTTGCGCACGCAATTACGCACGCCGGATCTGTAGTACATACTATTAATATTATTAAATACCTGGTAGATCTGTCATGTATTGTAATACCTCTTTCGCTAGGCCAACTAACAACTAAGTCGGCGACTTGCTGATAGTATTTTGACCCTACACAACCCTACAAGAAGTAACTGCTTGGTGGCGTTGTAGAGGACGCGTATTCGGCTCAAATGTATATACCCACCCTCGGCTGAAAGAGTTGTCTCCTTAGCCCAACCAAACGACCTCTTCATTACAAACTTGTATATCCGCCCCGTATTCCCTTGATCGTCACGCTCCAAACCCGGAACCCCCCCCCCCACGCTTCCCCCCCCCTCAGGATTCCGAGGAAACCCGAGGAAAAGCGGGCACGAAAAAGGACCACGCCGCGAAGGCGGCAGCTTCTCCGTCCAAGCCGGGGGCGGCCAAGGCGTCAACTCCGACGAGAGCATCGACTTCGAAGGCTGCTGCTGGGGCCAAAGCTGGGGCCAAAGCCTCTGCCACTACCAAACCCACCAAAGTAGCCAAAGTAGCCAAGGCAAAAACCCCCAAGAGGCGAGCGTCGTCTGGGAAGTCTAGCGTGAGCCCGTTCAAGAAGGCGAAGGTTGCCAAGGGTAGCAAAGACACGGGCACGAACAAGCTGTTGGGGACCAAGAAGGACGTGGGAAAGCTTGTTGCGAAGCAGTTCGAGCAGGGGATCTTCACGGGGAAGGTGGTCAAGGTTAGGATGGGGCCTGCCCCTCTTTGGCAGATTCGGTGAGCAAGAACAAATTTCGTTGTGCTTCGCTTTTTGTTTATTTTTGTTTTTCCTCCGAGGGTGCTAAATGCTTGTTTTTTTTCGTCGAGGGGTACGTTTGTTGTGGTGGTGGATCGCAACCAACTGCCAAACCAAACGTTGTACAAACCAACCAAGCGCACCATCCGACGAGCCAGCCAAATAAGCATCAAACCCAACAAATCAACCACCCAACGGACCAGCAAACCCTCCAACAAACCAACCAACCATCCAACGGACCAACAAACCCTCCAACAAGCCATCCAATCATTTTCTTTCGACAGCTACGAAGACGAGGACGTAGAGGAGCTGAACAAGGTAGAGGCTCTCGGCTGCATGGAGCTCTACAAGCAACTCTTGACCAAATTCGCTGAAGCGAAGGGCACCCCCGTTACCGTGGAGGAAGAGGAAGAGTCCGCAGAGGGGGGGGAAGGCGAGAAGGGCAAGGAGAAGGAGAAGGGCAAGGGAAAGATGAAGCGGGCCCTGATCCGCGGCGGGGACCCCGAGGCGCAGATAGCGATCCTGGGCTTGAGAGTCCGGAAATGTTTCGGGAATGCCGGCGCGGAGTACGACGGAACGGTGGGTGAAAAAAGAGTATTGGGAGGGTAGGTAGCGAAGGGCTTGGGAGGGGAAGGGGGAGGAGAGGGGGGGTGTTGTAGCCCAGAGCGTGAGATGTAAGGGGGGTGGGGTGGGGCGGGGCCTAGCCAAGGGCTTGGGAAAGGACAGGAAGGCGTGCCGAGGGCTTGGGATGGGGAGGGGTAAGAGGATGTATTGTAACCGAGGGGAGGGGAGGGGGTGTCGTGTTGTCCATGCCGGGCTTCCGATGGGGTGTAGTCGATGGTTTAAGAAGCCTTTATTTTATGTCAGGGAGAGGTGTCGAGGTTGTGTTCGCTGATTTGTTGGCTTGGCAGCGCGAGATGTCGGCGTTTTCAGGAAGCATGGTTGGCAGAGACGTCCGTTCGCGCGAGAAAAATGAGGTAATAGTAAGCGGTTGATGCCTTGATACCGACGGGCGGCCACACGTGGCACTGGACACAGGTGCTGTACATGTTATTTGTAGTGTAGAGTGGCAGATCGCATCCGTATACAAGTACAACTATAGCTTGCGCTACCGGAGTAGTAACGGAGACCGCCGGTAGGGACAGCTCGCGCTATCGCCGTGGTGGAACCGAAGGGCACGCCAGCTAGCGCTGGATTGCGAATACAATTGAGTTAAATCGACACACGACGTGTATGAAAATACACGGAAGTGTGGTGAGCTTAGGCTTTATTTTTCCCCAATCCGCCGGATGATTAAAAAACAGAAGAAAAAAAGTGGTAGAAACGAAAGGCACGAAACCATTTATGTGTGTCGTTTTGAAGGTACCTGGCCTGGTAAAAGAAAAAACCTACAAAAGAGGGCAGTGGATTATTTTTCGTAAACAGCTTGCGTTGATAAACGCGGAAGAGGGTTGCTGTTCTTGTAGTGGGCAATCCCTAGGGCTAACCATTTCGAATGCTGTGCCGGTCCACCGCTCGGACGCCACTTGGCGATGTTAGTCAAACCGAATGATAGAGAAATAAGATATTGCGGTGTTTGTCAAACCGAGTTATAAATAAGGGAGGGAGATGGGTGATGTTTGTCGAACCGAATGATGGAAGGGATGGATGGTGTTAGTCAAACCGAATAAATGCGAAGGAGGGACATTGGCGATGTTTCGTCGAAACTAATTATAGAGAAGAGAGGTTGGCGACGTTTGTCAAACCGAATGATCAAGGAGAAGGGGGAGGGATAGTCGATGTTTGTCAAACGGAATGATGAGAGCGGAATATTATCGATACTTGGTCCTACCGAATGATGGAGGAGAAACGAGGGAGGTTATTACCACATGCCCCTGGTGGATGAATATCGTAACGCCTTCGTAAACTATTGCGCCTCCCCTTCGCCCATGAGTACCTTTAACCGCCATTCCAACGTTAACTCATTTACCCCTGTTGGGGACAGCACTCGGAACTAGCTTAGGAACTAGCTTAGGAACTAGCTTAGGAGCTAGCTTAGAGTCCGGGAGAAGAGTATTTTTTCGGATCAGTGTACGTAACAAGGAAATGTTTATACTCATACCAGGTACCACCCGATATATGTTCAGGTGTCGGAGCTGTACCCCAAGGAGAAGGACGGCGACGACGAGCTGGGAGACCTGTGGCTTATAAAATACGATGATGGCGATTCGGAGCACATGAACCTTGGAGAGGTGAGCGGGTTGGGGTAGGGGCTCGGTCGACCACACCCACGAGAGCCGTGCTTAGCACTGCGGGCGCGAGGTGGTTGCGCTGGAAGTGGTGGGTGTGCGGTGAGTTAGTCGTTTTACGACTGCGAACGTATTCCACACTGAATCCAAGTAATTTGAACCCGAAACGGGTGTGCAGTCCTACCGGAGTTTGTATCCCACACTGAATCCAAGTAGTTTTTGCCTATAACGTGGGTTTAACTGTTGGCTCCTTTTGGGCTGCACACCCGCTTCGGGGACAAATTACTTGGACTTAGAGCTGGCTACGTTTGCAGTAGTAGAGGTTCATGATGGCATATGCGTTGGAGCTGTTGCTGTGACGTGGCGTGACCATGACTTGCTTGAATGCATTGATGGCTTGCCGCGGCGCTCGGGATTGCTCGCCAACCGTCGGCGTTCAAAGAGGATAAGAGCGAAGAAAACACTTGGGTGTCGCGTCCCGGTATCAAGAGGTACCAGGTACAGTCTACTATAGACACGCCCGGGTCAGGGAGGGTGTATCGATCAGAGATTACCCCCCCCCTTGGTCTGAGGGGGTCTGGTCAGCACCATTCATGTGCTAGAAAGAGAGATAAGTTGTTGCGTATTAGTTTCAAACACGAAAACTCCAGCGATCTTAAACTTCATCCCTGAATCCCTATACCGGAATCCAGAAGAGGATAAATAGAGACCCCTATCGTCTTCAGATCCATTTAACGTTCACACCTTCACACCTCACGTCGGATCCCCAATAGTCAATCACCACCAAGATCAGCTGTCGTCTCTTATCACCAACACTACACGCTCTCTGGCGCTCCTCTGTCCACAATGCCCCCAAAAGCGACCACACTACCAAAACCACTTGCGTACGGTAGTGCTTTTGTTTTTTATCAAAACACTTGCGCATAGTTTTTTATACAAATTGAAAAACGTCAGCTGTGAGTACGACCGATTGAATGGTTCAAGCTCAATTTTGCAAGCTGCGTGGTACATCTATGTTTCCCTAATATACAGTAGTTGCACACAATTCGTTCGCACGTGTTATATATTTGATCCTCATGACAGACATAGCTCGATGTGAGTCCCCTGGATGTTGTTAAGGTCAACAGGACGATTTTCCATAATATTCATTCTGTGCACTGATACTATGAAACCCGCATCGAGGGTACATAATATAGTAATCATTCGCCGGCGCCCATGCGGAGCCCTTGGGCAGGGCAGCACTTCGACAAGTTGAGGTGTAGCTGTCCGATTTGACATTCATTTTTGAAAGTAATGCCAGGAGTTTAATACGAACATGAGATTATGAAGGTCATAATTTGACAGAAGAAAAACGTCATGTACAACAAAGACGGCAAGAATAGGCGAAACACTCCGTTGTTAAATGCGCCGTCAAGTAAAAGTAGGCGTACATCGAACAAAAATACGGAAAAGAGTATTGAGAACCTGCTTCGCCTCTAGGCGAAACGAAATAGGACTTGGCATCAATGAAGAGACTGCACTGCTGTCCCCGTGGCAATGGAGGTTCGAAATCGACAGGATGCAAAGTCGGTTTGCATCAAACGTTGACATGAGGCCATGTCAGCTGGCGAGGTTTTAGAAGAAGAGCTTTGTTTATTACCTGAAGGTTGTCGCATTGATTGGTCTGCGTGGTCACGGTCGAGGACGAAAACGAAGAAGAGGAGAGCGATCTCTCGATGCAGCGGCGTTGTCTAAGATAGACGCAGGGGTGGCTTTGCTCGTACGGGAGGTTGGCGTAGCGGTTTTTACTCGGGAAGGCGGGATATATAGGTGTATCTGCTGTATTTGCTTCGCGGGTGCTTTCACGTTGTCGGAATCGGAGGCGTCCCCTCAATAAATATTATCCGGAGTGTCTCTACCATGACGACTGCTGACATTGCCGTGCGTATTTTCTACGTAGAGACTAGAATATTATTTACTGGTAGTAGTATTGTTCGTTTCGGACTATGCACATAGCAGAAAAGGTCGATGTTTAGTATTTTTCATTTCCGACTGAAAGTCTAACGTCAGAAAAAATATAGGTCCAGGCAATCTAGTAATATTTTTTCAGGATGTACTACTGCACTAGAAATAAGTAATCTGTCAATATTTTTTGCCTAGAGAGAAGAATGGACACATACAAATAGAAAAATCCCGGAAAAGGATAGGGGTGCTGTGTGTGGTAGTGATAGTATACCTTTGCAACATTTTTTTTTTTTCATCCCATCTGTTATCCTCGCACCACTCTCGTGCTCCCTCCCAGTAGTAACTCAGATCCGGGGTCACATAGCGGGCCCTCCTCCTCCCTCCCCACTTCGGCACGTGCCTTCATTTTCATCGCGAGAAGAAGTCAGCATTTTCTTCCCTCGTCGACTCGCGTCGGATTGTAGCTACCCACGCTGCTAGGCGCTCTCAGCAGTTGATCCCTTGTTTTTTGCATTTTTACAAATATAGTCAAATCTCATCATGGTGGGAATCGAACTAAAGGACAAACAAACGTTAGTAGATTTCGAGGGTAAAACCACTAGACCACCGGGGCGATCGGCTGACTATTGAATGAAACAAAACAGGATCTTTGCATAAAGATGACATTCCCTCCCCCATATTGTATGATATTACGATGGTTGACGCCGCGTTACGTACTTAAGAGAGGTGTTGCCTGTGGCGTTAGTCAACATTACTGATGGAGCCTGTCCTGTGACCACGGACTTGATCATGCGAGTTAATGTGACAACAACAACAACAACAACAACAACAACAACAACAACAACAACAAACATAAACATTCATAATGTCGTCAGCGCGCACGCTTGAAAGAGACGAATATGAAGTCGGTGAGAATCGAACTCACGACACAGCACTACCCACTGTCACGTGACTCAGTAACTCAGTGGGTTATGCTAAAAAATCAACCAAATATATTTTCGACTTCGTTAATTTATTCTCACCGACTTCGTAAGAGGGATCTCCGGAGCTATCCCCTATCCCCTCTCCACGTGCTGCAGATAGTAGTACTTAGGAGAACACTGACAGCTATCATAACCATTCATAACGCCTCCAGCGCGCACGCTCCGGAATACCAAATATGATCTCGGTGAGAATCGTACTCACGACACATCCTTCGTTGGTTACATAGCACTATATCCACTGAGCCGAAAGGCAATGACACACAGCAGCAGTGGTAGTAGCTACGATAGGACCAGCGCTTCGAGGCCGCCATGAAAAAAGCGACGTCGGGAAGAAATTTAGATCCCAACTTGGAAATGATGCCAATTTGGAAATGCTGTCCCTTGATTTTTTCGTCATATGCCAAGACCCAAGAATAGTTCGGAACGTATACCGCCCAAAATACGAAAAAACGCACTTCTTGCTTGTCTCGCTCAGCGTCTATCCGCGTTCACGTCGAGGTGCGGAACGGATACGGCAGGGCGAGGGGCGTTGGAGCCGCCCCCCGAAGACGGCGCTCGTACGAAGCTATTTGACCGAAAATTCCAGTTCCGAGAATCGCATACTGAGGCCGAGACGGAAAAACAACTCCTGACCGAATCCCCCCCAAAAAGAATATTCATATATATACTGGAGTATTTACTTTATTATATGACATGGTCAGTATACGAGAGGGCGGGGGTTATAGTAAGCATGATATTATCGCATGATATTACCGAAAGGTGGGTTGTAGTTATCGTTGTAGGTGTATTACAGTAGTGGGCCCTATGTAGTGCAGGGGTCTGTCGTGGGAATTTACCTGCACTATAGCAGGCACCTGCACTACTGAAAAGGGTGCCCTCGATAGTGCAGGTTCTGCACTATTGGGGCTTTGGATATTCCTCAATAGTGCAGGTTCTGCACTATTGAGACACAAAGGGCCCTGACTTCTTCCATGCCCTGCTTGATGGCCTCCTTGTCGACGCTAGCAGCCTGGCCATGAAGTCTCACGCTCTTGATGTTGCGCTTCACGAAGTTCTTTGCCCACTTCTCGCCGGCCTTGGAGTCCTCGACCCTCGCCCGCACTGCTTCAGACGTCGCAGTGTCAGCCAGCAGCGTCGCCTTGGCGGCACGGCCGAAGCTTCGAAGGACATCGCGTGTGACGGGCATCTTGGCCTGCCGGGCTTTCTCGAGTAGATCAAGAGCTAGCGTCTCCACCTGACGCCGAAAAACAAGCAAACCATGTAGCAAGTACAAAACATCGAAAAAATAGTTTGGAACGTTGGCATACATCCTGGACAGCGCGGCGCGGTGAGGCAGGACGACTCAGTACACTCTTCAATATACAGTTGGAAACGTTGTGGGCAACAGAAAACAAGAAGCGTTGCAGATGAATAAATGTAGGATTGACATTGAAAAAAACGATGAAATCGGAAACAAGGGAGGCAAGACGAGCGACGAAAAGCAAAAAGAATTGCAACAAACACAAGGAACAAACGAGGGGGAAAAAACAAAGAGAAAGACAAAGAAGATTGGCACACAGCGAGGCGAAAAAAAAAAAACAAGCACAACCAAAAAGAAGAGAGTGAAGAAAGAAAAAAAGTGGGACAGAGAGCCTCGACACCAGAAAAAAAAGACGGGGGAAAACATGAGCTTGCTTTTTTAAAATCGAGCTCACAGCAGCAGCAAGAAGAGGTGTAGCTCACCTCCTGAAACTCTGCTTTGCGTGCAGTTTTCTGGCTGCCGGCACCTGCAGCAGCCGCCGCCTCGATCTTCTTCCGGTCACACTTCAACGTCGCAAGAAACCGCACAGAGCACTTGAAGCGGTCTGCGATCTGCGCGTAGGAGACCTTGGCATCGATCAGCGTGAGGATGTCAAGCTTCCCATTGATGTCCACCCGCGCACGAGCACCACACGAAGCCTTCGCACTCCCCCCTTTCTTCTTCGTCGGGCGTTGAGATGGTCCCGCCCCAGCACCCTCAGCACCCTCAGCTGGTATCTCTTTGCGCTTGCCAGTCTCTTTGCGCTTGCCAGCTCTTGCGACGCACGAGCAGCAGATTCGCCTTGTTTCGATGTCGCCAACCATGCTGCCGCAGTTGCCGTGGAGCCGCCCGCCACATCCTCCATGACAGACGTGGCCATGAGGGGCTTGCGGCGTCTTGTCTGGTTGGTGGCACAGCTCACCGTCCGCACAAGGCATGGTGCGCCTCTGCGCTGCGTACAGCTCTTCGGGTCTGCAGCAGCACGTGCGCCCGCGTTTGTGTTGCGTCTATCCGCTGTTCGTGAGTTTGTGTCTTGTTTTCCTTTTGATCGCGTGTGTGTGAATGTATCTCCACCTGCACTATTGCGGGGCACCGCGGTGCCCAACCTGCACTATATCGGGTATCTGCCTCAATAGTGCAGATCCTGCACTATTGAGGGCGCCGTCTGTGCGCAGAGATTTTACCTGCTCTATATCGGGCGGTTGCACTATTCGAAGTGCACTATAGGGGGCCCACTACTGTATTGTACAGCCATTCTGCGTACCTTTAGTCTACTGTTGTATCTAAGTAGAGGGGGATGTAGGAAGAAAGGTTTTGCTACAAATCACAGAATAACAAAGTCAGAGTGTGATTATTATATCCATCACTATTATTAAAATTGAAAAATCGGACCCAATTGGACTTTGCGTTATTTGACACCCTTGGTTAAGACGGAAGCATACAGGGCACGAAAATAAAACTGTGCATACCCTCTAGTCTAATGAATATGAAAAGGTTCTTGAAAACGTTAGCCGTCGACGCATTCTCAACAGAGGGTTTATTATTTTCGGATCGCCCGCAATACGTCTTGGTGGTGGGTAGGGTTCCTTGGTGGTGGATATGTTGCAGTGTGTGTGTTTTTGGTGTGGCCATTTGGTGGCAACCCTTGATTTTGGTGGATTCGGTCGGGGCTTGGATCAGGGTCCTTGGTGGTCCCTGCCGGCTGCTATATATTACCAAGGGTCAGTTTGGAAGGCTCAGGTCCGGGTGGGATGAGGGTGCCCAGGATCGAGCTGTGCAAAGTTTCAAGTGTACACCTCGTTTGTCGTTGGGGCTTGGCAGGTTAACACAATTCATAACACCTTGGGAATTGTTGTTTGGTCGCCGTCAGTTTTTTTTTTTTCTTGGTAATGTAAGCTGTTTTGATTGTGCGTTTTTTGTTGCCTTTGTCGGGCTTTCAATTGGCGCCGCCAGGTTCAAGCGGCCGCTGCCCTGCACGACGAGCGTCACGCTCTTATGAAAAAGGAGATCACCTTCATGGGCGGCCCGGCGCTAGGAAGGACCAAGAAGACGGCGGGAGGCACAAAGATCACCCTGTACGCTGAGGCGCTCGCCGAATCCCGGCTTTTCTCCACGATTGAGGGTTACAGGTGCGATGTGTATACGGTTCCATGTTCTCGATGATGGAAAGTTACGGATGATATTTTTTTTTCGTCATTTCGAGCAACAAGTATGTTTACTGTCGTATGCTTGCCATCCGGCTATGTACAGCATTCTCTTCAAAACTCGATCACTCATGAACAATCCCAGAAAGCATGAATATCAAAAAACCAAAGAAGCCCTTAAAAAAGGAAGCCTGTGCACAAACTCTGTACCTCCCTTCTGTACCTACAGTACAGTAGTTCCGGCGTAGTATCGCTCTGATCCACCTGCTGCTATTTCTCCACCTTTCCATCTCATGACAATGACCACCTGTGATATCTGCCTTGTACGGGAAAACCTCTACCCGTGTTCATGGCTATGAGTCTGTCCCCTCCCCCCCCTTTTTTTGAATATAAAGGAAGATGCGAAAAAAGGGATTCCCGGCAGTAGCTGATAGGGCTGTGTGGGAGAGAGTAAAAGAAGAGCGAGCTGGAATACGGTGGGATAGCGCTGTTGAAAAATTTGGAAGGACCTATCACATAAGAGGAAACCAAGAAGAGGTAGATACTACGACGTACAGTAACCAAGAAGAGATACGATTAATACTGTCCATAGATAGCTTTTTGGGGGTTCATGCCACAAGTAAAAAAAAGGCTATAATATAAGTAAGGAAATAAGTAAGGATAATACGCGCAGCAGTTACAAACCAGCCATTTATTATGTGGACAGCGGGTTGTCGCTCGATGCTTCTTCGGGAGTGTATAGTCTAGGAGGAAGGACTTGGCCCTTGCGGCTGGAGGGGGTAGGGCCAGGAGAACAGGGAGGTACATCTATTAATAGCATTCGTAGTTTTTGGTTGTTGGAAACATCGTTTCACGCTTTCATCTGGATGTTGTGTTCTTTTATCATGTTTCTGGTTTTTGACACTCACGCTACATTGTCAGATGGCGAATGAAATAATATACCTGGTAAGTAATATAAATAATAATAATATAAGTAAGGATATAAGTAAGGATATAAGTAAGGATATAAGTAAGGGTATAAGTAAGGCTAGAGTAAGGCTATAAGTAAGGCTTATGAGTAAGGACATACGCAAGGATAGAAATAAGGCAAATGCTGGTGCTAAGAATGAAGGTGACGGAGGAAGAGCTTTCACAGATATACGGGAGTAAAATGTATGTATAGAAAATGTTTTTGCTCGGCCCAATGGAATACGCAAACACTCTGAAACTGCATTTTCGTGCAGGGGGTTTGAGCCTGGTGCAAGGAAAGATGTGTACCAGTAGTCAGGTGGAGGAGGAAGAAGGCGCACAGAACTGCCCTTGTGGCAACGCAGACGAGAGTAGAACCTGCATACGTAGTGGGAAAATATGAACGGTAAAAGGAGGTGCGAAATGTGTCAAGAGTACATAAGGAAGATAGTTCGGATGTGACATGGAGAAGCGTGGTACATTAGATAGTAGCGAGAAAACGATCATTATCCTAGGAGATGAAGAGTGGCCACGGACGGCCAAAGAGGAAGAAAGAGAAGAGATAAGCAAAACATGTTTAATGTAATGTATGAAAGAAACGTATTGAGCGCCGAAACGTTGGAGGTGTCTCTTTTGGGAGTAGCAACGGCGCTCCGTCTCGAAAGGGATGCGTGGTCAATGGTCAAATGGCTAAGACAAGCACCAATCGAGCACGCCCCCCCGCGCTTCCCCCCCCATCTCCTCGTTTCCGGTCGATCCCTCAGTTGGAGCTTGAAGCGGGACACTCTGCTCGAATTGGCGACCTCTGTGGTCACCGAGACGATTTGAAGTAGGCGTTTCTCCACCCCCTTCCTCGCCATGGACCCTCCGCCGTACCCCCCTCCCGCGCTTGCCGCCAGCTGGTCGATCCAATAGTCGATCAAATTGTCGATCAAATTGTTGATCAAATTGTCGATCCAATAGTCGATCAAATTGTCGATCCAATAGTCGATCAAACAGTCGATCACATAGCCGATCAAATAGTCGATCAAATAGTTACCATCTACCCGTATTGATTGTAGTGTGCTGTGTGTTGCCAGTGATGGATACCGTAGTTAAAGTATGGAAGGTCGGTATTCTACAGCATACCGTCGCTCGAAAACAATATCGGTACTTGCGCGGTATTTTCCGGGGTTCCATTTTGCCGGAACTGTGTCGGTATTACGCCCGAAGACGGCATGGCGAAATGCTTTTAGATTCCATACATGCCTGGCATGTTTCGAAAGAATGAAATATTGGCGCCATCAGGCTGAAGGAGACACGAGCTACTTCCTGGTCGCCTGCGCGACTTGTTGTTGTGGTGAGCTGTGGCTGGGTTGGGCCGTGGAAGGAGTAGGCCGCAGGGTTTTGCAAAACTTTTACCTGGTAGAATGGATCTCAAATGGAGGCTTATTTCTTGGGGAGAGGATGACAAGTACCGAACTACCGTAATGCCTTTTTACGGGATCGGTATTTCCGGGATCGGTATGCGATACCGTAAAATGCCCATACGGTCCCGATATTGTTTGTGGTTTGGGTATCCCGATACCGATACCGTTTCACGGCATTACCGATACGGTATGACTCCGGTATCGTCGCATGCATGCGCGTAATGGGCCGTATAGGCCAATCGAAGTCCTAAATGCCACAGTGCTGCAAGGGAAAGTTGATAAATGGCACAGTTGTTCGTGGAGCAGATTGTAGAAGTTTAGCTAGTGTAGTACAATGAATTCCAGTAGTATTTGTAGCAGTACCAGGTAGCTGTAGAAGAAATTTACACTGAGTGTACGTGCTGAGCGTTGGCTTGCAGTATAGGTATGTTGACCGTTCCCCTGCAATATAGATGCGGCGGTGATCGATCGCGGCGAGTACGTGCCGTCGATAGTAGGTCCAAAGAATCATGCAGCTCACGCCCCGATCAGACAGGCTTTCATTTGTGGTGCTGTGCGCGTGATCGAGGGTTAGGTTTGGCAACAACGGTGGTGCTGTTGTGTCGTGTGCTGACGCGCTAATACAAAGATAAATTATAAGGAGAGCGTCAACGTGGAAGCGGCCGTGGTGTAGAATCTGGTATAATATGTACGAAGTATCATGGCTAATGAAATAATGGTTTATGGCTTTAATCTATTGATACTGTATACCAGGGCAATAAGAGTTGTGCTGCATTTCCATTTCCTACCGAACGTTCATTGTTTTGTATTTTCCCTTCAATCTAGACAATAGCTCAACAAACCAATGTACAAACCTCATGCACACTTTCGATGCTATTTAATACCACCGTATACCTATTGCCAGCACTGCCGTTTTTTACTGTCGTCTCCTCTTGTTTACCCATGATACATTACGGGCATGCGCGGAGCCGCAGGCGGACTTTAGCCCGCCTGAGCCCGCCGGGGCGGAGCCCTCCTTGTAGTATCTACGATGGTGGGGTTTCGGGGGCTGTAAGCGGAGCAAGTCGGTGCACTGAGTTACTGTGAACAGTTGTCGTTGAACGTGAGCAGACTTTCTGGTGCACCACAAGTTTTTCTCTTTTTTTCTTCGTTGTTTTCTATTTCCCGCTGCAGTATTTCACCATTCGTTCGGTTGTGTTTCTCTCCCGCTGCAGTATTGCACCATTTGTTTGGTTGTGTTTCTCCCTTGCCTGGTATTTTCAAGGTCGGCCCCCTGCGTTGGTGGGTGTGCGTGGCTAATGGTTTCTCTTGTGCTGCCATTCGGTTCAAATGCACGTAGATAGATGTGGTCGTTGGTGTGCCGCTGACTATTGGCGTCTGTTGACTGTACCATACATCGCCGCTTCCCACCCCTCACCGCCCTCACCCCCCCCACCCAACTCTCTTCGCGCTTCGAGCAGGGCCGACCAGAAGGCGCCTTAGGAACACGGCGTAACACGCGCAGCTCGACCACCCTCGTATATGGTCAAGGGTGCAACGGGAGCTCTTAGAAAAGGGTTGAACCCCAATGCAATCGCTGTGGTTTCCTTTAAAGCCTGCGCCGGGGGGAATTGCATGGTTTTTGTTTCTTTGAAAGGCATGTTTTGAGACCGAGGAACGGGGGGTTTCTTGGAGATTTTCGGGGATTTCGGTCTTGTCTCGCGGGGGTTTCCGCGAGGTAAAAAGCTGAGGCAACGGTCATGTAGCGCCGTATTTCCCAACTGATGCAAGTAAAAATCCGCTTGACGGCAAAAGTTACCAGGGCTCGTCACAGGTCGAGTCACTGGTCACGGGTCGGCCGCGTCAGGGCAACCCGACGTGGCCCGACCCGACCCGTCTTGACCCGCGGGTCGCGTCGTGACCCTTGAAAACCCCTGGAAGCTGCGCCCATCGTTTTGCACTGCAAGATGCATGGGCCAGGAAGCACGCGCCGAGGTGTGGCCTATTATGAGTAGGTAGTCCCCGTGCCTTGCCTTTGGTGGCGTTGCCTCGCCCCTATAGTAGATATGCCTTCGCATTGCTATATAGTTCGGATGGTATTACCCGCACCTTTTGGCTGTTGCCTCCCCCGTATAGTAGACATGCCTCCGCGCTATTGTAGTTCGGACCAACATGGGCGAAACAGCTACGAATATACGAATATTTTCTCATTTTCTCGTTTTTTTTTGTTGGTGCGGTTGCTTGGCCAATGGTATGTGTCCGGCCGTGCAACACCCGACGCTGTCTTGTATCTTTGTAACTGCTGTAAAATATTGATCTCGGGACCTAGGCTCATAGGTGTCTGTGCAAAATCGTTCGCCTTTGCGCAACGCAAGTCTTGTCACCTTTCGCCTTTTTTTGTTTCTGTTTTGCGGTCTACATTTCTGCCTCCCGAAAGGTACGATGCTTTTTCCCTTGTGTCTAATATATGATAGTGATGTTATGCTGTACGACGTGTCATTTCTCGTTTGCCCTTGGAACCCTCAAACTCAATTCTGAATCTACTTCAGTAGGCGATGATGGGGGAGCGTGGGGGGATGTACTGTTTCTTCTAGAAAATTAGTACGAGGGGGGGCGTCGAAGTGTTTACTAGCGGCGGTTCGGTGTTGTGCCAGGCCTCGAAACGGTTTACCGGAAGTCGCAATTTACGAGCAGTTCGCAGAATGCTGGAGATGTAGCGCGAAGGGGGCGAGGGGCGTTCATGGTCGCCCTTGAGAAGTTGGATAATCTAGCAGAGGTGCGGGGAGGGAGGGAGGGGGGGAGGAGCGGTAACAGGTGAAAGAACGTAAGGCGCGGTTATTCTGATTGATTTTGCGGTAACCAAGTATGATAGGTACAGGATAGCAGCAACAAAACTTATACCAGGTATTATGCATCGGTGGCACTCCGACTTGACGTTCGCCACAGTGGGCATGAATGAGTTTGAAGCACAAACCGTGTGCACTTCTGGTTCACAGTCACACAGACAGGAGGTGGTTGATTTTGAAGCGCAAACCGTTTACAAACGTAGCTTCAGCTATCGGACCTCGAACGACATCATTTCCAACCAACCCGAAAGCATCGCATCAGCCTTCGAGGTCGACAACAATGCGCAACTTTCGTCCTAAACAATATAAAGGCGAAAGCTATCTGTTCGCGTAGTATCGAGCGGGGTTTAACACCGACCTTCCGTCGACGTACTGTATGTAGTAAGGAATGTGGCCTAGTCTAAATCACGAAATGAAGAGTTTCCTGTAGCCATTCTCCGGCTAAGGAAATCATAGCGGGCATATCAGTGTTTTTCGTGCTGTGTGTTACGGTGGTACTAAATAGATGGGTCCTCACACGTAGGACGTAGGACCTATTTAGCTTGCACACCTAATATGACCTAACTCTGTACAAAATGGAAAGCCACTGTGCTGTGTGGTCGGGAGGTTTTCCTTTGCAATTGGGTAGACACGCCGAGAAGGGGAGAGCAGGGGCGGGAGGGACCCTGTCTTCCCTCGTCGGCGTGGACACTTTTCTCATCATTTGTTTGCGGTCGTCGTTTTGACGGTAGAAAGGATGGAAAGGTGCGGTTATCAGCATGGGTCCAAAGAAAACTGCAGTTATTAACAGTCTAGTCTAATAGCTATACTCTTTTTCACTCGTACAACGCTAAAAGAAAAACACCAGTATTTTTTCTCTACAGTAGGATACGACTCTGCCGCGACATTTAAGCCATTTTGTCTTCTATGGAAAAGCCATCGACGACACGAGGGAGCAGGGTCGTGGGCGAAATGACACATGTACCAGGGATACCACCCGGCTTCCGACTATTGGCAAGACCCGATGCCCTCGAAGGACTGTTGTCGTTTTGCTTTGTCGACCTTCCAGCGTCACCCATAACATGAGTCGTGATCAACTCGATGTCCTTGAACGACTGTTGCTTTGTCGGCAATCCAGCGTCACACATGACAGATATTCTTCCTCTTTCCCCGTCTAACCCGGAACCTGCTGAGCCCTCCGGTGTACTTTTCGGGGTCGCATTGCATTCCTTCTTGTCGCCTCTAGAGCGTAAACGGTGCACAACACGGAGTTCGCGCTCCGCGCTTTCTTTCCCGACCATGCTTATTCGACGAACATCTACAGAGAGCCCAAAGAGTTCCCAGCCGAAAACCAATAACAGCGCAAAACGCTAAGAGGCCGCCTGTTGTTGTTGACCAACAAGGGTGAACGTGAACAAAAAAACAGCTTCACCCTCTTTGACGGCTGCAAAGAAAACTACACAAAACTACCCATCACAATTTTTTTGGAGCTTTTCAGGCGCCGGATCACTTCTCACTTCTCGCGGGTCGGGGTCGGCGTCCAGACCCGACCCAGCCCGACCCGAGACATTTCGAACACCTCCTGACTCGACTCGCCTCGACCCGTGATACTTTGAAAACCTGCCGATCCGACCCGCGGGCCGGGTCATGACACGTAAAAAGCCCTGCATTTTTTTTGTTACTCGTTTGTCCCCAAAAACGTGGACGCCGTTCTAAAAGAGGTAAACAAGGAGCCACATCCGGCAGTCCAACACAGAACGCGCATTTCTCCCGGGGGGGGGGGCTATGTTAACCTTGTACATGCAGAAAACGCCTTTTTCAGGTATCCCACCACGGCGTAAATTCCAGCCCCGACCCAGCCGAGAAAATTAAGCAAGGAAACGTACGCGCTTTCAACGCCAAAAAAGCAAACACGCTATCTACAGAGGTGTCAACAGTCGCGACGGCTAAGAAACGTGCTTGCTGCACGCACGCACGCACGCACGCACGCACGCACGCACGCACGCACGCGCGCACGCACGCACGCACACGGCGCCGTGGCAGAGTATATCTCCAGACTGCGTCTGGACTGACGCATTCCTAGATCGACAAAGAAACAAACATGCGTTCTGAGCCACCTGGTACATATCATACAGAAGCATGCCTCGGTTCTTCGCGCTACCGACACACGCCTATCCGTGCCACGCTACCAACTGAACTGTTGGTGCGCGCTGGATAGGTTAAACAAAAAACAGCCAGAGCCTTCCGGTAGTTGGCAAGGAAGCAAGAGTGCGCTTGTCATCGCAAGGCGTATACGCTAGGGGTACTTGCGTACCTACCCGAGTATTCGAGTACCAACCCGAGCACGACCAAAACAACCAGGCTGGGTACCAGGGTATCGCCAGAGGATAGTACATTCTACAACATACATTCAAAGCAAGCACAGCCGTGGCTACAGGGGCCGCAAAATTGCCGTTTTTTTCCTCTTCCCTTTCCCCTGTCGGCCGCCGGACAAGCGGGTGCCGGTACCCGGGCGCATGCTACAGTAGAGGCGCAACAAAATTTCTGAGGCTCTTCACTTGAGGAGCGCGCCATAACGCCATATCTCGAAAAAAAATGGCTTAGAGAAAACTTGTACTCTTAACCCATACGATGAAATCCCATAGCCTAGGTGTACAACCCTAACCCAGAAAAGTACCAATGTACCACCTATATAACACAACATGGGATTCGAACAATGTTGGATGGTTTAGAACGCACTTCAGGAGGCCCGCGCAAGTCGCGAAAAAATCGACCAAAAAAATGCTACGTACCCCTATGATATCGTGGCAAGCTTGAGGAGCCCCGCCAGAAGAACAAAAAAATTCAAACAGTGTCCAAAAACGTCTAAAAAAGTATCTACCCTTATCGCAGCCAGCATCAGAACGGAGAACAAAGGGCCATTCACAGCAGCAGCATCCTCTACAGCATCATCCTAGTCGGGAGGTTCCTCCGCTTCAGCGCCGCGGCGGACTTCTGCTCGCGGACGGCAACGAGCGACAGCAAGGTTTCACAAGTTGGAAAAATCAGATAAATATACATGATCTACAGATGCCTATAGATGATCTATGGATGATCTATGTATTTCGGGGCAGACAGATCCTTCGACACATGCCACGGTAGAGGTGCACCTCTAAAAGGGTTACCGTAACCCTAAACTTGACGGTACCGCACGCCCAAACCTAACCCTGACCCTTACCCAACCCCACCCCTAACCTTAACCCCAACCCGAACCCCAACCCTAAACTTAAACCCTAACCCCAACCCTAAGATTAATAACCCTAACTCCAACCCCAGAGTTAATCCCAACCACCACCCTAACCGCAACCCCAACCGTAACGCCACCCCATCCCTAATCTTGACCCCAACCCGAACCTTAATCCTAACCCCAATCCCAAAGTTAACACTAACCCCAACCCTACGATTAACCCTAACCGCAACCCCAACCGTAACCCCACCCCTACCCTTAGTCCTAACCCCAACCTAACCTGGACCCTAACCATAAACCTAACCGCAACCCCAACCCTAATCCCAGCGCCATCCTTAGTCTTAAACCCAACCTAACCTGGACCCGCCTAACCCCAACCCCAGCGCCAACCGTAACCGAGACGGTGACTAGTGCGCGCCGGGTGGCATTCCACCCACGAATCGTACCTGCAAAGCTTCCGGTCCCGCGTCTCGCATAACACCGTGCAGGATGTCTACCCCATGCTCCACTGGGTAGCGGTTGTGATATATTTCGGAGGCAAGGCTCGCCAAAAGGTTGTGGTAGTGCTCTCCGGGAAACGCCATGAATTTTCCTGGAGATAAACAAGGTATTAATATTAGTAGCAAGAGCCGACGCCGTAAATGGGGGAATGGTGTAATCATCGTACCTTTTCTTTTTCTTTTTATTAAAAATAAAGCTTAAGCTCACCACACTCCCACGTATTTTCATACACGTCGTGTGCCAATTCAACTCAATTGTATTCGCAACCCAGCGATAGCTGCCGTGTCCTTCAGTTCCCGTGGCAGCGACAGCGCGAGCTGTCCCTGACCATCGTACCGTTCACGGGGGGGGTGTACTCAGTTTGTGCATGGCCGTAGTCGTATGACCATAGACCCTTGCATCCCTTCTATGCCCGGACCGAGCACGTCGGGTTTTTACCAACCAGGCAGACATTGCTTGTACCAAGCGCGAAGCGCCGTGGGGTGTTAGGCGAGTCGCATGAAGGGTGACCTGCATCCTTTCAAGAACTGCTCGTAAGACGGACTTCGGCACCTTGCGCTTACTTTCTTGCTTATGGATGACAGCGCCAATGAGTTACTTTGTTTTCTGGCGTGGCAACTCCAGAGACAGCAATGGGTATTACTATGTAACTGCCTCGTGGGTGCCATCCCATGTTCACACTACGTGATGCGATCATTCTCCTTGTGCGGAGTTAGGGTTCTTCACCCCGCACAATATGATCTATACTACTACTGTAGTAACTCCATAACCATCATGGTGACCACCAAGAAAAAAAAAAACGGCACCCTGGTTGTCTAGGCCACGCAATGATTGGCATGTTTTACAGCGTCGATGCCAACCAATGCCAACCCCAATATACACATAATGTTTACGGCGTCGGTGCCAACCGAGGCCAACTATTATATATTTGTTTTACCGTTTACGGGGGGTGCAGTAGTTTGAGAACAGGCCCAAGCATACAAATGTTTGCTGTCAGTGGCGATGCCCGAAGGAGCAAGCCAACGTGTGTCCCCCACCGCCCCTGATGGCATGTTTTGATTTGGTTTGAATAGGTTGGGTGTGTTTTAGGGGTTGAGATGGATAATTTTCTGTGCCTGACAGGCAATGCGCGTATGGTTGACAACAATCGCTCCGTTCGAAACGCCAGGCTCGTGTCCAAAACGTGGGTTCAGTTGTAGAAGGGTTATACATCCCATTCACAGCTTCAAAACTGATCCCAAACATACTAAGAAGTTTTTGACCAAAAACATGGGTACAGCAGTATTAAATGGAGCACGAGGAAGCAAATTTTCCTCCCAAAACATGGGTACATCAGTGATAAGCGATAAGCGGGGTATGATAAGTGCCGCACACGAAGGCGAGGCTAGTAGGCGCGGCCACACTATTGACAAAACAGATAGTTTTCTACCTTGCAGCAGCAAGCGAGCGCCTTTACGTGCATACAAACAAACTGCAGAAACTGGATTGCCTGCCTGCCGGAGTCAAGAAAAACGGCTTACACTAACAAAAAACGCAGGAGATCTACCTGAACTGCAGGGAAAAACACGACGCATCGCTCCCCCCCCCTCTACCAAAACGCTAAAGTAAAACCGGAATGTGGTGTTACTTCGATTATATTATCGTGGGCAAGCGGCTGCAACACTCCAGGTAGTGGTCTTGGGGTATTGAGTTGATGCTGTGCATAGTTGACAACAATAACACGACACTATGAAACACGTCAATTAACAAAATATTACGTATACGAAGTAGAAAGGCAACAGGGGCACCCACAACACCATGTAGAAAAACAAACGCGGCACCAACAGCATTTAGAAACTGAAAAACTTACAACCTCGTCAACTTGCCTAACCTATATGCCCACATGCCTCACCGTGCAACTCCCACTTGAGGTACTCCATCGCCGCCATATCTTCGGGGCTGTCAGTAAACGACACATCATGCCTCCCACTCGCAGTAGACCCGTGCCCCTGAGGCTGCGGACGAGCGTTTCCCGATACACGCCGCTTCTGCCGCGGCGGCTCTTCCCCTGAACTCCTGCGTTTCCTAACTCCTAGCAGCTGTCGCCCTAATTCCCGTCCCTGTAGCCCACCGGTGGCAGAGTTATTCCTACTAGAGAGGGTATCCACCCCAGACGCAGACGACAGCGACGGCAAATTGGAGGCGCTGGAGGTGGGAGTTACGGGCGCGTCTTGTGCGAGCGCGATATCTCCCCCTGCCCGTTTGATAACTGCGGGGGACGGGTTGTACGGGTGCCGTTTTCCTCGGGGGTCGACGTAGCTGGTTGTAGGTCGCATGCCATCCTCACCATCAATACCACCACCATCTGGGAATGGAGCTGCTGCTGCTGCTGCTGCTGCTGGCGGCGGTGGCTGTAGCTGTGTCGCTAACGCCACTCCAGACGCCGGATCGCGAGGCCTACTTTCTGACAGGGGTGCCGCGGCTTGCTTCGTTGTAGCCTTGGGAGCGCTCGTCGCACTTTCCCCCGAAACAAGACTCCCGGAAACAGTGTTAGGGTCAACGGCCACAGCCACCACGCCGGACACGCCGGCCGCGGACTCCGCGCCGGCAGCGATCTTCGGGGTTCCACCATTCGCGGGAGGTAGTGGCGGGGTGTCGCCCCCATTCCGTTGCGCGACGGGGAATGACCCTCCAACTGCTGTTGGTCTTGCAGCCTCGGGAGAGGGTTGGGCAGGGCTTGCCTGTTGGAGGGTGGTTGTGCCAGTCGGTGCAGCCGACGCAGCTGGCGTAGCCAGCGCAGCATGCGCGGCCAGCGCAGGGGGCGTGACGGGCCCGGCCGGCGCAACCTCTCGCGGCGGCGGCGGCAGCGGTGGCGGCTGCACAATTTTGGACGATCTGCCAACGGTTACCGGCGATGTCCCCTTCTCCCACGGTGTCGGAACCGGCGGCCGGGTTGCATCGGACGCGGGTTGCGCCGCGTTGGCTGCTGGAGGCGGTCGCAACACCGGCGACGGCTCAGAAGGCGCAGCGGCGGCGGCGTCCGAGCGGGGCGCTAAGGTAGGGTGGCGGTGGGGGTCGAGCGCATTTTGAGCCATGTCTCTTTCGAGCGGATCTGCATACCGGAACCGAGGAGCGTCGTGTGTGTCATGCAACACGCGGTTTTTGAGAGGTTTTCGCTCCCTTGCCAAGAACGCCATCTCGAGCCGGACTAGCTTCATGCTCAGGGCGCGGCGCTCGAAGTCGCTGAGCTCGCGTAGGGGTGTCGGTGGGCAGAGGAGTTCAGGGATCCGCTTGTCGTCCATCAGCTTCTGAATAATACGATGTACCGAACACCTGTTGGGAACAAATGACGTCACGCCGTTATAACACAGACGTTGTATTATTACATGCTTACTGCTGTTGTATTAATAGTTGACTTCACGTCAACGACTGTTGCTCTGTTTCGTCCATAAAAGCTATTGGTAGAATGGCAGCGGTCGTGGTGAATTACCAGGCACACAATTCAAGAATGTGCTTGTAGCAGGAAATTAGTTCCGTGTGTAGTCTATTGCTATTTCATGGGCCGTATTTAACTTGCCATCCGACATTTTCGTGTGTATCCGATTCCCCCGTTCTTGTGTCAAGAAAAAAACACACAAAAAAACACACCGGTATGGTACCAGTACCTAGTATAATGCCTACAGCAGGTATAACGACTGCAGCAATACGTGCGCACTTCTACTGTGTCCAGTTAAGGGTCATGAGTTATTATTATCAATAATAATAGGAGTGCATCGTAGGAGTACGAGGACGAGATGACGAATATTTCCAAACTCGTATCGTAGATTCTGGTACAAGATACTTGTTGCCAGTCACCGGCACGAATGACCGAGTAGAAGTCTGAAAAACGGTATTAGAGAACGTAACTCGTCCGTGTGGCCGTTTGTTGGTCGTTTGTATTCCAAGGGCGCGCAGGCGTGATGTGTGCGACTTGTGGAGTGATTTTGCCACAGCACCACCGTCTCGATCTGCTTGGAAAAAAATACTTCGGTACGACGAGTTACGAATTGCGAATTACGGTTTTACGGACGCTTAAAGAGACAGCCGTCGCTACTCGTACCGCCGCGGATTCGTACTGCCGCGGACAGACCGCTAGACCACAACAACAACGGAAACGAAACCGTTTATTGGGGGAAAATATTACATCAGTACGTGGACGGCGTTATGATAACGTGGTTTTGCATCGTTCCATCGCTGGTACCTCTCAATCACGCCTTACGATAGCGCTAGCAAACCACGCCAGAACCTAAATCCGTTGTTGGATTCTATCCAACTTTAGGCTGAAGCACACAGCGTATATGCACGTCCACAAAACTAACACCGCACTCATCACTCGTACATTAGCTTAAGCCCCTCTGACCACATCGTTTGTACTCTACTGCTGCCGAGACTCTCACCCGAGGAGCTCGCTCAGGAAGAACCTTACAGGCAGGCCAACCTCGACGCCAAACAGTAGCCCCGAGTGGAACAACTCGTACGTGAACTCAAAGTAGTCGTTCTCCGCGGGTGTCCACGGCCCGTGCACCTCGCTGAACCACTGAGCTCGATTCGAGCGCAGCTCCGATACCCATCGGATGTGCTCACTGGAGATAAGCCCGGTGGATAGAACAGGCTGGTGGAATGTCGGTGGTGATGGCTGCGGGACGGGGGATGCAGCGGCGGTGCGGTGGGGTGCCTGTTGCACAGCAGCGGCTGGATCCATCAACCTAGAGATTTTTCGGTCGGCAGGACAAACCGAGTGCGCGATGCTAGGGATGGACAACAACGCGGTTGTCCGAGGTGTTCGTGGCTGAAGCAGCAGGTCGTCGTGGTAGAGTTGGCAAGATTGCCCTTTGCTTGATTTGGCTGTTTGAAGGCGGTAGATTGTAGATTGGTTGTCCTGCTGGCTGCTGCTGCTGCTGCTGCTGTGGAAAGGCTTTGGCTTTGATTGCAAGCTGCCTGTGTGGTTGCTGGAGGTTGCCCGCAGTAAAAAAGGTGGCTAGATGAACATAAATCCAGGTAGGTGGGTTTGATCCGGTAGGTGCTCTGGATTTGCTGGTGCAGCGTACTCGTCGTTGACCAGTGCTTCGCGCCAAAGTCGTGCGGTTTCTTTGGGATCGCAATATGAGGAGATACGCTGCCCCATCGTGGTGTTCATTTGTATGGAGGCGTGCGTCTTTGTTGGGTGAAGATTATGAAGAGTCACAAAAAATCTGAAACCGTCGTGAGTTTTCAGGAAAAGATCTTGTCGGTTTAGTCGTTTTGTCAGTCGTCGGTTGTTACTTGCCCCTGCTTCCCCTTACTTGTCTCGATTGACATCCTGAGTGTTGGGTAATACGCAACCAACACATATTGTCCCTCATAATACCTGGTACCCCGATGGGCACACATGACCTATGACCTGCTGTGCCTGCTCGTCCTGTTCCATCGTTCATCGTTACAACAACAACTAACTGTTAACAGCAGCAGCAGTAGTAGTAGTAGTACAGTATTAGACTAATAGTACTAAAAAAGATCGCCAGCTGTCTTGCCTCTCCGGATAGAAGGGTCTTCGACTCTGCAACCTGCGCGATACATCAGTTGCGCATTTCCTACATTCCTCCTAAAGGGTACCACCTCGGACAACATGGTTCTCCTCAGGGTTCAAGGAGTAGTGACGACGCAGAAATTAGGATGTCATGTGAGGGACGCGGGGGCAGGGAGTGCTTGGGCTGAAATCAGCGTGGCGCGAGAGACGGTGTATCATCTTGTCATCCCCTGATGAACCTGTTGTTCGTGTAACGGACGCCCCCTTTTTTCCGGAGGGCAGGGTAGAAGTATATTGAGCAAAGCATATATATTCTATAATATACGCTGGGATGTCAGCTGGGCGCGGAGCGTGGCTTCTTGCACGTTGCGGGCAGCCACATACACGATGTAAACCCTGATTTTTTTTAACTTCACCTACTTTGTCCCAACAAATAAAAAACGCGTTCTAAGTCAGTTCCTTTGTCAACACATTCAGTATAAGAATCACAAAAAGACGCCGGCCTTGTCAAAAATAAACTATTAATATTAACATGCAAAGGGGGCAAATGTAGGATTTTCACAGCAGTGCGGTGTGTGGCGAAGAAGCTGGCAATGCGTAGTGCCTGAATGACAGTGTCGTCTGTTCACGTAGCGTAGCCACGCGAGAGGACCTCCAGACTCGACCACTGCCACAAAGGGGCGCCTCGTATGTTCTCGTATGTTGTGTAAATTACTTGTTTGTGTCTCCCGAACATTCGCTATATTGCTTGTTTTTTTTGCTTCTCCTGAACAATCGTAAGAAACCGTGAGGTGCGCATGCTACCGAACAGCGGTCTGAAACAAAATCAAAGCAGGAGAACTAGTACTTACTGCTACTGGTACCTTTCCCTGCGGGCACGAAATGCCTTCTTCTATAGGAAGGTGCCATGAATATCCATCGCCATGAAGGGTGATCCAAAACCAACAAAAAATACTATTAATGACATGCCTGAAACTCATCTCTAGTACTCGTACCTCGTACACAGTTTGCCCCATCCACGCCAAACATATTATTATGGCAAACAACCGTTGCCACGATTCAATTTGCGAAGAAACAAAGTAGACGAGCTGCTCATAATATGCCTGGAGTTGACTCACACCTGTATAGTACCTCGCAGTACATAATTCAAAGCATCCATACTATGTACCACCAAAAGTTCTGGCGAAACACCGTTACCCCCCGGTCGATGCACACTATTCTGCTATTAATAATAACAACAAAACTAGATGTGCTGCTCGTACGCCTGTAAATAAACCGTATCTATATTTTACCTCGTGCATGATGTGCTCCATTCATGCCACACGTTCAACCAAAAATCCTGGCAGACAACCATCACCACGAATCGACCTGCCACGAACAAAGGACCCGGGCTACCGCATGCCTGAAAATAACTCATACCTACCTAGTAGAGCACCTCGTACATATAGTTTGCTCCATGCACAACACGTACCTTTCAGTACAACCAAATATTTTGGCGAACAAACATCACCACGAATCGATCTGCCGCGAGCAAAGTACACGGGCTACCGCATGCCTGACAATAACTCATACCTGGTACCTACCTAGTAGTGCACCTCGCACATGGTTTGCTCCATCCTTTCCACACATGTGACCAAATATTTAAGCAAACAACCATCGCCAAAAATCGATCCGCCACCAAAAAAGTATGCGCGCTAGTATCTTACTCGTGTGCCCGAAAATAACTCACGCTTACTGTAGTACCAGATACCTCGTCCTCGTGCACGTATGCTCCATCTATACCACGCATAACCGCAGCGACAACAAACTATTTACGGAGTTCCTCTCCACAAGAGTCATACAAGACATTCCAAAACTACTGACGAGTTTTTCACG
Organism: Undaria pinnatifida; assembly: GCA_012845835.1. Classification (NCBI taxonomy): domain Eukaryota; class Phaeophyceae; order Laminariales; family Alariaceae; genus Undaria; species Undaria pinnatifida. The sequence continues at coordinate 12,455,573 of JABAKD010000030.1, forward strand.
CTTCAGAGCCCCGGACAGAGCAGCGACCGCATGCTGTACACGCATCACCATCGAAATTCTTGCAAATAAATGTCTCCTGCTGTAGCTGCGAGCATCCCGATACTTGGGGCATCCCAATGCCTTGGACCTGGACAAACAGTACGTAGTTCACCATCAGGTATTCGTACGTTTGGCAAGCGCGACCAACATCCCCAGAGTCGCCACCGACGCAATGGCCACCAGAAACCCTGCCCCCGATTTGACGTTATGAACGGCTTCCCCAACAGTTTCGCCGCCAACGCCTCCGCTGGCAGCAGAAACACCATTCACATCACCCGCGTGCATCCCTCTTCCTATGCTCCCTGCCTCTTCAGGTTCGTCCTTGGGTAAGCCTAGGGCAGTCCTCAACACACCTACTAGTTCCACAGCCTCCGGAGTGTCACCATGTCCCAGCACCGGCGACAGCGGGGCCGACACGCGCCGCAAAGCATCCAGCGTGGTAGGCAACGCTAACGCCACGTCAATAAGGGTGTCGCCGGGACACACATACGTAGGTCCGTCATCCACGCGCCTAGCCGTCCGGTCCCTCCACAGGTATATCTCTTCGTACACGTTAACGTTGACCTCCGTCCATCGGGGGGGCTTCAGGCGCTGCATTGCGGTGCGGAAATGTCTCTCGTTGTGCGAGTCCTTGCGTGTCGCTGGTGCCGCCGGGCGCCACAGGACGGCCGCCGCAAGCTGCGTGCGGGACAGCGCCTTCCACAAGAGGCGGATACCGTCCGTGAGCAACACGTGCTGCTCGGGCTGCGGCGAAAGCTCAGGTCCCCTCCTCCCCGGCCTCCTCCCACCTCTACGAACACCCCCCCCTTCCGACGGCGGCGGGGGGCTCACCGACGACAGAGCGTCCGAGCTGCTATCCGGCGCGGGATCAGCGCGATCCGGTATTGGTGGAGCGAGTTCGTTTGACGTCGGCGCCGCTTCTGGAATCGGGGCGAACACCTGGGTAGGCGGGAGCGAGGAGGAAGGGACGGTGACAGCGTGGCCTTTTGCGACGCTAGGGGTTTCGGCAGGAGCGTCGCCCTTCGCCTCTTCGGAAGGTTCGTCTTGACCCCACCCATCCCACATGTCCTCGTCTTCGTCTTCCCCCAAGTTGTCGTCCTGCTCCTCATGCTCGTCTTCTTCCATAAGGTTATCACCGAGGTCGGGAAAGCTCAACTCGTTGTGGTTCCCATTCGTCAACGAATACTCGGGTGCCTCTTCACCCCCCCCGTCCTCTTCCTCGACGTCGCCCTCTTGGAAAGACGCCTGGAGCGCGCCGTCCACGCCCGTGAAACTATTCCGTATATTCGTGCCCCGTCCAAAATCGCTCTCGTTAATGCTGTCAAGGCCGGACCGGAAAGAAGACCCGCTGCGGCTACGCTCGCGCCTATGGCAATCTTCCGGATCATCCCACTCCGACGTCCAGGGCTCTCCCGGCATCGGGGCCGGCGAAACGCTCCTCGATCTCCCCCTCAATTTCCCATCGACGGCAGCAAGTGGAAACCCCGGAGAAGCGGAAGCGAGGTCAAACTCGGACTCGAGGCCTACCGATCCCGTGGAATACCGGTCGTCGGTAGCCTCTTTTTCTAGCAACTTCTGCTTCTCTTCTTGCTGCTCCTTCTCTAGCCGGCGCTTGATTTCTTGCAGGTCCCTCTCCTCTTGGGCGTCTTCGCGGTTGGAGATGGTGTCCGCGGCCAGCAGTCGTGCCCGCAAGAGTCGCCACAAAGGGATCAGGTAGTGGCTGTCGCATCGAGCGTAGAGAAGCTTCTCGGCTGACAGGGGACGTTCGCGCCAGTCGCATGCCTGCCGTGAAAAACAAGCGGAGGAGGGTTTGGGAGGGGGGAGAGGGGGGTGACTCGTCAGGGAACATTGTGGGTACGCTAGTTGTTCAGTAGACTAGGTTCTCGGCTGGCAGGAGACGTTCACTCCAGTCGCACGCCTTCAGTGAAAAACACGCAGATGGGGGAGGGATTGGCGAGGGGGTATTCTGGGAGATGGGGGTCTGTGTACTGAGTTGATGCTCGTTTAAGTCATTTGACCATAGACCACGCATTCCATAAACACGGAACACCGCTCCTACTCCACATAGAGACACCTCCAACCTTTGGGCGCTCGTTACGTCTTTTCCATATTAAACAAAATTAAAATAAAAAACATCATCATATTCGTATCCCCTTCTTGTTTCTCTGTTTGCGGCCACCATCTATCTTCTAGCATAGCGCTCGTTTTTCGCTAATATCTAGTGTACCAACTTCTCCACATGTCACATTGGTCTGTTTTCTTCATCTCCAACACACCCCGTTCCTCTTTGCACACCATGGGCGCGGGGCTGCAGCGCGTAGCCCTCAGGGAAGATTCTGGGTCCGCTGGGTGTATAGTAATGCTGGCCGTGGCTTGGGTGTTCACTCTAGCGATTACACCTCCACTGCAACATATCCCTCACTAATTCCGAGTAGATTGTGCCCAAAAACGAGGGTGCAGTTGTACGGGGGTTGACTATAAACTTGAGGTTGCCGCCCAGAAATAAAAATATATCAATTCTCCTATGAATAGCACCTTGTCACGTGATACGAGGCACGTGCTACGAGCCAAGGAGCGGTCTGTTCGTATGGTATCCTTCGCTTGACTTCCCCACAAAACAAAGTTGTGCGAAAAACAACGCTTGCTTGCTTTGATTTCGCGGGACGGGCGGGGGCGCGCAGAAAAAGTAGGAAGTTTGCGCTGAACCGTCAGTAAGAACGTTGATATAACGTGCAAAAAAACGCATTCAATGCCTACACAAATTTGTTGCCCGGCTTTTTTATGGGTAGAGACAGACCACGGACCCAGCCGTCTTGCACGAGCAAAACATACAACGTGTTGCGCGAAACACAGCGAAAACCAAAAGAATAAACTTCACAAGTCCAACCAAAAACACCACGTGCTGTTACAGGTACCTGCATAGACTGCTTGAGGCCGGCGATGTCGTGCAGCTCCTTGACGCCTGCACTCTCCAAAACCCTTCCCAGGCCTGAGTGCTTCTCTCCCAGCGCGTGCACTGCTTCCTGCGGACAGGGGTTGGGGGACAACAGGTTTCAAGACCTATGGTGTGAACAGGTACCAAGGTTTCAACAACTATGGCAGCTGCACATGTTTTGAAGAACCATGATATCATACAACAGCGCAATGGACCAGTTACACTTTCGAATAACTTGGAAATTGACTGGTTCCAAAACCGCGGGAAAACGCCTTCGAAGGGGGGGGCGTGCTCACCTCTGTATCGAACGCGTTGACGATGACGATGCCGAAATCTCGGTACAGGCTTGGAACGTCGCAGCTGCGGATGGAGTGGCCAATCTACGGAGCGGAATATTTAGGGGGGGGGGTCGTAATGTTTGCAGAGCACGGCAGAGGCATATAAACTGACCGGAATATATTGCAAGGAATAACGAAGGACCAACCACCAACCCACCCCATCACCACTCAACAGCAAATATGTGAGGAGACGGTCAGTCACGGGAAAACGTCCAGCGGTCAAGGGTATCAAGGGTGTCAAACCGATCGTTCCACACTAAAATCTAGTAGTTTGGTCTCGGTCAAGGTCAGTTATTGGAAAATTGCCGTCTGTCAAGGGCTGAAAGTGCCTTCCATCACCACTGGGATTTGCAGAGCAAAAAATGCATGAAAGCATAACAAAATTAACAAAAACAAACAGCGAGATCGATAGACCCAGCTCTGTGCGTTTAACACACCATCCAGTGGAGAATCGAACTATATCCCGGCATGGATGTTGAGCGAAAGCGAACCCTTTTACAGCGAATCACAGCCCGAGCTATGCTAAAACGACTAGTCCGTGAAAGCTCATGCATGCATTATCGTTTTTCTTCAAGTCAGAGAAAACAGGCAAGTCGGACGCGCTCATGACAACGAGAAGCAGCTCAGGAGTCAGTCGTGCACCTTGAGAATGTCAGGGCTCCCGAAAGGTCCCCTAAGCAGCGGCATGCTGTCCCACATGCCCTCCGCCAGCGGGTCCACCACATAATCCTATCAGGCGCAACGATTATCGAGGTTTAGAGAGCGATGCCCAATGTTAGCTTGTCGGTAGGATGGGGTTCAAGCCAAATGCCAAACAAATAGCAACTCCTAAAAAAGAACGCCAAAAAAAAAGTACAGGCAATTCCTACCTGAACATTCCAATGAAATACGAGTAGTACCTGGTTACTCCTAACTGAAGATGCCTCATAAGTAGCAGCACCTCCTTAACGTAGATTCTGAATAAATAGTAACTCCTGAAACCCCACACTTTTCTCTGGGCTTGATCGAACTGCTTGGAGGTTTGCGTTACGCATTCGGAGGATGTGGTTGAGCAACTATGATATAGTATGAGGCATGTTTTTGCGGACGGAGTGAGTATATACTGCATGGACGTAAGCATCGCCTCACCAGACACCTTATTAACAGACGCTCAACCCAGATTTTTTCGCCAAACGGGAGGGTGTCAGGCCCGGGTGATATGGACAAGTGAACAATAAGTGTTCTATTCATTGTGCGCGCCTTCAACGTGGGAACGCTCACCTAGCCACAACATACACGCCAGGACCAGTTTCTCCAAAACGCTCCGAAGACGTTAACCGAACGTTTAATGATTAACATCATATGGGTCTCACCAGTACAACGTAAGCACCATAATAATGGTCGAGATCGGACGCATCCCCAATTTTATCAGAAATTAACGCAACTCAACCCCATGCGCAAATGACGAAAATCGAAACCAGAAGGCACGCCACCGTCTCTGGTACGTACATACTACCGCTCCGACAAGACCAACACCAACACATTTTCTCGCGGCAATCAATCCATCCCCAAGACAAGAAAAAAAAACAGCAAAAGCACCGACCGAGTCACCTTGTCTTCCGTAGATATTTGCAAAAGGCACGTTAGCCCGTGGTAGGTGCGAGCGTTATGAGCCTCCAGGTCGAAGCCGAACTCCTTGCACGACTCTAAGTCTTCCACAAGCGATGACAACTAAGCGACAAAAAAAAAAGTAGCGAGTGGGGAGCGGGCGGGATGAACGGAGAACGTCGCGAGAATGTATTAAAAACTACAGGAAAAAATAATGCTTCACCGTTGTGGCAGGCAAACAAAACAACGAAGGGGTAACATGGGTGCGTGCCGCCGCCTCGCCTCTTGCGCCGCAGACGTGAGCCTGTACTCTTCCCAAACAAAATCTAAAAGAAAAGGCGTTGTACGCAGGGTTTTCCCCACGTCTCGGCAGACGTTTTTCGACAGGCGGAACGCACCCACGGCAACTTGATAGACAAAACCCGCCGCGATTTATGGAGCCTGCTTCAGAGGCAAAGACGACGGAGCCGGGTTTCAACTTATAAGGCTTGTTCCATGCTTACCCCTGCGGGAGTATCGACATACTTCAGCTCCCCATGATGCAGGAGCGGCCAATTCGAAAACGCCTCCTGAGTCTCCGCGAGGTCTGCTCCATCAAGGGATCCGGGCGCGTGTGTTCGCAGCCACTTCGCGTAGCCCGGTTCATGCAGCTGCACGCTTTCGTGGAAGCTGTGCGGAGGGTGTCCGCCGAAATAACGAGAACGGTGAGGGAAAGGAGGCGGTAGCGTCGGTGTCGAGAGAAAGAGAATGGCGAGTGGAAGAAGGCGGTAACGTTCGTGTCGAAAATAAATAAATAAAGAACATGGCAAGAGAAAGCGGTAAAATTTGTGTAGACAAAGGCATGGCGAAGGAGAGAAGGCGGTAGCATTGGTGTCGGAAGGAAGATCGTGGCAAAAGCGAAGCAAAACTCTCAGCAGAAAAGCGGAAGAAAGCTAGGGCACAGCGTGGGCGAGGGATAACGTGTTTCTTAAGTAGACTGCTATCATCCACAGTATCGAACCCCGAAATACTTGAATTGCCGGGAGTATCCGCAGTACAGAACCCTGAAATACCACCAGTGCACGAAGTACCTGCAGCCTTTTTCTCCGCTACTTTACTTGACTCCCCGGGACTGGTATCACCTGTGAACCCCTTTTAGCACGGTGTCTCCAGCTTTGCCACAACAAATGAATCAATTTCGCGTCGCATTAGCTCCTCCCCGACAAGGTTGACCGAGCTTCCGCGCCGTCCAAAAAGTTTGTCGTTCGTGTGATGCTGGGTGGTTGGGATTTAGTCACCGAGATGAGTGGAAGAAGTTCACCGGCAGCATTGCCAGGCATCAGATGGATTAAGAGGTGCCACATACTGATGCTGCAGAACGCGACATCACTCAATCCTTTCGGGGCCCAGCGGTCTTTGCTATGAGCATCTTCCAATCATCTCGGCGATCAAATTCAACCACCAAGCACGACATGAACGGCCGTGCCATCGTTTTCAACTAAACACGGAAATCCCGGTACTTGAACCGTTGCTAATGGCAAGGCGATCTTGAACAAAAAAAAAATACCAGTCTTCTTCTTAGTATATTATTGAAGAGATTTTCGTACCGTCGCTGTGCGAAAAACTAAAAAACGTGTTTGAAGGGGGCGTGTCAAGCAGCGCAACGTGTAAATTTTCAACAAACCTCGGTCGACATTGTCCAACAACCAAGATGGATCTTCAATCTCGACATAGAACAAACCCACGGCCGACCCGCTTTGTTCCGGACAAGGCCACACAAATGTAGGTGACAGCGCGGAAGAGTTCATGTGAATCCATGCTCCAGGGCGCGAGAGATTGCTGGCCTTGTCCTTTGCTCTTCAGTCAAATGTGCTCAAATTTCTATCGAGAGTTCTCGTCTCTGTTTTCTACGTACCGGCCGTCGAAGGTAGTTTTAACTGAAGCCTGGTTGGCGCCCGCCACGCATCTCCGGCAGTAGTGTGAGAGCTTTACACCAAGGGTGGGTTGGAGCCCCTAACGCCACGTTCAGATTTCACGGCGCTGCCGTTGACTTCATCGAACGAAGATTGTTTAGCACATGGCATCTCGCCGCTTCGAGTGTTCTCACCGGGATCTTGCCCAACATTCCGCCAGGAATCCATTACTTTCTGGAAAATTGGAAACTCTCAAAAAACTACATGAGAAATAGGGCCCATAGGCAGACGTGCAGGAATAGATCGGCTGGTATCTTCGACATTTGAAAGCTTTTGAGCACCATCGCCTTGCCAGTAGCAATGGTCATGATTCCTTTATAAACCGCACTCCATGTTTTGGCGACAAATAGCGTGGAAGTGGACTTGAGTAAAAGGGTTGAGACAATTTACGACTTCCGAACGCTACTGTAGCGCGCATCCCTATACGCTCCTGACTACCCTGTCCCTCCAACCAGCACGCGAGTCACCACCTGTTCAAGCTGGCTACCATAGCTTTCGCCGCCCGTTCGTTTCCCTGCTGAAGAGCGAACCTCTGCACCACCGGAGCGATAATGCCTTCCTTGTACCATGTACGCCCGCCGCGTGTGAGAATCTTGCCCTGAAACATTCCTGCCAGGGGAAGGAAAGGGGCGAAGGCGGGGGGGGGTGGGGTGAGTCATGCACAGCAAACCAGGAACGCCAAATACTACTCAACTCCAAATTTTTTGGGTGAGCAAGCGTGACACAAGCGAAGCTCCGTGCGTCGCAGGGCGTGACCGGTGGATAACTCGGAGCGCTGCAGACGACGCGCCGCGCATGTGCGAGTTGCGCAAGGGTGTTTTATCTAACGCTTGAAACGGCTCGCGCTTGAGAGGTTTCTATTATCGCGAAGAGGCTCACCGGTCTTGGAGATAATGACGTGCCTGTCCGTGTCTTCTCCGCTCGACGCGTGGAACAGCGCCAGCTGCATCGCCCACCCGTGCACCTGTCCCCGCTGAAGAGGGCTAAGAGTAGAGGGAAACGCTGCAGCGCGCGGCCGAGGAGTGTGCCGGCCGAACGAGAGGCAACGGTGGGGCGGCGCGTCCGGCGGGGTCGGGGAGCAGGTCGGTCTTCCAGTCAGGTCAATCGATTGAATGACACGACAGACGACACGACATAAAGCCACACAGCTCCAAGCAGACACCAGGCTCGTAATCTTCGCCGCTACGCGTAAACGTACCACTAGTACTACCGGCGATGCGGATTCTGTTTCAGTACGCATGTATTCAACATGTACGTCCAGTCTGACTGTCCTCCTCATCGTCAATACCGCGGCATGTATGAATATCAAGATTAGAGGTTAGAGCAAGACTCTTGCGGCAGTAACCACGAAATCATCCGAAAACAAAACTGCGGAAACAGCCCCTTCTAAGCGACCAAGACCAAAGCCCCCGCCAACCACGGCCTTCGTCTGACAGAATCTCGCTAGACGGGCTCTTGCCGGACAGACAACGAGAGAGCGCCTCCTGACAAATCTCTCCGCACCCCCACCTAATTCATCTTTGGTGGGGTCGAAATCGAACTCCCCTACCACGCCACTCTCTTCCGGCGGCATCGCATCGGCACCCTCCGGGGCAGCTTCCCCGTCGCGCCAAGCTTTCAGCTTCACCCCGAGCCACTCATCGAACGGGTCGGGGGCGCTCTCCTTCTTGCCCTGATCCCCCCCTCCGCCGTTCATCGCCCAGCGGTGCTTCCCCTCGTACCGGCGAGACCTGCCGCCTCGCTTGGTCTGAGCCCTCTTGGCGTTTCGGGCGCGCTCTCGGCGTTCTTTCCGCAGAGCTTTTTGCTCCTCGGGGGTGACGGAGGATGCATTACCACCGGGGGCACCACTGCTGTTGTCCGCCTCTGCGCCTGTCGCCAGGCTCTGCTGCGCTGCTTCGGATCCAGCAGGTGATTTGATCTCGCCGCTCGACAGCAGTGGGTCGCCTGCTGTCGGTGAAGCTGCGGGGGCGGTTGTGGTTGTCGGGTTTGCTATTGGTATTGTTGTTGGACCGCGATCAGATGAAGGTGCATTCACTAGGCTTGATGCTGCAACAGTGTAACACGAGGGGCTGCCCACATCGTCGAGGTTAAGCCCCCCCGTGACCCCCAAGGAATCGTCTAGAGCTCCTTCGTTCGTCTGAAGTGAGGATGGCGGCTCCACCAGTGTGCTGCCAGCCGAGGCAGAGGTTCCGCCAGTGGGAACAGTAGTCGTGCCAGAGCTCGTGGTGGTGGCCTCGCCTTTCAAGAAGGTGGCGCATGGATCGCACCCGGGTTTCTCACCCGTCGGACACGAATATTGCGAGCCACATGTACCCCCAGGGCGCTTGCGGCCCATCATTGCCCCTTCAGGATCGTCTCGGGCCGGGGCGCCCCCAGCGCCGTCCGCTTGTGGATGCTGCAGGGTAGAGGTTGTGGGATCGAAGACACTAAAGCATTCGGTCATTCTCGTGGGAGACGAGGTCGTGGTTTTCTTCGTGTCCATGGTGTCTGCGATTCTAATCGTGCCTCTTGCACTGAGCGGCCAAATGACCGAATTTCCGCTTTGTATCCCAGCCTTTTGCTGGGCTAAGAAACTAGCTAACGCTTGGCGCTTGGCCTTCACCTAGGGCAAAAGGAACGCAGCCTTTTGTGATTTGTTTCGGTCGAGAGTCCGAGTCGAGAGTCGATTGAAGGTTTCGTACCGATCTAGAGGCGTGCTCCAATAGGAATACAAATTTAAATTTTCGCCGCAGAACGTTGCGATCGCGCCGCGTGGATCCTTTCGCAGAGCAACACGTGGAAGCCACAAGGTCTCGACGTTGCTGCTAACCCACCCCACCCCCGACACTTATCTTCAGCACCTTCACTGGCCAAGAGAAAGCACCGATGTCCTTTATCCAGAGTCTGGTCCCAGCCAAGGTGATCTAAGATAGTCCATGTATGGTCCGCGCATCTGCTCAGTAGCTTGTCTGGTGGTTTAGGGGTTGAAGCGGCTCTACTATCTAGACTACTGCTGTTGTGAGTATGTCAAGGCACCAAGTGTATGGCAAGCTCCCATTTAGATGTCTGTCGAACTCCGTAGGCACGATGGTGTAGTTTCCATGGCGCAACGGCGCAACTCTTGCGTCTCTCAACTTGTACCCTCTCGGAGGTTTGCGCTTCCAAACCTCAAGCTTGGGCACTTGGGGACTACCGGTACGTACGGGCCGGTCCATCGACGGTACCCGGTGGTACCTGGTCCAGCAGCAGTACTCCTTTTGGAGTATTAATACCAGGTAGTATGATACCGTCATAACGTCGGACATGCATATAGGTCATAAAGCCTACTCATGACTCATGACCCTATAACAATATAATACCGACATTTCATATTATACAAAGAAATCACACCTGTAGGCCATGCCGCGTCGTATACGAGCTTGAGCACACTTACAGCAGCAGCTGGGCTCTTACATACCGATACCACCTTGATACCCTGGTACCTACCTGCTAAGCGTCAAGCAGTTTCTTTCAAGCACCTCCTGGTTATGCTGCTGTAACCATTCTTGCGTCCTGTCCGTCTCCTTCTCTTTCCTGCCGTCGCCTGCGAAGCCCGCTCAGCGAGCGGTCAGCGTAGCGGCGCTAGCTGCCGCGGGGTGCACAGGTCTCTACTTCGCTGCGGAATCAGGATCGCTGGCCAGTTGGGGTCTTCCTTACTTGAAGCCATGGCAGGTGGGTGAATCACTCGCCATTGGGACCCAGTGACTGGTATTTTTTTAGCGGCGGTATACTACGAGGTAGCAGCCGGCATCAATCATCGATCAAGGGAGCTTTCGAGTGACGGGGTGACGGCATATGTCGAGACTCGCCCGTTCACGACGCTAGAGTGAATTCAGCACTGTTCTGTCAATGGTGCTCTGTGATGCTGCGTGTGGGTTGGCGTCTCGTACTCGCATCGAGTAATAGCAAGCTTCAGCTGTACGAGCTCATTTTTCTTCTATATGCCAGGTAGTATGTGATACCAGGTACCTGAAACATTCCGGGTGCCTGGTACCAGGTACTCGGTGATTTTTTTTTTCTCTTATTTTTATCCTCCGGCGGATGGGGAAAAATAAAGCTTTAGCTCACCACTCTTCCGCGTATTTTCATACGCGTCGTGTGTCGATTTAACTCAGTTGCTTTCGCAGCCCAACGCTATCGGTGAGTATTTGCGGCATAGGTATATGGCAGCCATGCCACATCGGTTCAGACCGATGAGAGGAGCTCGTGTTGCTTATTGTTTACTCTAGAGTGCGACGTGGGCGTGCTGCCGGTGCGCCCAAGTCCGACCACCTCCCCGGCTTTCCCCGTCTGGTACGTCTACGGCCTTTGAGACACTGCGGCATTATTGTGCCATCACATCGGGTCGCTTCCATATGCTCGTATCGACTGAACTTGCATGCCGCTCTACCAGGCACAGTACTTGCTTGCCTTGACTACCGGTAACGGTTCATCCAAATTACCGGAAGAATCGCGTCGCTTATACAGGACTGACCGAAAGAGGGGAACAATCTAGCTAGAGTGAGCCTCTGAGGCTCAGGCAACACGGAACCTTTGGAAGCCATGAGCGATCGTAATCCCCACCATCGGCGCTGAATATATACACGATTTTTGTTGTTGATTTTTACCCTCCGGTGGATGGGGAAAAATATAGCTTAAGCTCGCGATACTTGCACGTATTTTCGTACTTGTATTTTCATACAAGTATACGTCGTGTGCCAATTTAACTCAATTGCATTCGCATTCCAGCGCTAGCTGGCGTGTCCTTCAGTTCACGTGGTAGCGACAGCGCGAATATTTCATTTACGGTAGGGTTACCCCTGTTGTTGGTCCTACCGTTGGTCCTACCGTTGTTCCAGCCGTTGCTCCTATGATACCGCTGCTGCTGCGGCGGCGGCGGCAGCGGCGACGACGTCAGGAAAACTTGGAGACGAGGGATAGGGTCCGCAAAGTGGTCGACACTTTTATACCTACGAAACCATTATGACAGACAGACAGACAGACTACCAGCATTTAATACAGTATATTGATATGTTCACGTATACCGGTATAGGTTGGCCGACGGGTCGATAATGGCCGAGGGATCGATGGTGGCCGACACCGGTAATAACGAGCGTTAACCCCCGTTTTCACGAAAAACACTTGAAGTTAGAGCAGGGTCGTTGTTGGAATCGATCGCCGAAGCACCGTACACCATGTATGAGCACTCGAAACTCTTCCTCGCTCTTCCAGGCGTTGACTCTTGTCTCGTGGGGCATCAACACCGCCGCCATCTTTGCGGGCGGGAGACTTGACACCGAACTCAGCAAAGGCAAGGAACCCTCTGGGGAAGAGAAAGACGAACCTCTTCCCGTGGTGCGATACTTCATGCCTGCCGGGTGGGCCTTCGCGATCTGGGGTCCGATCATTCTAGGTTAGTTAGGTTGACGCCTCCAATGATGGAACACCGAGCGCTCTTGCTGTGGTGGAATCAGAATCAGCGTGAAAGTTGGATAAACAGCGCATCATCTGGGTTCTTGACGTAGTCCGAGACATATGTCAGGGTTAGTATTGAATCGCTGGAATACTTTGTCCGTCCACGTGCAGTGCATACTCTACATGGTACTTTGGAGTATGCATGCAGTCCACATGCAATGCATTCCTGGTACCGTGGAATCCACGAGCATGTTTCTGAGTCCACGTGCATGCATTGCCAATACCCAGACCTGAATTTAGGGGTGAACGACGACATCCCATGAGGCATTCTAGCGCCGCTGAGCAGTATGTCGGAATGATACGAGAGCCAGGTACACTAATTATACTGTTTCCATCGCTGCTGCTGCTACTGCTCTGTTCCAATATATCTTGCCACCGTCCCCCCCCCCCACCCCCGTTGCCATGTTTTTACGATCAGGTGAATCCGCCTTAGCGGGGTATCAGGCTCTGCCACTCGACAGCGTCCACGCCGCCGCCGGATGGCTTTCCGGCTTGAGCCCGTGGCTAGCGGCTGCATTTCTGCATCAGGTACATACGTGGGTTTGTCGAACTACTCGAACCGGCTTGCGCCGCCTTACCGCCTCACCGCCTTACCGGTGCCGGACACCGTGCTACGATAGGGCTTGTAATGATAGAGCCTAAATTTCATTTTCTGAGACTCCTCACCTGAAGAGCTCTCTCTACCTCCAAATCATCAAAACCATCCTCAAAATCATCCTCAAAATCATCCTCAAAACCCTCGAAATCATCAAAGTTATCCTCAACATCATCAAAAACCATCCCACCGTAGGAATTGCACTTTTTGGGCCAAACATTTCTGACCCGTTGAGCTCTTGGCGTGTGGAACAATCGAGTATAACAAATTCACTAGTTTGTTGCATTAAATAGGCTATTAATAGGACTAGCGCATAGAAAAACTGATCGGTTTGTTTATTTGTGTTGTTCATAGGATTGAATATAGGACTAGCGAATAGAAAAACTGATCGGGTTGTTTATTTGTTTCATTAATAGGATTAAATAGGACTAGCGCATACCTGGTAGAAAAACTGTCGGGGTTGTGACCAATATACGGCAGGGGGGGGGTACCCCCTTTTGGGCACTTATTTGTCAGTGGCTCGGTGTCAGTCGCCCGAGTGACCCACCCCCCTGTTCCTTGGGGTCACAGGCTTTGTTTCTTTCGAGTGCTGTTTAACCACATTCTCGATATTTATACGGAACGGGATGGTTAGATCTACGCTGCACCAAAAACAATCGCCGAACGTGTTTTCGTCAGTGAAGTACAGAGTCACTCGCGCCATTATTAGTAATACTGCCTCATATCCGGTACTGAAAATTGAGGGTATGGTACTACAATTTACCGCAGCCTTGATCTTGCGCGAATGAATGCCTTCGAAGTCGTGTTTCGGGTCAGATGTGGGTGATGATGTTGATGATGTTGATGCTGTTGATGATATTCAGCTGGCTCCTCATATTGGGAGCTCAGAAATTTCTTAGAATCTGCTGCACCCCAAGCTACCGTGGGATGACTCCTCACCCAACTCCTCGCTTTGAGAAAAGTGTATGCTCAGCCCGCTACACAATCCCATTACCTATTCATGGGTGTGCAGAATACAGAATGAGCTATAAGCTCGTTTGGGCTGATCGGTGTTACTTGGCGGGCTGCTTGCGCGGTGGCTAAGGATTTTTTTTTCTTTTTTTTTCGCCAGAGTTTTGGTACCCCCCCTCTTCAACTTGAGGCGCACCCGGGTTTTCATGCTAAGCACATCCCAAAGTGAAAGCTTGTGAGTGTAAAATAGATGAAAATCCAACGGCACCAGGTAGTGCCTCGGTTAAGAAGCCGCCCCGTTAAGGAAATTATTTCGCGGTAGGTTTTGCGGCGTTTTCTGTCCGGCGCTGTTAAAATACTTATCCACGGCAACAAGCGTCTCCGTCGCTCGTCCCATTTGACAGTCGTGCTGGTGCCTATCCTTCCGGGCTTGGGCGAGAGATGCCGGTCTCTTGTGGCTTCCCGCTGTGCTTCTTGGCGCCACCGCGGCATGTCTAGGAGGCGCTCATCACGTTCTAAGAGGGGCTCTTACGGCTGGCGGCATGAGCACGCTCCAATACGTCTTGGTCCACTTGCCTGTCAGGTACGGGCTCTCGACTGCTCGCCGTATACGATGAGTTACATTGTTGGTAACCGGTAGCCCCGGTGATCTAGTGGTTACCCTCGAATGCTGTTTTTAATAGCGAGTTGTTCCTGAATTCCATACCCCACGTGGGTCGGACTTTTGCGTTTATTCGCAAAAAAAATAAAACTAAAAGGAACCAACTGCTGAAAGCGCCTAGCAGCGTGGGTAGGCGCAATGCGATGCGAGTCGATGAGGCAAGAAAGGGCTGAATTCTTCTCGCGATAAGCATGAATGCGCATACCGTAGTGGGGAGGGGCGAGAAGAGTCTGCTTAGTGACCCCGGATCTGAGGTTCGCCTAGGGAGGGAGGAGGAGAAATTAAGAGTGCAAAGATAATCGAGAGGGTACGCAAAAAAAGAAAATGTTGCCTTTGTTTGTGTTTTCTGACCCGAGGCCATGTAGAAGGTATCTTTCGTGAGGCTCCTCTCCCCTGGCCCACCCTGTCCTGGATGCTTCTGCACCCTGTCCCAGATACGCAATGCCTCCGTCACATGCCGCACATTGGCTGCGTTTTTTTAATGCGTATCACTCCCAACGGCCGCCGGTTTTCCTCGAATTTTGCATCCACACCACTCACGCTAAGATATATACCTGGTACTCGCTTTGGTCGTGATACACTTGTTGACGCTTGAAGTATATGGACGAGGAGGGTGAGAGAAGTGGGGAGAGATGTGGCTGTGTGGCTGGTTGTATTCTTCTTGGCATCTCGTTTTTGCTTCACCTTTTAGGGCGCTGTGTTGCTGTTAAATCAAAAGCGGGAGGTTCAGAAATTGGAGGCAACGCGATGGTGTGTGTTAGCCTTCTTCGTCTACCGCCGCCGTCCCCGAGCTCGCTCGACCCACCTTAAAGTTCCACCCCTGCCACACCCGCCCACCACCCCCACCCATCACAGCCTCCACTTTGGGTGGGTGTCCTGCGCCACCCTGGTGAACTTCAACAACTACATCGCCCTCGTCCCAAGGTTCTCGGACAAGGGAAAGCTTCGGTTCTCTCTAGCGTCAATCGCCGCTGCTGTGTCCCTCGCCGTAGCGGTCTCTGGAAAGACTGGGGACCCTGTCTACGCGGGTGTTGTGGCGTGGGCTCTCTCTGCGGTTGCCAGCGAGAAGGGGTGGGGGCGAATGAAGGTGCGTCTTGTGAGGGGGTGACGGTGTGGTGGTGACGGTGTGGTAGTGTTTGTTTTAGTGTTTTTTTTTTGTGTTGTTGGTGGTGGAGGCAGTGGTAGTATTGTTTTTGGTGTTGGTGCTACTGTAGTATTGGCGGTGGTGTATTGATCGTGGTGTTGGCATTTGTATTGGCAGTGGTATGGGATTTGTGTTAATGATGGTGGTGTGGTGTTATTGATGTTGTTGGTATAGGTGGTGGTGCTGCAGTTTTGTCATCCTCGTAGCGCAAGACAGTCAAGGAAGCCTTCGGCGATACTCGGTGTGTCAAGGGGAGCCCATCACAGTTTGCACGCTTCCTCGAATGTGAATGGGGGGGGTCGAGAGCACTCCCCCCTGCCGAGAACCGCCGTTTTTTTTCTTGCCGTTTAGGACACACCTCCCCCCGTCTTGCCTTTTCTTTTGCCAACTCCGACGACGCTTTTCCCGTTTTTTTCGAAACGAACCCTCTTCTAAGAAAAGTCTTGTGTCGCCACCGCCGTTGCCTACCGTGAACGCGCAGCCCACTGCAAGCAAACCCAGCGTACCCCAAGGCGTAACGCCTCCCACGAACTCTTCGCCGCTGCTGCTACCCGCCGACTCGCAGGGACGGGTGGAAAGCTCGACGTTGGAGACGCAGGCAACCGCTGCCAAGATCGGAGCGGCGCTGTGCGCTGTGACGGCGATCGCTACATCCTTTTTGTCTTGACATGGCGACCAAGCCGTATGTAGCGGGTGTTTTAACGAAAGCGAGTCGACGTAGTGGGCAGCCAGTTTGACCAAAATGTATTTGACGTGCCCGGTAGGTAGTACTGGAGCCTGTGGGATAGATGACGTGAACCCCATGGTTGGGCTTCACAAAGGGAAAAGTTTTGGGCTTCAGAGGTGAAAAACTCGGGGGTTTTCACGACTCACGACCCGGCCTACGCGTAAGATCAGGAGGTTTTAAAACACAATCGGAGATCCAGTCGGTTCGGGCCAGGAGGTTTTCGAAATCTCACGGGACGGGTCGGTCCGGGTCAGGAGTTTTTCAAATCTCACGGATCGGGTCGGGTCGGGTCGGGTCACCCCGACTCGATTGGACCGTGGAGAAATGCTCCGACCCGTCCAAAGCCCTGAAAAAAATGAGGCGTTGGAGGGGGAAAATGTTTGGGCTTTAGAGGTGGAAATATTTGGGCTTTGAGAGGAGAGAAACGTTGCACATGTCGGACAGATCACCGATCCCCACTTGATTATCTAGGTATGGCAGGGAAGGTCTGTATGGTCTAGCTTATGTTACCATGCTACCGGCTGGGAGCCGTGCGATCTGCATCATCTAGCAAATTCTTCCAAAGTTGGATCTGTACTCTATATACAGATCCTGCTCAACATCCCAGAACGGCAAATACAGGATCTACTCTACCTGGTATATGATTTGGATGATTTAGATGATTTAGATCACGACCTGTCCGAGTTGTGGCACGTTCACAAGAATTGACGGGAATAGCATAATCGGCCACACGAAGCTGCCCTAGCTTCTGGGGTAAGAAATGTCTCCGAAGCACAGCGTTCGGAGCTATACGACACGCCCGCAGCATTCTGGTACTCGAACTGCTGCGCTCTCTTCGAGAACAATCAACAAGACGCGCGTTTGTGGTGTTTTTTGGTGGATGTGCAAGGGTCCCAAAAAGGGTCGAATTTTTTCCCCGACTGGGGCATCCTCCGCTAGGGCTGTTGTTGTGGGTGGGGTATGCACGGGTTTCAATGAGGCTATGTCCGTGATCGGGTTATGCTGTTGCTGCCGGAGCGTACGAGTAGACTCCGTGGGATGCCTTCGAGGTTTTCGCCGCTCGCTGTACATAAGAGGTTTCCTTTCTCGGGTGTTGCAGAGATTGGCAAGTGATGCCTTGGTGGTAGTACACATCAGTGCATGTTTGCTTCGGGGGTGATCTTGGGACCAAAGGAAGGAACACTGAGGAGTTGCAATATGAAAATGATGGAGGGGGGCTGGGTCGGGGATAGGTTCTACTGATACCGTATACAGTATACACTAGTGTATAGGGGCGCATCAATTTTTTTTTTGAATCTCGCTGAGCATGTGCTCCGTTGGACGTGCCTGCTGCTGTAGGGTTGGAGAAAGAAAAGAGCAGTGAACGATACGGGAAGAGGTGATAGATACCTCAGCAAAAAGCGACCCTTCTGTTTTTTTTGGGGGGGGGGTTGTGTGTCGGTGTTTTTGTGTTTTCCCCGTTTTTTGCCCCGTTCCCCCCCAACACTTCAGTCGCGTTGTGTGTGTGCGTGAGATGCGTCAGTATCTCTCTTTGCGAAATTTTTGTGCGCGGCGTTTGGATGCAGTCAAGAGGAAGACGCTCATTTTAAAACGCGTTTTTTTTTATTGTTATCGCGACGTTTTCGGTGAACGTATCGTACGCATAATATGTGTTGGTCATCGTCAGAACTTCGCAGAGGGCGAAGGAGACGATGTTATTCGCGAAGAAAGCCCTTGACAATCGCCATCCAGGATTCAAATCTCGTCCCTGCGACCCCAGCTGCGCCATTGGAAGAAAAACACGATTTTGTGCGCAACTGACTGGAAAATGTACGCTTCTTGCTGTTGTACGTGGTGTTCTGCACGTTGAACCTGTTCGTGTCGGTGCTGCTACCAGTCGCTAATCGTTGCGCTAAAATCCATTCGAACCGGCATGTAACACAATCAGGCACAACCGCGCAGCGACGGTTTTTTGGGGGAAGGGGGGGTCAAGCTTCAACTTTTTTGTATGTGCGTTTCAGCCCCGTTAGCCGTAGAAGGCCACTAAAAGAAAACGCGACTAAAAAAAACGACAAGGATGGACGGCCGTATCAACCGTCTCACGTGATCGCGCAGCAGCACAATTACGTGGCACCAGGCTGCGCGGGTGTCGCAGAGCAAGGCTATACTGTAGGGTAGTTGGCCCAGCCACCCGTCGCCCTTGGGGTCTCTTTTTCCACCGGCTCAAGAGCTATTTGCGCGGGGTGGCTACATACATGCCTATGTGTTTTTCGCTTTCGGGATATACCCGCCGTTAATTATTTGTGACGCAGCTGTGCCAACAACGCATTTTGACGTCCGTTTTTGAGTCAAGTACTGAACCACTCGTTCGAGTGGCTCAAACTTAACAATGAAAAGGGGTCCATCCCCCTGTAGAGCGTAGCTTTGGTCCATAGAACTCCTTGTATATTGCACCAGCTGTTCGGAAAGTAATCTGGCAAATCCCCGACGCAACAGCCCGCGTTGCTTCGTGTAGTTGATCAATATGATGTTGCGATACAGTATCATCAATTCGTTTCGTCATCTTTTCCCTCAAATTCCGAGACGGTTAACCCGAGACGGTTAAGTTCTCACGCCCCGAGAGAGGCCGGTTGCCTTCGCCTCCCTGTGGCGCGTTCCATTATGATCTGCGGGAAGTCACGCGCAGGTGCTTCCACATGACCCCGCCCCCCCCCCCTGGACCCCAACCGACGGCTTGTGCGCCGCATCTTCTCCAAATGCTTCACTAAAAAATATATGCTTTCGAACCTCGGTGGGACCATCATTATAATTTATAACATCCATTTGGCGGGAAAGGGCAAGAAATCGCGGGAAAAGGTTGCCCTTTCTCCCCACCCCCCAAGTCTGGTCGCTAGTTCCGCCTTGACCGCAGGCAACAAGCGCTGCAGCGGAAACGGATCCCAGCAAACAAACTCGGAGAAGACAGCACCCATCCCCACTACTGGTACAACGCAAAGAAAGCGGCGGTGGAGTTGGGTAAGTCCGATGCGCGGCGAAGAAAGTGGTATTTTTCTTGGCAAGGCAGGCACACCTTGAACTCCCTCCCTCCCAATCCACTCCCCCCCACCCCCTTGAGGGGCACGTCTCCGAAAAAGCAACCCCCCATGCTCATGCATCATCAAGCCTGGCTTATATATGTGTCAACACGGCTTCCCTCAAATTGTTTCGCTGTCTGCAATTTTGCTGTGAGCGAAAACAGAACGGAGCAAGGGTTGTCCATAAGCCACAACAATAAAACCACGCAAATAATCAAACCAACACAAAATAAACAGCGAGGGTTGCCCTTATGGTGTAACGGTAAAACCACGCAAGCGATCAAAACCCACACACAAGTCCAACTAGGACGGATAGGATAATTGTACTGAGTGGCTGCTAGACGGCGGAATTATTCTCCGATTCGAGCCGTGATCATGCGCCCAGACACCGCGAAATAGGGGAAGCAAGCTCCTCCAACCAGTGCCTTACGCACGCCGCCTAGTGATAAGGCTTTGCCACCAAACCATCCGTTGAGAAGAAACTCGACATGTTGCACAGCACACCAAATTCCGTGCCCCCCCGCCACGCCGGAGGGGCGGCGGCAGAAAGTACCACACTAATAAACCGGCGCCCAAAAATAGGATGAATACAATACCACATGCACGGAATCGAGCCGTCGATCGGCGATCGGCGCACAGCAAGCATTTTACATCAGTCAGGGAAGAGCCCTCGGCCCGGACAGAAATAGTGGTGTAAAGACCTACCCACCCTCTCACCCACCCACCCACCCTCCCATCCACACCCACCCTCCCATCCACACCCACACCCATCTAT
The DNA here is from genome assembly GCA_012845835.1 of Undaria pinnatifida. Lineage (NCBI taxonomy): Eukaryota > Phaeophyceae > Laminariales > Alariaceae > Undaria > Undaria pinnatifida. The sequence continues at coordinate 12,475,802 of JABAKD010000030.1, forward strand.
CCACCCACGTACCCACCCAATCTCACATCCATCCACCCGCAAATGCAAAACCGTCAGCTTCGCCAAGCTCACACGAACACAGCACAAAGTTCAGCATGAGCATGTCACTCCAAAGTAGCCTTCACCACCGGGAACTGGCTATGCGCGCCGAACTCCAACTTCACCCTCCCCTCCACCCCCTTTCCCGCCTTCCCCCCCGCTGCAACCCCCACTCCCTTCCCAGACCCGCCTATCGCCATCGCCCCTCCCGCCGCCTTCGCATGCTTCGCGACTTGCATCGCCACCACCCCGTTTACTACGGCTAACTTAGCGAGCGCCATAAGCTCTGACTTCTCCGCCGCCCCCCCCCCCCCGCTCACGTCCAGGATTCCCGCCGGCGCCCCCTTACTGCTAACACCAACCCTAGAATTTTTTGCCGTTGCCGCCCCTACTGCTGCTGCTGCTTGTGCTTGTGCTGGTGCCCTCGCTGTTGTTGTCGCTGCCGCTGCTGCTGTGTTTTTTGCTGCCGCCGCCGCCGCCACCACCTCCGATTTCGCTAGCAACTCCCCCCTTCGTAACTGGTCCGACGCAATAGTGCGGCCGGCGCGGAAGCACTCGGCCGCCGCGTCAACAACGTTACCGGCTTCCGCGTCGTCGAAGTCTACCGACGCTCGATATGACAAGTAGCTCTGGAAAGCAGGCGCCTTTTTTTCGGTCGGGGGAGGGGGGGGGGGGGGGGGGGGTTGAACGCGGAAAGAAGCGAGCAGGGAGAGGGGCGTGGGGGAGGGGGGGTGAGATTGCGTTATGTTCTGTAGCTCTCCGTGATATCTCCGCCCGCAATTTTCTTGGCGCGTTGTTTTTTTTTCTGGAGACATCTTGGCAAAAAACACAAGGAGAACGATCTATCTTCACTTTCCTTCTAGTGCACGATAACACAGGCCCTGGGAGCACCTCGTTAGTATAACACTCGTGGAAACAATGCAATCACCGTGGTTCAACGCCAGATCCCCCGCCCCCCCCCGCGGCCCTCAACAAACACGCCTACGACGGCAAACCCCCCAACCCAAAATGCATTTACTGTTTCCCCCCCATCAAGACAAACGCCAACTCACGTCCAACGCCTGAAACGCTCTAAACCGCTCGCGGTGCACAATCTCAGGCGAAGTGAATCGAAAGTCCGGCCACTGGCCAGCCTTCCTTCCTATGATTCCCATTGATTCCAGGCCAGCTAGTAGGCGGACCTGCCCGCGGCACAGGCACTGCCTGAGCTTTAAATCGGCCATATCCCAGTCCCTCCTTGCCGCCCACCTTAAACGGAAAGCGCAATAAGTCGGCGGGGGGCGATGTTAACCCAGAGATAATGGAAAAAATGAACCAACTCATATTTGAAGTGTTCCCTCTGAACAAGCGACCCATCTCTAATTTCTACAGCAGTTTTTTGCCTCAAATGTTTTGACTGAAAAAATGGCACAACTGGAGCTTCAATTGTTTTGCACGAAAAAACGATATAACACAACATCCAAGTGCTTTTGTCCCGAATACCGCGAATGCATTTACGAAGGGCGTTATACCTCCTATAACCCCTTTTGAGACTTGATTATAGCATACCACACCGACTAACAACACGACGACCGCAATGTAATGAAGCGTCTAGGAACGGCATGCAGCAGTACGAGCATCGCCGTGCTGCGCCCGTGTCTTCCAGACCATTTCACCGTCGAATGCAGACACCGCGCAACCTTGGCTACACAGACGACACCGTCGACACCGTCGAACACCAAAACATATAAATTGAAACGAACACCACGCAAAATTAACAGAAAGAGCACGTGTTTATTTTTCAGGCCAAAGACGAGATTAATATAGTTAATACCTGGCAGTAATTGTCGTTTCTAGGAAAACGCAACGTAAAACCGAGGGTGATCTTGCCCTGCTGTACCGTAGCCGCAGTGGATAGGCAGTTCAACTGACCACACCTTCTAGTTTTAGTTCAAAAACGAACACGAAATGTCCCAGCTTGCTGTAAAGCCGACATGACAACATGACAGTCCTGTATCAAGAGCAAAGCGAACATCCGGCGGGCACCTTATTTCGCGCTCCACCGGCTGCAATCCAATCTCAGGAACCACTGCCTCTTTCATGGCAGCCTCCGCGCCATGTCCATCGTCCCCCCGTCCCGTTCCCGATCCCTCCCCCGTCGAGTCCAACTCCGCTTTTTTCTTGCTACTCCGTTTCTTCTTCTTGGAGCCCTTTTTGCCGGCTGCGGCTGCGGGGGGTGGGGGTGGAGGCGCTGCCCATGCTGCGGCTTCCGCCTCCGCTGCGTCTTGGGCTTCCTTTGCTGCGTTTCGCTCTTCCTGCGGAACGGCGTTTTGATGAGGCGAGTAGTGAGGAAATGTCGTCAACGCATAAACAAAGCCAAAACTACAACAGCGGCACACAGCAGAAGCAATGGCAACAGCAACAGCAACAGCAACAGCAACAACAGCAACACCAGCAACACCAGCAACACCAGCAACACCAGCAACACCAGCAACACCAGCAACACCACCAACACCACCAACAGCAGCAACAACAGTGAGGGTTGCCCTTTTCGGACCATACGGTTTTCCTGGTAACGTTAGCGTTAATGTTAATGTTGATGTTGATATTGATGTTGATGTTAATGTTGATGTTATTGTTAATGTGAATGTGAATGTGAATGTTGATGTTGATGTTGACGTTGATGTTGATGTTGATGTTAATGTTAATGTTGATGTTGATGTTGATGTTGATGTTAATGTTGATCTCCCAAAGTGAGGATGCAACAGTTCGTCTGATAAATTCACGAGTATAACATGATTGACGACTAGGGCATAGACGCTTGGCCGGCTTGTGCGAACGAATACCTTCGAAGTCATGTTTCCGGTGATGATAATGTTGATGATATTCAGATAGCTCCTCATGTTAGGAGCTCAGAAAATTCTTAGAATCTGCTGCAACACCACCACCACTACCACCACCAACACCACCACCAACAACAACAGCAATAACAGCAACAACAACACCACCACCAACACCACCACCACCAACACCAACAACAACAGCAACAACAACAACCAATTGAGCAAATACCACAACCAACCAACCAACCAACCAATCAATCAACCAACCAATCAACCAACCAACCAATCAAACAACCAACAATCAAAGCAAGCAATCAACTATTATACCAGAATCCAACACCATTCACCGTGACCTAGCGGTCACGCCACAGGTAGGCACATCCACAGGAGCTGTCATGCACGATATCATTACCTCCCCCCCTCCCTCGCATGTCCCGCCTTCCCAAAGTTACAGTAAACCTGCCTCCATCTGTGTCTTGACCGCTTCAAGTTGCTCTTTAGCCTCCCGCAAACTGGTATCGGTCATGATTTTCGTCGTCATCACGTAGTCCCAATACCAGTAGGTGCTCGGCCATTCGTGCTCAGATGGCAGCTGGAGTTCAACGCCGATCTGTGATTGGCCAGTCAGACCGTTACAAAACGTCGCGGGCAAAAGATTGGCCAGACAGACAGTTACAAAAAGTAGCATATATGGCATTAGCAACAGAGAGGCGGAATGTGGCGTTCTAGAGTGAGTGAGGGTGGGGGAACGCTGGCTGCACATCGGGTATGCACATAACTCCGCCCACCTACATCCAAGCTGGAGCAGGGTGGACATGTGCAAAATTACACTTTACAAAAATGTTTTAAATACGTCAGCTGTGAGTTCCATGAATTTAAAGGTCGACATTCGTCTTTGCAAGCTGCGCGATACACCGGCGGCGCTTCTTTATACACCTATTACTCTTTGAAGTTAAATTTGCACACCAGGTTCTGTAATCAAGTACCGTCGGGTAAGAGCGGATTTAGACAAGGCTTCGCAGCCGTTTACGCGTCATAAGTCCATGCGTTGTCGGCTGTGAGCAACAAGACAGGGAGGGGAAACGGGTATGCTGATGATCACCTCGTGTTGCTACATGTTCTCACACTAACTCGTCTCCATGGGATAGTCCGCGGTCGCGAGAAACATTCCAATGTACCTCGGGAAAATGTACGTGGAGCTTTCTAGCTTGCTCATGGCACGTCTGCGGCATGTCTATAACACCCGATAGCGCGCGAACGAAATAAGCCAAAACTCTTCATTGCAGCTGCATCCCGCATGTTGAGCTTTCTATCTTGGTCCGGGTATATACGTCCGCCGCATAACTACCTGACAACAAGCCAACACAAAAAATAGAACCCTTGATCAACAAAACAAATAGAAACCCTTGATCACGATGCACGCATAGCATTCTAGCTTGGCCCGGGTGCGTCTGTGGCATACCAGGTACCAATATATGATACCTGCTTACAAGCCAATCAAAATACATGTAAACCCTTGCGCCCCCCCGACTGAGGCACCGACCTGCAGAAAGCGGTGCATGAGACCCAGCACCTCGGAGAGGGCCCATTTGGCCATGTATCGCTGGGTGGTGTTGGCTAGACCGTACTGAAGCTGAAAAGCATCGTCCACAGTGTCCGCGTACGATTGCAGCGTACGCCAGTCCTTCACAAGCCAATTAAAACATGTTGGGGGGGGGGAAGAGGAAGGGGGAAGAAGGGGGAGGAGAAGCAGCAAATGGGAATGACAATGGTGAGGCGTGGCGGGGGCAGAGGGGGGTTGGCTTGGCATTCCCTCGGTTTCTCGCAGTGTGCTATGGTTCAGCACGAAGCTATCCGTTTCCCGCTTCATTCCTGTGTCGCGGATCGACGAGTCCGGACAGGCGGATCCGGTGTACTCGTGCCTCGTATATCTTATTGGCTCAAACATATGTAGGATTCATAAAGTCTTACGTCACGCGAGAAAAGCAGACGGAGGGGGCTGCCTGTGCCGCCCACAGTACCTGCATCTGCAATTCGAGCGAGCTGCGCTGTCTAGCTCGATTGAGGCAGAGGACGCGGAGGGTTTCGTAGACAGGCTTGCCGACGCGCTCTAGAAAGGCCATGCCGGCGGGGGAGTTGACCACCGCCTCTGGCACGCCGACGTCGGTCATCGCCTCCGCCACGAACCACATGACCTGTGGTAATTTCCATCAATAACGAGGGGGAGAGAGGGTGGGGGAGGGAAGAGGGGGGGGAGAGAGGAGTGCCGAGAGGGAGAGGGGGGGAAGGGGGGGGGGGGGGGGGAAGACGAGGCGGAGACAGGAAGGTCGAGATGGAGGAGGAGACGCAGGGAGGGAGAGAGAGGAGAGATAGAAAGAGAGGAAAGGGGTGGAGGGATAGAGGAAGAGAGAAACATAAATAAAGAGGATTCATTTATGAGGATTCATTGAGAGAAAGGAGATATAGAAAGAGAGGAAAGGGGGGGAGGGATAGAGGAAGAGAAAAACATAAATAAAGAGGATTCATTTATAAGGATTCATTGATTCTTGGCTGAGTCCACACCAACGAGGGTCCAAGCCACACACCATGCATCAACGGACCCCGGCATATTCGCCTCTTACTATTTCCGCTATAGGAGCGATATGCCGTTATTTTGCGTACGGCATACCCTAGCCAGCGCCAATCCATCTGCCCTACTCGCCTCTTGCCGCGCGTAGTTCGTCTCATACGCAAAGCCACCCCTTCACCCGTCGAATCCAACACCTTCCGCTCAGCACTCGCTGTTACGTCTCCCCCGTCCCCGCCCTGCGCAAGCCTACGTACCGCGAACAACGCTGACATTACAATTCCACCACCGCCGCCACCGTCGCTGCCACCGCGCCGCCGCTGTTGCCGCCACCACCATCACCTCAGCCGCCGTACAGTCAGCCATACAGTTAACCGCACGGTAAGCTGTTCCGTGGTCACTCACGTTGAATCGTCCGAGCACCATGTCCTGCCGGTAGAGGCACACCGCTGCCACGGACCGCGCGAAGAGCGTTGCCGTCCCGACCTCGTTGTTTCGCCTCGTCGGGCCTCCGCTCTGAGCTCAACCGATGCCAGCCACCAACAGCAGCATCAATGGCAGCACATTTCAACACAAACAAGAACAGCAAGAAAAACAAGAACCAAAGCGATAATGACAAGAACAAAAACAAGAACAAAAACGACAGCAGCAGCAGCAACAACAACGACAGCGGCAACAACAGAAAAACGACGCAATAGTAAGTCGCGCGATTGCGTCAAGCGGTGGGGCAGACGACGCCATGGGGGCGAGGGGGCGAGGGGGCGAGCGTAGGGGTCAAAGATGGCGGTACAGCCAATGCGTTGTGACAGCCATGACAATAACATTAGCGAAGACAATGAGGAATTGCTTGCGACTCATCGGACTGCCCAGCTGAACCCGTTTCAAACTGAAATTTCCATGACTCGCCATGTGTTTCGGCGGCGTAGAAACTTCTAAGCGCAACTGCAACCGGCACACATAATCAAACAAACCCTTCTTGTAACCCTTGATCGAGACGGTCTACGCGCGACGAGACGGCTTGAACCAAACCCTGTGGCAAGGCCTCTTACTCTGCAACACATTTCTCCTACCATACCATAGTAACGCCCTAGCCACGGGTAAAACCTACAAGGTGCCGTTTGAAGGATCGCGGTACTGCCCCCCCCGCTCGCTCGAGCCCCGATTACCACCCCACCACCCCTCCTCCCGCCTCCAAAACGCCTCTGAAACCGTCACTGATGTCCTCAGCCGCCAAAAACAATTGACCACGATTCATACTGTTACTACAAGTATTTGGTATTTGTGGTGTTTTGGGTGAGAGAACAGAATCTGGCACCCATTCACCCACCTCCGCAGAAATTTGCGAGAATCTTAGGAGGTACCGTCGTGTGTCTAACAAGTCCTCGCACTTGACGACTCCGCAGGCCCGCTCGGCTTCCCTTGTCAGGGCCAGCAAGGCGCGAAGCCCGTCCTCGCACCCCTGCCGAAAGTGGACGTGATGGTGCGGGGAGGACCCTAGAAGATGCAGGTTCATCTCGGCCTCGAAAGCAAAAGCCCCTGAAACGCCGCCGAGCTTGACTGCCGCCGCTGCTGCTGCCTGTGCCGCCTTTGGCCTTCCCGCGGTGGGGGCACCCGGTATTTTCTCCTTCACCTCGCCGAGGGGTCCATTCATACCCGCAGGAGTTTCACACGCAGTTTTGGGGGAGGGGCTGACAGTCAGCGCTCCCCGTTCGAGAGAGGCCTCTAAAACTAGGAGGGACTCGAGGGCAACGGTGGCGGCGCGGAGGTGTCCCCCGCATCGAGCGATTCCAGTCAGAGGAGTCTCTGAGTCGGCGTCGTCTTGCGTCCCTCCGTCTTCCACACCAGCCGTGGTAGGGGGCGGCATATCTGGTGTAGGTGTCCCGGCTGGTCTCCCTTCGACCGTGAGTCCGGCGACACTTTCCTCGACCGATTGCATTGTTCCGGGCGCGACAACACCGTCTTTAACGACGACACCGCCCCCGCTACCGCCAACCTCGGGTACGCAAACCCCATCATCCCCCTTGTCTCTTTCCCCGTCACCACCGCCGCTGCCACCATCGCTGCGGTTCACCGCCACCCCTCGTTTATTGAATACCATCGACGCTACCCCAGCCGCAGTCGCCTCTACCCCTCCGTCCACACCGGCCACCTCGGACCCTGTCAAAGGTTGTGCCTTTGAACCCGATCGGCCATTTTCTCGATCGGATGCCAATCCTTCCATTGCCTCCCCTGCACCCGCTGCCTCTGCCGCCGCCACTACCTCCGCCGCTGATCGGCTAGCTTGATCCGCTCTTCGCTTTTCGAGAGCTCTGAGCCGTCTTAGGCGCTGCTTGTTGGTAAAGGCGTCCCGCAGGGCTAAGCACGAATGCAGGAGCTCTTTTCGGGATTCGAGATGGGCGAGGATGCACGCATACTCCCGCCAACGACAGTCCCCTCCACCCCCCGCCCCGCCGCCTCCACCGTCCGTTTCTCCCACCTCTTTTATCTGCGAGCACAAGTCAGCGAACAGAGGGGGGGGGGCGTACTCCTTTGTTGCTTGCCTTAGTCATTTGACTATTGGCCACGCATCCCGTTCGAGACGGTGCATCGCTCCTACTCTAATAGAGACGCCTCCACCACTTGGCCGCTCATTGCTTTTCTTGCATGTATGACATATAAAACAAAACTGCTCATCTTATCTCCTCCTTGTTTGGCCGTCTATGGCTACCATCTATGTCCTTGGATAGCGATCGATTTATCATTTTTATCGAGTGTATCAAACTTCTCACGTCAGCGAACGGGGGGGGGGGGAGGTAACTCATGTACAACAGAAAAATAAAGCTGAACGCTTACGTTTGATACGTGTACACACCGTTGCCTCCACCCGACGCGTTTCGCGGTCGCGGTGGAGCGTCGTCGAAAACGAGAGCTCGAGAAAATACCCCCAGCGTCCGGACAAAAAAATAAACTGATCGAACTCACAGCTGACGTATTTGATTTATTTTCATAAAACATCAGACAGCCAAGTCCGCCCGAAATGGCGCAGCAGTACAACCATCATGCCCACACCGTTTCCCTTTCTCAGCCGTTACATATCTACGTACGTACTGTACAATGCCGCTGGATGTAGACGTTACACGATGCCCTAGCCCTCACCTTGTCCCGCAAAGCATGCATCGCAAGGTCCAACAAATCCCTCAAGCTATCGTCCTCCACGGGAGGGGTCAGACGGAACCCGAATGTGCTGGGGTAAAAATCTTCCTCTTCGAATATGTCCGCCAAAATGATCACGTCTCGAGCCACGGAGCAGCAGCGCAGCGTCCCAAGGGACTGCGCTAGAACGGCCAGAGTCAGCGCCCGATCTGCCGCTTTCCAAGCGAAACGGCCTGGACGTGCGTGCACACAGGGGTTGGGGGTCACAGATCTGAAGTGTCTTGGCTACAGACAGAGTCAGTCAGAGCAGTGTCACATGCATAGCGGCTTATATCGGGATAGGACCCTAGGTCGCCTGTTTCCCTCGTCTTGACATGCTTGCCGTGATTGTCATGACCATCCTCTTTGCACTTCACGCGGACGCTACGGTTGGCTCACGTAGACAAGAACGCACCATACCACCCCATATCCACATAATACAATTTATCCCCCCGTTTCATCAGCTCGGGCTGCTTCGTATAGAGTGTGTAGTGTTTCGAATTAAACCATTCTTACGCGTATATCCAATTATATCCAGCACACTCATGTCCAAAACCGACTAGTTTCTTCTCTACAGCAGTACGACAAATATCACTAACATTCTGTACCGTTCATAAATGTACTACTACTGCCACTTGCATGCATGTGCCTGGTATAACGTACGTATAACACTGCTGCAATACAAGAATAATACAAAGCAAACAATCGCATATAATACGCAAGCTGTTCACGCGCCGCAAACAAACCTCTCGAATATCATATCAATATTGTATTTTTTCCTGTTATATTCCTCAACCCCAGCGTTATCGAAGCCTGTTTTGTGACCGCGGACTATATTAGGGATAAAAAAAAAAAAAAAAAAACTCAAGGGAGGGTGATATTTCGACTTTTTGAGTTTTTTTCGGTATCGCGATATTCGCGTGCGCAAATTGTGAGATATAAAACTAAGTATCAATTTGTTTCCAGTTACATACGGAGTATAAAAGTCGTGATGGACATGAACAAGTTAATTTGCGCATCTTAACCAAAAGAGAGAATACAAATATCGCCTTGGGGTGAAAAAAAAACAAAGCGATACTCGATAAAGATATCGCCATATTTGGCAAGCGTATAAAACTTCTGTAGGATACACTAGGTGTACCAAAATTGTGATGAATATACCCAAACGAATTTGCGGATCTTAACCAAAAAAGGGAACACGAATATCGCCTTGGGGCGAAAAACCAAGGCAATATTCGGCGAAATATCGCCCTATCTGGCAAGCGTATAGAATTCGATAGGTACATAATTCGGCTCAAATCGTCCAATATCGCGATACTTAAGAGCTAATAGAGCATGGCCAGTGACGTGAAAATATTGGGAGCGGTAGCTCCGCGCCACGTTTACCTCGTCGATATCCATTGGTCACAAACAACCAAACCCAACAAAGAACAACATAAGCTCTTGCACATGTCCAACAGATCAGATCTCTATGCATGGTATGTGTCTTTCAGAGCCGACAGATCCCTGGCGTATATGATTTACATTATCTATAGATACAGCAGTTACGGGTGATAGCCGGATTACCTGAATGGTCTAGAAGGTGTTTCCTGGAGGGACTTGTTATACAGACCCGCACAGTATGCCATGAGGACAGGTATATTATCTATATGATCCAGATTATCTATTAATACTTCCAAGTATTAATAGATTATCTAGATCGTGATCTGTCAGATGTGTGAATCTGCTGCTATCGCTCTAACCGGGTACCCGTCCCGACCCCACCTTCCTTGATCTTGAGGTCCAGCTTAGGATGCACTTCTCCCGAGGAACTCGGCGCCGACAACACCCATCCCAACCCCTCCAGCACAGCTGAGAAGACCCTCGGGTGCAAGTACAGGCAGGCATACAGCGTCTCCGGCAGAGACCCCCCCTCGTGCCACGCCATCTCACAGAGAGCCATGCCCTCCAGCACAGACAGCGCTCGCCGGCTGGGGGACGGGGGGGTAGTAGAAGGCGCGTTGTTTGAGGCCTTCCCGTCTGGCGCACCCAACGACTCTTGTTGCTCTTCAGCGGCTACTACGGATGTCGGTGCCGATGGAGCGACGTCGAGGTTGGTTGGGAGCGCCCCGGATGTGATCCGAGATTCCAACGGCTTCATGACGTTGAATTGAAAATCCAGGTGCGCAGGTTTTTGTGGGAACGTGTAGGTATCATAGACGTTCGGGGGGGGAAGAGGCGGGCGACGAGCGACCGGGTGGGGGGCGAACGGTGATTGCGCCGCATCTGTCGAGGGCACATAACGCTTGCAGCTTGAAGCCTCTATCTGTCTGTCTGTGCTCTTGAGGGCGAAAGCTTCGCTCTCTGCTGTTATTGCTACTCGTACAAGATTGGGTGAGATCAGTGAACGGTGCGCTTGTCCGACAGACGCTACAAGTTAATGCACGTCGCATCTGTTTTCTTGTTATTAATATGCCAGTGATTTTGGGGTACCCTCCACCTCCCCGTCGGTGGGGTGAAGGGAGGAGCAGCGCAAAGCCACACCTGGTACGTACCAGGTATCAGGTTGCCGAACCGCGAAAATTTCCGAAACAATCGAGGCTTCAATCAAGCTCGTTTGCGCGCGAGGAGATGATGCGCGATGCAGTACTATGCTACAAGCCACAGTACCACAAGACCCCATGGGCAATACGAGATGCAACATGGTCGGTTATTCGCAGGCTGGTCGGCAAAACACGAGGACGGGTGTAGATTAGGTCGGAATCCACTCCCAGATACAAGAGATTGAGATGGGAATAAATGTGAAACAAGCTGACAAGTGGAGATGATACGTAAGAAGTCGTAACAGCAGAATGCAGGGGGCATACCTGACCAGGCCTCACTCCAGCAACACGGGGGTGCATCTAGAGAGAACGGCATACCATGTCTTGTTGACAACGCACCTCTAGCGCAGGCGGTGCTTTATCCATCTTGGCATCCATGAGCTCGAGCGCAGACATGGCCCCGTACAGGCTGAAATCAGGATCATGGATCATTTCGTTCGGTCCAAGCAAGGACGCTGCCTCCCGGCACAGCTTGGTCACATCCTCCTCCTTTCGCCGATGGGTCGAGGCCTTCACTGAACTCGATACTTTGTGAGCAACGTCATCAGCGGGAGCAACTTTGTCCACGGTATCAGCCATGTCTAGCTCTACCCTCGACACCTGCAGTCCGCCTTGCTGCTTGCGGCTGATGTACCACACGAGAAAAAATGGAGTTCCACACGAACATATACGCATTCGGCGACATACTGCAAAAGCTGGGCCTGCGGGCCTGCGAAAACACTTTGTGTTTCCGGCTGGTTTTTATGCCGTGGTTTTGCAGTTTGGATTCTGGTTGCGCATAGTCGGCGGAGCCCGAGGCTGCGTACTGCTAGCGCTCTGCTACACTGCCGTTCGAGAGGCGCCCAACTACTATCGCGCATTGCAACGCGTTTTCAGCTTCAGCGGGAGTCATTGGGCGATCATGAAGACCTTGGCGACAAGGAAAGGTCTCCTGCTGCTCGTTGCAAATGCGGCAATCGTAATCCCAACGCATTTGATTTCATCCACCTCGGCCTTCACCTCTCCGGCTCCCCACCTCCACCTCCCTTCCACCGAGCCCCTCCGTGCCGGCCTCCAGGGCACAACAACCGCTATCAAACGCCGATGCAAGAGTCACAGAAGCTCAGCAATCTCCATGTCATCTGACAGAAAACGCCCCGCTGCCATCGACGTACCAATTCGAAGTACGTTGCATCGATGTCTTCCCCTGCGTAGTTCGCGCCGCAGCGACGTGGACAAGAAGAGGGCAACACGCTCGCGGCGGCTGGCGGGGGAGGGAGAGCAGGACCCGGTTGGGATACCTCCCACGGCACCGGCTGCCTCTGGGGTTGGCGGTGGGGTCCCTACCGAAGGCCTGGGTGTGATGGCGGACCGTGTCTCGGACGCGGCGGAACCTCCTAAGGATGAGGCGGGACCGACGTCTTCCTTTTCGATCATCGGCGCGCTGAGGCAGCTGGGTAGGGTGCAGAAGCAAGTGCGAGAGGTTCCAGAGGACGCTGCGGACGAGGGGAGGTTCTTAGTGATGGCGGCCATCGTCGGGATACTTACGGGTTCTGCGGGTGGGTCGCGGAACGCATGTGTAACTTGGCCGATGTTGTGCAAAAGGCTACAATGTAGTAGGATTTAATTTGAATCTGATGAATACCAATTGATGACGTTGAATATTTTCTAGGATACACCTGAAACGAGGGTCCCTCTCGGCCCTCACACGAGCGTCTTGCGCGTATCGCTTACCATGGCACACCTGCCGAGGCCGGTTGTTGGTTCCTCGGCAGCCTTGAAACGCGTGTTGACACGGTCTGGTGCAGCGTCCGCCTCAGGAGAGCTCGTCGTCTTCCAATGCAGAGGATACGAACACCTGCAGAGCGTACGTAAGCGACTCGTTGTTGTGCATGTCTGCTGCACGAGTGCCTCTGCCTAAAACAGAGTGCAGCCAGACTCCACCAACCAGACTCCACCAACCAAACTCCAGCTACCAGACTCCACCAACCAGACTCCACCAACCAGACTCCACCAATCAGACTCCAGCTACCGGCGATGCCGCTGGTAACGGTAACCCACCCAGCATTTTTGTTTTGTTTATCCTCCGGCGAATGGAGACAAAGAAAGCTTAATTCCACCACACTTCCACGTATTTTCATACGTGTTATGTGTCAATGTAACTCAGTTGTATTCGCACTCCAGCGCTAGCTGGCGCATCCTTCGGGTCCCGGGTAATGACAGCGCGAGCTGTCCCTACCGGCGGTCACTATGTTACTACTCCAGCTGCGCAAGCTGCCGTTGTTTACGAACGTGTGAGTATGTCGACCCGGCTTGATCCCTGGGGGTCACGTGCGGTGGAGATAGCCACCCAAAAAGTCATATCTCCGGGTAGTGTGGGACTTGCAAGCTCGCCCTCAAACCAAACCCTCGGCCATGAGAAAACAGTCTCCCGCCGGACATGGTCCAATTACGGTCCACCCTACCCATTCAGGCGTTGATGCTCGCAGGTGTCTTACGAAACGTCCGTGAAATCTGAGCGCGCTGCGTACGAACATGGGGTATATGGCTGGCTGCGATTTGAGGGTGCTCGGCATGCTCGAAACCTGTGGCGCCTTCACCACGTTTTTGTCACTCCAATTTTCCGCGCAACGGTTGCTATCGTACCAGCTACATGTTATATGATATGCACGCCAATAATCAATCGAATCTACGACTGTAATTACATCAGCTTCTTTAGCAGTAGCCTACCCCTGCTCCCCCCCCTCTATACTTACTGGCCTCCTTCTCTATTAGCAACGGTTACCCGTCTCGAACGGGATCCGTGGTCAATGATCAAATGTCTAAGGCAACGAACGAATGAGAACGCCCCCCCCTTCCCCCCCCTTCCCCCCCCTTCCCCCCCCCCCCCTGCTACCCCCGTAGTGACTGTCTTCAAGACCATGATAGGCGCGGCCAAGAAATTTTCCTACGGCGATTTGCTTGGCCAAATCCCCGCCGGAGCGGCCGTTTACGCCGTGGCCCTGATCCCTGTGCTTGGAGCGGTGGGCGTGGTTGGAATCATGGGAGCTCTTAAGCTCAAGTCTTACGGTCCGGGGTTGGGGGGGCTGACAGAAGAAGTCGACAAACAGGTCCCCTGGGATGCTAAGAGGTAAGATCTAGACCTTCATCAGAGAGGTGGTGAGGCATCTCTATTGTGGATGCGAGCGTAAATATCGGTTATCAAGAGCGAATGCGAATTTTTAATTTCCACTTCGCCAAATATAGGAACCCCTTTCGAAATCCCGCTGAAGCCTGAGTATACGCCCGCCGCTGCGGCCACCGCAGACTGCAAAGAAGTTTACGACAATTATACAAGCATATGTACTTCGAAGTATAAAACATACTGCTGCACAAGTTCCCATTATTGGCGACAGCTACTCGTATGCGATCTTCACGAAGGGACGGGTTTTGGCGCGGCGAGGAAGGCAGTTTCGGGGGAGTATGAGCTATGATATGGTATAAGGGCCAGAGGGCCAGGGGTCCCTCTGCACTCGGCGAGGAACGCTTGAGTGCCGATGCTCACGAGAAGCTGCGGTGCAGTTTCCTGCTAAGCACTAAACTGTTGCTCCACCCAGCGCGACCGACCTGACCCACCCCCTCGAACCCTCTTACAACTGAGAGATGATCCCCAACTCTGCTTTCGATGGCCCAAGCCCTCAATCCCTGTTTACAACTGAAAAATGACCCATTATAATCTCAAATGTTTTGTCAACCTCAAATATTTGGGCAGTTGAGGCGTTACAGTTGCAACCACCCTTCGGAAACACACTTTTACTTGAAGTCAGAGTTGAACAGGTTTTTCTACCATGCAAGGCAGAACACCAGTCTCGCAGGAGAGAGCACGACTCACACTACCGCGGTTCTACGCCCCGTCTCTCACTCTCCGCCCAGGACCTTGGGCAAGACCCTCGCGGCAGTTACGACCCTGGGAACCGGTAACTCCCTCGGACCGGAGGGACCGGCGGTGGAGCTAGGGGTGGCGTCTTCTCGCTACGTGTCGTCGATGTCGAACCTGTCTGTCGAGCGCCAGAGGATGCTGCTGGGGGCTGGGGCCGCGGCGGGCGTGGCAGCGGGATTCAACGCTCCCATTGCTGGCATTTTCTTTGCGCTGGAGATCGTGAAGGTAAGTGGTTTTCCCCGAAAATTGATGTATTGTGCAGCGGCTTCGCTTGCCTGCTTGCAGACGGCCCGGCCCCGCCCGTAAACATTATGCTGGGGAAATTGATGGGTGAATCATTGACTTTTTGGTGGTCTGTACTCGCGGAAGGGTGGAGATTAGAGGGTTTTGCGCAATGTTCAGGTTTTTCGGGGTTTTTGTCTGCTCGGCAGGGTGAGGGTAGAAAATCTCACGCCTCTGCGGGGAGTGCGCTGAGCAGTATTGCGTGCGCTTGCCCCCCCGCGTTCCGAGCAGCAGAATCAGTTGTTTTGCGCCCCCCCGCGTTCCGAGCAGCAGAATCAGTTGTTTTGGTGTGTCTTGTCAAACGAAGCCCATCCGCTCGTGGGTGATTCTTTTTCCAAAGCGCTGGACGCGCCGTCATCGAATGCCTCGGAAATGTATAGCAATCCTCCAAGCTTCCTCCCCCCTTTCCTCTCCCTCGAGATTCACCCACCGCTTTCCTTGGTGTGTGTTTCGCCCCTCACCCGTGACACCACTGGACCCACTCCTCCTCTTTCTCTTCCTGCTCCCTGGTTCTCTCCCCAAGCACTTCCGACAAAAAATCGACCACAATCCCGCTGCCCATAAATTTGGCTGGTATGTACCTGCTGCGTTCGTGTCCTCCTTCTCCTCCACAGGACACGTTCAACACGAACTATAACAGCAAGTCTTTTATCGCGGCAACGCTTCTGTGCGCCGTGGTGTCGGCTTTGATAGCGAAGATAGGCCTGCACGACGAGCTGTCGCTAAGACCGGCCGCGTACAACCTGGAATCGCCGCTGATAGAGCTTCCTCTCTACCTTGGCCTCGGGGTGGTGGCAGGGCTTGTGGCGGTGATGTTCAAGTATTTTTCGCGGAAGGTGGGGTGACTAGACGAGCTTACCCCCGCCCCTCTATGAATGTGTACTCTATAATTGCACGTTTTGACGCCTTTTGGTAACGAACCACTTGGAATAAGAGTAGGATAAGTTTTGCGGTGGTATAGGGGCTAATCGAATGCCTCTTTCGCCTCGAACACCGTCGGAAATACTTGGAGCAATAGTAGGATACGTTTTGCATTGATGAACGGGTTAGGCGGGTGCCTCTCTGGTGTCGAACACCGCCAGTGGGTGGGGGGATTGTCCGGCGGGGGCTGAGATGGACACGTGCGCCTTCAGGCGGCGTCGATCATGAGTTGTCGGACAGACGATTCTTGCCGAGAACGGCGTCCCGTGTTTGGGTGGACTGGGGCATTGTCGCCGCCGTGCCGTTGATGGGCGCACGCCCCGCTCTCGCTCTCCCCGGTAGATGTGACCGTTCTGGTGTCGGAGGTAACTCGTTTTGGAGCCACCGGCTTCTTGAGACAGGGTGACAGCAGGTAGAGCCGCCCTGCGGACTTCGTGAGAGCGGAAAACAAAACAGGGGCGGGAAAACGTTTAGTGCTTTTGTTGCGCGATCAAGAAAACGTGAGACTTTGATATGTGGCACCGGGTACCGCTTCAGCCTATGCAGACTCATACCGTGGTACCCGTGAGGAGCTGAGGTGCGGAACGCACCCTTGAGACAATTCCGTCTACATTTGTTGGAGAGCTCATTGGTTCAGGTTACGCCGCATTTGGCTCAGGTTGCCCTGCGGTGTAACGTATCTACCAGACTTTTACGAGTACAGCAGTTCTTCGTTGGATATCTACCTCAGCTCTTCGTCCGCTCTGCAGATCCACATCATACCGACACCCTCTTCCCCCAACACCCGCCACCGCCTGCTTCCGTGGTTGTCGCCGGGTGTTTGCTGTCCGGCGACAACGGCACCACAGAGCGCAGACGTGTTCGACGGAAACTTCCCTGGTTTCGGCTGGATGAACAAAGTCCCGCAGTGGTCCAAGCCCATCATGATGGCCGCTGTTACGGGGCTGGTCGGCATCTTCTATCCCCAGGTGCGATGGCATCATGAAACCGCTACGAACCCCCCAGAAATGGATGATCGGATGACACCGCCTTGATTGACACTTGTAGAACTTGAAAAAAAAACACTCCATTCTAGAGTGGCTTGATTAATAAAGTTGAAATGCAGTTGTAAAGGAGGTCGGTCGGGGTGCTGGTTGGTACACGCGCTCGTGGGTGGCTTAGATTGCGTGGGCGCGTGTGATGCCGTCCGCGTTCCGCGTTCTTGTTGGGGTATGACATTCTGCGAACCACACATCTGAGCGGTGCTGGGCGGGTCGGCACTAAATGTGTTTGTCTTTGGAGGAGCTGGAGTCTGAGGGCGGGGGGCGGTGGGTGTTGCTTTTTTGGCGGTCTATATAGCATTAGGACGTGTAGCAAGGGCAACCCCTGCTTGTGATTTAACAGCCGCGGGGGGAGAGGGTGATACTCAGTATGATGCCAGCCACGCTTTCGGTTGCACATCGTGTCTTGCGATGGAAGACGTGTTTCCCCACAGTCGAAGTATCGAGGGGCCTGAAAGCTCGGAAACCCTCTTTTAATAGGGCGGGACGCTACGGAGGACGTTGCGGATCATAGCCGTGGTGCGCACCCGTCGAGCTGATGTGCTCCACACCCTTGAAATAATCCTTGGTCAAGAAACGATGATGAGCGCTCCACGTGAAATACTGAATACCCCCCAAAAAACAGTGCGGGAAAGGCCCGTTATATTCGTGCAATGATTTGAACAATCCCTCCCGCCCGAAAAACTACACTGCGGCTAACTGTGTTTGGATTGTGCTGTGGCACGCACCTCACGCGTGGCTCGATGGTGGCCTCTCGTGACGGCGTTGTCTGGGTTGATTCCTTCCCGGCTGCGACTTTCCGCCCGCGTGCCACGCCGTTTTGTCTGGAGCAGGTGCTTTTCTTCGGCTACGACACCTTGGACAAGCTCCTCGCGAACACGGGCTCGTACAGCTTGCCGCTGCTGTGCTTCCTCTGCGTCGGAAAGGTGACGCTTGCGTTATTTCCATCCGGCTGTTATTTCGCTCATTACCACCTGTAGAGATGTATCTGCATTTTGGGGACTTGTCTGCTTGGAATGAGTGTGGCGGGCTATTTTCCAGCGGCTAAAGGGTTAGTTGCCGTCCTTCGCTTGTTGAGGTGCAGGCGTTTTTCTTCACCTGGTGTGCAGTGCAGGCCTTTAGTGATCGAGCCCCGGTTGTTTTTTTAGAGTGGCCCGTACGATTGTCGATCGATCGACCTATCGTGGGGTTCAGCGGCTCTAGGGTATCGGTTGACGTGGTATGCCATTGATGGCTGAACTTGCCCAGGAGCCCGCGATGCTAGCAGTGCGACGAGTGGAACCCGTAGACGCAGGCAGGAAACAATGATTTCCGCCCACGACGCGTTAGGCTAGTTGATTAGTCCCAGGCAGGTATGGGCACCTAATGCAGTACGCAGATTAGATGCAGAGTAAGATACTAGTAAAATAAGCAGTACAGTTCCAGTTCGGTGGCGGGGGACGAGGTAACATACACAATTCCTTAGTTTTGTTCCTAGTGTAGTGATGAGTGCCGAATTCAAGATCGATGTCTCCGGACGTCTGAGGGTGCTACATGACCAACCAGCGACGGGCCCAAAATAAGTACTCTGTGCGTAGAGGGCACAAGGGCAATTGCCTGGGACAGGCGGGCAATTATTGCGCCGTGTGTGTACAGCCTGTAGATGCTGTCTGTTCGCGAGATCGGCACGGGAAGCTATTTTTTCGGGGTCGCGCAGTGCCAACGCTCCAACTTGTTTCCCTACTGAGGGCCGGTTCTCGATCCACCCCTATACTCGTGTTCCTCGCTACCCCTTTTCCCGTCTACACCTCCCACTTGCTCACCTACACCCGCTTTTCCCCCCCGCACCCCCCCCCCCTCCCGCCGCGTAACGCCCGACATCTGGCAAAACGCTGGGTAGGCTCTGTTGACGGCGGGGGCTCTAGGCTCGGGCCTAGTCGGTGGCACTTTCGCCCCTTCCCTGTTCCTCGGGGCTACGGCGGGTGCTGCGTACCAGCGCATCCTGAAGGTGGGCGTTGTTTTATCTGCCGTTGCTCCCTGTTCCGTTCAGGCGCGGGTGCCCCTTCCTGGCTCCTGGTGTCGGATATTTACGCTTCAACAGATTTATCTATGTACATCGAAACTCATTGGTTCAGGTTCCACCGCTTTTTTTCAGGTTGCGCCGCATTCTTTGTGTATCCTGGCTGCTCAGAAGTACCGGGTCGCTGTTATCGATTAATTGGTTGCTGACTTCCGAGGAGCGCTTCGCCCCCCCCCTTGTTGTTTGGCGGTCGATCACAGCTGGCGATCGAGTTAGATCATTTGTGCGGGGTGGAAAGCTTTTACTCCGCACAAGGGGAATTATCGTACCACGTAATGTGAATATGGTAAGGCGCCCACGAGGCAGTAACATAGCACTCCCATTGCTGTCTCTGGAAATGGCCATACCGGGATTTAAATTAACTCATTGAAGGTGTCACCCATATGAAAGTCCGCCTCACAAGTGTTTTTTAGTAGGATGCAGTTCACCCTTCATACGACTCGCCGCACACCTAACGGCGCTTCGCGCTTGGTGCAAGCAATGTCTGCCTGGTCGGTGAAAACCCGACGTGCTCCGTCCCGGCATAGTAGGAATGCGAGGGTCTATGGTCATACAACCACGACCACGCATAAATATCGAGTACCCCCCCCCCCCCCCCCCCCCCAGACATCCCCGACCCCTGTGGCCACAAACGGCCAGAGAGGAAGGGTATAAGATGGCCAAAAAGTTTTGATGTGATATATGGAAGAACGCATTGAGCGCCCAAACGTTGGTGTCTCCATTAGGATTGGTCCGTCTTGAAAAGGATCCGTGGTCAATGGAGTCCAATGACTAGGTAAGATGTCTTTTGACGGCAGTTTACTGGTGTGACGAACGGTATTCTTTTTGCACAGACGACGTGATGGACGCTTGCTAATACCGTAACTACTAGGCTGTAGTGTGGAATACGTTGGTCGTACACCCCGTGACTAATGCCCGTTTTACGCTGACGGACCATCCTTAGACGTCTCTGCTTCCTCCTGAGCGGTTTTAGTGCTGCCGAAGCTTGCCGATCCTGAGAGCTTTCAGCGTTTTTCCCCCTCAACCCTCCGTGCTGTGCATTGTGGTTGCCCCTCGTCTCGCCAGGGCTCCCTCACAGCGTTCCGATCTACGGCGGGTTCGTCGCTGGCCGTCGTGAGCACTTTCCTGCTCCCTGTCACGGGACCCTTGGGCCTCGGCGGCCCCACGGGAGACCTTAGCTCTCTGTTTACCATCGCGGGATCTCCGGCGTACGCTATGGTCGGCGCCGCCGCCGTACTGTCGGCGCTGTATCGAGCGCCGTTGACCGGCTCGCTCCTGCTCTTCGAGCTCACGAAGGTGTGCTTGCGCCTCGCGTTTTTTTTTGTGTGTGTGTTTTTTTTGTGTGTGTGTGTGTTTTCCTCCGGTGGATGGGGGTACAAGGTAATACTAAACTCCAGTAGAACGGCTCACACGTTTTCGGGGATAAACGACTTCGAATCAGCATCATGTGTTTTTATTTTTATTTTTGCAGTCGTGAAAGGGTTGAGCACGCCACACCTCTACGTACGTGTCTCGCGGTTTATTTGGTTGGTTGGGGGGCGGATGCTCTCGCGAAAGCGAATCCCCCAGCCGTCCTTGAACCGCGGCTGTCTCCACCTTAACTCGAGCGCCGGAGAAGTGGCATCCCTTAATGGTGATGGTGATGGTGATGATAATGGTGATGATGATGTCAGCATTGCTTAGTTCCCTGAAACCTAACCCGTGGCCCCCAAAAAGTGTTTGAAGCGTCCCGACGAAAGGAGAAACAATATCAAACTAACTACGTACGTGTACCGCAGTACCAGTACGCAAGGGAGCGGTACTCCAGGCTGCGGTATACCGTCCCGCATCGCTTGAAAACCAAGATTGTCGCCTGAGACCGTTAGTGAGCGGCCAAGGGCAAGCTGTCCACGCGTGAATGATGCTTTGTCGGGTAGGCTCCTTAGATACACGGCTCTGGGTGGAAATGTAAAGACCGTTTGGTATTCACATTAATGCTACAAAGGTTCTTATATTTACGTCCAGAGTGATACAATACAGCAACTTACCTCCCACATTTATTTTGTGAGGTAACCGTCGCGCCGTATCGTTTTTTTTATATTGCATGCAGGACTACGACATTGTGCTTCCTCTGATGGCGGCAGCCGGCGTGTCATCCCTCGTGGTGGAACTGTTCAGTCGCGCCGACACCAAAGCTTCCGCTCTCGCGCCCATGCCCAGAGACATGAGCCTGGAGATCGGTTTAAAGATTTCGGGAAAGGTAGACGAGCTTATGGGAAAAGTCCAGGTGGGTGCGATGGCTTCTGAGGGGGGGGGGGTGCTTATGTCATGCATGGCCGTAGTCGTCTGACCATAGTCGTATGACCATGGTGGTGTGTTTCGACCCTCGCATCCCACAATACCGGGACGGAGCACGTCGGGTTTTTACCGACCAGGCAAACATCACGTGCAACAAGCGCGAAGCGCCCGTGAGGTGTTCGTGCTGAGGGAAGGGCGGGGTGTACTCATATCAATCATGGCAGTAGTCTTCAGACCATGGACCCTCGCATTTCTACAATGCCGGGACAGAGCACGTCGGGTTTATCCGACCAGGGGAATGGGCTTGAATCTCTGGTATAGTGTCACTATTGTCACTAATGTCACTAATGTCACTAATGTCACTAATGTCACTAATGTCCTCCATCTTGATGGCCACTACAGACGGATAATGGTGGAATGCAAACATCAACATGAGTCGGGTCCTGCAGGCACCCACAGCATTAACAGCAGTCTCCACGTGCAGTCTGAGAAATATATTTATATGTAGTGGTCCGTTTGCAGAACACGCTAATGTCGCAACGGGTACCCCCCCCCCCTCCCAACAGCAAAGTCAGCAACAACCCTCACAACCCCCGGACTGTCCAGCCCCCCCCCCCCCCCCCCCACCCCCCCCCCCCCCCCCCCCCCCCACCCGTGCCTGGTCACACGCCTCTTCGACTCGTGCTTTTATGGCGCCCGCCGCTCCCACCCCTTCTATTTCCACCCTCTCTCCAACCCCGCCACCGCCCTCCACTCCTCCTCTGCTGGCTGCGTTGGCTCTTCTCAACTGCCTTCGGTTGTCTAGAACCTGGAAACGCGGCAGCATCGGTTTCTTTACGCCGGGGCTGTTAACGAAGTTTACCCCGGGGCTGTTGCCGAAGTGCACCCCGGGGCTGTCGCCAGGATTTCCACCCGGGCTGTTGCCGAGGGGGGGATGATTGGAAAGACGACGACGACGCCTACCCAAATGTCATTTGCTCCTCGTAATCCCTCGGCAACAAACCATGTAACCGTCCAACAGGTCAGGAGAAAGCCCTACCCTTCTCCTTGTACCTCCCCCCCCCGTCCCCTCCCAGACATGCACACTTGATTTCCCCTTTTCTAACCCCCAAGTCGTGATGTTGATAAATCGCGCCTATTAATAGTGTCGACTGAAGACCATTCGTATTGTCGATTGAAGATATTTTTCGATTGGTGGCCGAAGGACAGTTGTTACTTGTAAAATTCACCGTGAATAGAAGTGTGAAAGTAGACTTCAGTAGACTATTCAGTAGACTATTCAGTAGACTAATCAGTAGACTAATCAGTAGACTAAACAGTGGGCTAATCAGTAGACTAATCAGTAAACTAATCAGTAGACTAGTCAGTAGAGCAATCGGTAGACTAATCAGTAGGCTAATCAGCAGACTTAGAATATTCAGTAGACTAAACAGTAGACTAATCAGTAGACTAATCAGTAGACTAATCAGTAGGATAGTCAGTAGACTAATCAGTAGACTAATCAGTAGACTTGTCATTAGAACTCAGTAGACTAATCAATAGACTGATCAGTAGGACTGGTCAGGAGACTAAGCAGTAGACTACTCAGTAGACTAAGCAGTAAGCTAAGCAGTAGACTAATCAGTAGACTAATCAGTAGACTAATCAGTACTCTAGTGACTCGCGCCTTTCGCTTCCCATTGACCATTGACCATTGACCACGAACCTATCCCCAAGGGGATAACATAACTATTCTATGGCTAAAACGTATTGAACGCTGAAGTTTTGGAAGTTTCCCTGCTAGGAGTACGAGAAGGTGTTCCGTGTCGAAAGGGATGCGTGGTCCATGGTCGTACGACTGTTGGCAAACAACGAATGACAACCCCCCCGGCTATGGCATTGATGTTTTGCAGGTGGCAGACGCGCTTGTGCCCCGAGTTCTGACCCTGTCGTCGGACATGCTGCTTTCGGACGCTATGCGCGCATTCCGCCTTACCCGAAACGAGTTTGCCGTCGTCGTGGGACCCTCGGGCTTCGAGAAGGCAAGGGAGGCATCAGACGCGCGCGAGTTGGAGGCCTCCAGCGAGACGGCGAACGGAGAGGATGTGGCGGCTGGTGGTACAAGCTGGAAAGCGCAGACGCTGTTGGCGGAGGTGGGGAGGGGGAGACAGGGGACGCGGGGGGGGGGGGGGGGGGGAGGGGGGGAGGGAGGGGGGGTACTCAGTTTGTGCATGGCCGTAGCCGTATGACCACAGACCCTCGCATCCCTACTGTGCCGGGACGAAGCACGCCGGGTTTTCACCGACCAGGCAGACATTGCTTGCACCAAGCGCGAAGCGCCGTGAGGTGTTCGGCGAGTCGCACGAAGGGTGAACTGCATCGTTCCAAGAACCGCTCGTAGGACGGACTTCGGCACCTTGTGCCTACTTTCTTGCTTATGGATGACAGCGCCAATAAGTTCTTTTGTTTTCTGGTGTGGCCACTCCAGAGACAGCAATGGGTATTACTATGTTACTGCTTCGTGGGTGCCTTACCATGTTCACACTACATGATGCGACCATTCCCCTTGTGCGGAGTTAGGGCTCTCCACCCCGCACAATATGATCTTACTCGATAACCATCCTGGTGACCGCCAAAAAAAAAAATGGTACCCTGGTTGTCTGGCGGGGGGCGGGGGGGGGCGTTAGATGTGTTGAGGATCTCTCGGAATTGTTTTTGGGTTGCATGCCCCAGCCATGTACAAGGCCCACAAAGCTAGGTTCGCCGTGGGAATGGGGTATGGTTGTGTATATGCGTTATCCGCTTTCGCGATCGATCCCCGACGGCTCAGGGCTCTCGTCGACGGTTCAAGGCTCGGGTACTGTGTCTCTATCTAAGGGGAGCGCGGACTATCTGGCTGATATGGTGGAGAGGGAGGGGGGTGGCGTTCCGGGTGCTGGGCTAGCGTCTTCTAGTAGAAAGCTGTGACTGCGCCACCTTTTTTTGTCTTTATTAATACTAGTCGTGTTGAGTTTTAGGCTAACTGCGCGCAGATTGGTCGTTTGTTCTCTGGTTGCCGTTGACGAAGTCGGTCGGTAACAAGCTAAATCTAGGCGGTAGAGCACACCAGGTATACCGGTAAGTCATCTGCTCCTACTCTGTGTAGGTATAATGTATTTCTGTATGGTTTCTGTATTAAAGAGTTCCCCGAGTATCGACTGATCCGTCCTCCATGATGACATTTTAGCGATGATACAGACGTCGGCATCCCCTCCCCCCTCCACGCGCACGCCACACTCGCCTGCTCCGCCACCAAACCCTGGCCAGGACATGTGGGATAGGAGAGATTTACAGCTGATTGGCGTGCTAGCCCTCAGAGAGATCATTCTAGCTCTTGAACGGGAACGGTTGAACTTTGAGAGGGACGGCGCTGAGCAGGAGCTGACGGCAGGGAGCGTGTGTCGCCGGAATTGCTTCACGGTGAAGGTAATCATCTCACGTTGTAAGCCCTCTCCGATGGGTACATAGCAAGAAGCCGCTGATTTTGGTGGGTGTCGTCCTCCTGTCACGCCTCCTGAAACAACGGTGGCGTAGTCTTGTGGTGCTCGAGGATTTGGGGGTCGAAGGTTTTCCCACCGGGGTCATGGGCAGGGGGTCCGTGGGTCTGAACAAGACTTCTAGTTCGGTAGCATCCCGTTCTGCTCTACTCTCTCGATAATGTTGTTGCCGGGCTACTTGCACCCCCCCCCCCTCTCCCTCCATACTGCCGAGCTGTAGCCATTGGGTGGAGGAGGAAGAAGGCGCACAGAGCTGCCCTTGTGGCAACGCAGACGAGAGTAGAACCTATGTAGTGGGAAAATATAAACTGTAACAGGAGGTGCGGAATGTGTCGGGAGTACATAAGGAAGACAGTTCGGATGTGACATGGAGAAGCGTGGTATACTAGATAGTAGCGAGGACACGATCATTATCCTAGGAGATGAAGAGTGGCCACAGACGACCAAAGAGGAAGAAAGAGAAGAGGTAAGCAAAACATGTTTAATGTAATGTATGGAAAAAACGTATTGAGCGCCTTAATGTTGGAGGTGTCTCTATTACGAGTGGCAACGGCGCTCCGTCGCGAAAGGGATGCGCGGTCAATAGTTAAATGACTAAGGCGAGCAACAAGTGAGTACGCGTCCCCCCCCACCCCCCCCCGCCCCCCCCACCCCCCTCCAAGCAAGCTAGCAATTGTAGAGGGATTATATCAGGTATGGATACAAAAAGTGCACTTGCTCGACCGAATATTCCCCTGACCCTAACCCTGACCTCCATCCACCTCCAGGCTAGCACGGACATCGCCGCGGCGAGGGCGATCATGGAGTCCAAGGGCGTCCGCTTCCTACCCGTCGTCGCCGATGTGCCGCCAGCCACCTCCCTGTTCGGAAGCGATGCACCTTTCGCAAGAACCTGGCCGGGGCAACGTCGAGAAGAGCTCGCAGAAGGACAAAAGGACAGCAATCATACGTCGTTACCCTTCGAGCAGCTGCCGCGGGTTGTTGTCGGCGTGCTTAGCAGAGATTCGGTGCGCATCGCGGGGAGGCTAACGGAGACTGAACGCGCGATTCGAGACCGACCGCTATCGACACCGGCTGTTACCGACAGCGCTCGTACCGACGGCACAGATCGGGGGCAAAACGAGTAAAACCCCGGCGCGGTATATTATAGACCGGGCGAGGTTTTGGTAGGAGGCACCAAGTTAACCCGCTTTGAAGTGCACCCACCTTCTTGGTTTCAAACTACTTGAATACTTGAAATTTGTGTGTGATCATTTTCCCCGTGGTGAAAGGGTTTAGCGTCGGCCCGCTGCACCGCAGTGGCCCTGTAGATTGGGTGCGAGGCACCAAAGACAGCACCGGCGCCGCACTTTGCCGCAGCGCCCCCTGTATACGGTACCTGGTACCTTCTTTTCATGCGGTTGGTGGGAGTTTTCGCCGGTTTTGTGTGTTTGGGACCGCCGCGGGGTGTGGGGACGGTTGCGCTTTCTGTAACCTACTTCCTACTTGCAGCCGTGTTGTAATCGGGAGGCTGTTCCGCTTTTGACCTGTGGTATGTTGTGCCCAGGTTCGTTGCAAGGGTTTCGGGTGAGGGAACGAGAAGGATGGCATCCATTTTTTTCTTCTGTTGCATTTGATTTATCGACATATCCGCCTCGAAATGGAGAGATAACTCTGGTGCAAACCTCACGCTATGCGCCAGAGATACTTTGGGCGATGAAATACCAAAGGGGGGCCTGCGTCACAATACATATTATGTAGAGTAGAGGCAGCGTGCTGCGAACAGGAAGTCGTATCGTTGCCCATTTTGCCGTGCGAGCGGCATTGTTGTTGCATATATAGAGCACCGTCGTTATCCTGCGGGAGTTTGGCCCCATCGTGTACCGCTATGAGTTCGGCCCCATCGTACTCTGTACCACCATCCAGTACATTAGCGGTGGAAATGTGTCAAGCATACGTTCCCTTTTTTTAGCGCGCTCGCTTCGGGGGGGCGCGAGAACGAAGACGATCTCCGTAGCTGTCCGCGTGCTCGCATACGTTTTATCTTGAGTGTGTGCGCAGCTTTTCCTGTAGTAACATGTTGTCTATTAGTGGGTTGATTGCGCGTTCTCCGGTTGTGAAATGCGCTGGGGGGGGGCGGGGGCGGGGCGAACTGTTTTGTTTCCGTTACGTTTCGTTTGCCGATATACCCGCCGCGTGAGAGAGCGCCCCGGCCCAAGCCCAAAGACAGCGCGGAAGACCAAACAGGCGATGAAATATCAAAGAGTACAATAATAGCGCAATGGCAGCGTGTAGCGAACAACGGGAAGTTACATTTTTCCATCGGGCCTTGAAAGCATTTTATGCCTACTTGGCATACCACCGTCGATGTGTTGCGGCGGTTTGACCCCGCCGTCTACACCATCCGATGGTTTAGCGGCAGTAAAGATATAGACATAGTCTAGGTATGTTTAGTTTTTCTTTCCTAGCCAAGATTCGAAAGAAGCAGGAAGCGAATTTCAGGGGTTCAGTTGAGTCAATCATTGTGCGTGCAGTCCTATGGCTGGGCTCCACGTGGATCTTTCCAAGATCCGCCCGGTGCAAGTGGTCTCAGCGCGTCCGTTGGGCTCAGGGTTCCGCGAGCTACTTCAAGAGGCAGGATTTCCCGCCCGATATATTCCCAATCAGGGAGGCAAGGTCCCGCAGTTCGAACATGGTAGTGCATTAATAGAGCAGTGGACGCAAGTATACGCGAGTGATAGTGTAGTACTTGTCGTTTGCAGCGACGAAGGAGATGAAGAGTATTGGCAGCTCTCGATCGATGAAAACTGTTGTAAACCAAGTTCTGTTTGGTATCCTACCCACAGCGCACTTGGTGGTTGTGCGTTCTAAGGGCTTCCCGTTTTTGTCTCGAGGGGGCACCGATTCCCATTGTGCGTTAGACATACACGGCTAACTTTTCGCACGAAGGTTTGGCCCATAGGCATGCGTTTGGAAAGCAAACCCTGGATCCCCTGATCAACCACGCCTCCAAATCAGCAAGAATTGGCGGCAATAAACCCTTTTTCCCTAACCCCATAATAGTATTCTAGTCTATTTCTAAGTGTTTTGTGCTCATGTCGGGTGTGCAGTGCTAAAGGCGCGGGAGGAGCGCAACTAACGTTGGGTTGGTCCACATAAAGGTCTTGCTGTTGTACTCTTGTGCGCCCACACCAATCCTTTCAACTATATTAAGCATTGGATTAGATGAGGCCTCCTGCCCCAGCAAGTTTGCCGCAGAGTTTGTGCAGCTGTTACCGTCGATTGACGCTATGACCACTAACGACACGCGGGTACAGTGACAAAGAAATGGCAGCCGCGTTCTCACGAAACCGTCTGATCAAAATAGCGTAAGCGCGCAGCTGTACGAGTGGCATCGTAATGCGCATGTCCCATAATCCTTGCAATGAATGCCATGAATGCCATGAATGACATGAATGACATGAATGACATGAATGCCATCAATGACAATGACATGAATGACATGAATGTCATGAATGACATGCATGACATGAATGCCATTCTACTACGCGCGGCAGAGGTGCACACCATGATTTTCTGGGACTTCAAAGTTGAAGAGAGCTCTACAGTGCACCTCTCCCAAAAACTGATTTTAGAGAAAAAAAAACAAACGTTCTACGTACCCGATGAACATTCCGACAATCCTAGCCTGGCGTATCGTAACAAACAGCCAAACTTTTCGTAAAAAACAAGGATGAAATTCCGACGATTTTGTACTACTAACAGTAGATTAAGGCGTCCCGTCGCTCAAAAACAGTCTTCAGCGAAGAATTGCAACCTCTATTGCAAAACCCGTCCAATATACAGTATTCTATTCTACTCTACTCTACTCTACTCTACTTCGGACACTCCACCTGCCCGAAGAGGCAGCCCGGGAATCTTCGTGTGGTCGGTCGATGCTGTAATCGTCGTGCCTATCGTGTCTATCGATCCTTCCCCTTTCAATAAGTCCTCAATGGTTGCATCATTGCATCATTGGCAGTTCGCATGGCAAGATCTTGCGTGCCATCGCCAAGCAGCGGCGGCATAAATTTAAGAGAGCCCTCAACTGCTGTCGATTCGAATCGACCCAAGGAATTCCATGGCCACTGCCTAACACGTAGAACGATGGCAATGCTTTATGAAAAATTCTACTTGTAACGACGTCAGCTTTGAGTTCGACGAATTTAGGGTCGATACTCATTTTTGCAAACTGGTGCTTACTATTATACCGATCGCCCGTCTTTGGTAAGTTTCATCAATTTAAACTTTACATAAGATGACATTGTATGATGCTATCTATCATTTATAACTGTCAAGGTATTAGGGGGGTATTAGTCCGTTTGACCACTTGCAAAAAGGTTAACCAATAGCTTACCCAAATTAAGCCTTACGACACTCCCGCCCCTGAAACGGCCGGATAGCAGGTCGGCCGGATATACGGGCGGACTTGTCAATATCCAAGCGGTTTCATCTCCTGGGGATACCAGGGAAAGTTTTTTTCAATTTCGACAAGGGGAAAGCATGAAAAAGTTCATTATTGTGGATGATGGGATTCGAACCCACGACCCAAAAACCCATGGTCTGTCGACGACGCCATTTGTTGTGTATTAGTGGGGTATTAGTCCGTTTGACCACTTGCAAAAAGGTTAACCAATAGCTTACCCAAACAAAGCCTTGCGATAACATAACCAATTAACGTATCAACAATTATCTGAACACTTGAATGTACTAATAAAATCTCATTTAGTGGTGCTTTACTAGGTAGTAGTAGGGTACCGGGTTAGTCTACCTTATGAAAGCAGTAATAGGGTGCGTGTGTACTAAAGGTGGCGAATTTTGAGCACAATGTTCATATTATGGTACTTTCTACTATACTGCTGTACAAGTACATGGCGGACGGTTTGTGGGTGGATGGCTTTATCAGGGTTATTGGTACTTGCGGTATAATAAATGGGTAAGTGCTTTCAGCTTTCACTATAATGGTACCAGTGGGTTTTGGCATACCTAGGGAGTAGGTAGCGAATTTCGAACAGGATGCAATACATCTGTTTCTTACGGTATTTTCTACTAGAGTACTGCTCCAGTATATACATGGCTAATGGTTTGTGGGTGGATGGTTTTATCATGGTTGTTGGTAGAAGTGGTATAATATGTTATCCCACACAAGGTTCGCCGCCAACTTAATCGATACAGAGCGGTTCGGGCAGCTTGTTTCAGGCGTGCAAACAGCACGGTGGTGGCGAAGTGCCAAGCGTTGACGACATTGCCGAACCTGTGGAGGGAGACGCAGGCCAATCGACGGTGACTTCAGTGAACAGCACGGGGGCACAATCGTGTCCAACCGGTCATCATATTGAACATCACCTTCCTGCTCGATGGGTCTACCGAACACGAGCGAGAACAGAGCACTTTGAACCGTGCCGAATTGTCCTTGTAGAAGTTTTTTTAGCGATATTCGGCATGTGAACAAACACGCCACATATACATGCTTTTCTGAAGAGCTGTGCGCCTCGTTGATTAAGGTCGATTCCTGTTGTTGCGACCATCCGCATTAACCAACGACAAGGGTAACCCTGCCAACTACACATGAATTCGCCCTCCTCGCGTGAGAACGTTAATCGTTTAGGGTATCGTGAGACGTCAAGCTTAGCTGAAAGGCGATGCCCCGCGATTGCCTCTCGATCTATCTCTTCGATGCTGATTGACCGGTGTTTGGCGCTTGGGGTGTACCCGATTACACTGTCGGCGCCAACTGGCCTGCGGTCAGGTATCCTAGCGCTGCTGTTATGCTTCGTATGCCGCGATGGTTCCACGTCAACGTCCGTGCCCGTTTCCCCCCCCCCCCATTTAACTTCGTCCTTCGCCACGTAGACCTCGTTAATGCCATATTTAACGCCCTCGGGCAACACAATAAAGCCGAAAGACGTCCTGCGGCTCTTCTACTTCCTCATCCAGACTCCTTACAAGTCTTCCCCGCCGGGCTCACGAAGCGGATTAGCGCCGGGCTCACGCAGCGAAAAAACAGTACGCCAATGGTGTCCACAATTTTCTTTCCCCCAAAACGGAAAGCAATCTATACAAGAGTGTTCCAGAGGGTATATACTCCCTCCAGCTTCCGCAGCACGCACGGTGACACAAGCAAAGCAGCCCGGTCCATGCTGCTACCCTTTTCCCCACGCCTCAGGGCCCACCCCCGGGTGCTGAGGTGCCCCCTGCAGTAGTTGGCAAACCCTTACCAGACGCATTTTGCTTCATCATCGCTTGCACCTGCTGTCGCTTTCGGTCGGACACGCTCATCGTGCTCGACGCCAGGTCCGCAGCGCCCCTTGCCTGAGAGGTACCTGCCGCGGGTGATTTAGCTTCCGCCGTATCGGGTAACCAGCGCAGCGCGTACCCGCTCAGACAGGTGATCAAAACAATGACCCCGACCACGGCCGCTAGCTGGGCGTACGTGTCGGTGCGTATTACTCCTTGGATTTGTTTGCCCCCGGCAAAATTGTTCCAGAAGGCGTTTTCATCGCCTTCCGTTTCAGCGGCTTCGAGCGCAGACAACGGGGAATGCCCAAAACTTTCGGTCGAGAGAAGGTCATACCCGCCCTGCGCTGTGCTCACGGAACCCACCGCCGAAAATCGGGCGCCGTCTTCGCACGCCGAGCAGTCATAATCGGATGATACCGCCACGCATAGACAGCCGGTCGTGGTCCGGCTTTCGAGCGCGGCGTTAAGCGCCTCGGTTAATCCAACACGCCCCCCTGATGATGAAGAAGAAGCAGACGAACCCTCCACGACGGAGAGGATGTATGTGACAATGGCGTACCCGTCTGTCTCGGAATCAACTGAGATTTCTACGGTTACTGTGCTGTCGTTGTCGACATTGGTGTCGGCGTCTGCTTGGTCTGTCGTTGTCGTGTCTTCCTCCTCCACTCGATCGATTTTTACCTGACGACAAAGTTACGCAAGAGATCGGGATCAAAGACGTCAGGAGACGGTATTTTCGGGCGCATTCAACCACATATTTCACAGCTCTCACACTGAAACTAGTACATTATGTCTAGCCAACCGCACGTCACAGGCCTACCTTGCCGTCTTCTACTCTCTTTAATTGGGATGAAGAATCGATCCGTCACTGGCTCTGGCAGTGGGGTGTATACGCGGATACAGCTCAGTATGCGGTGGGTGCATGGTGCAGGTGGATTGTTTCGCGTGTCCCATATAATATGAATATCTATCGTAACGGTATGTACGCCACATTGTCGGAGGGCAAAAATAGTAGTAATAAACAATTGCCAGTTTGTCCTTGCATCGCAACATCATAGCAGATCGGCATCTAAAAACTTCGTGTCATCAGACCTTCGACCCTAGTTGGTGTCAACTTTTTCTTGTGTATGTTTTGGTCATAATCTATGCGTTCTCCTGCCACCACGGATACCGCCGTAAAATCACGACTTCCGTGAAGCGCGGCCACGAGAAAATGTCTACAGATGCTGGGCTTCAAAGGACCATAGTTGAAACACATGGAGATTGTGTTTTTTCCACGGAGCAATACTGTACGTAATTGAACGCGAATGCTATCATAAAAAGTTCACGCTTTATGCACCTTATCGTCCTCAGACCGGTCTCTGATTCCCATCACTTCTGATTGCAACGTTTGATTATTGATAATTGTCCCAGCAACGTTCATGCAAGCTTGGGATTCGCGGCTCGTTGGGGGGGTCACGAATCTATCTACGTTACGCAGGTTGACTGTTCGGCACCATTGCCGTTGTAATATTCATAAAAGTTGTCGCCATTGTTTTTCGGCATCCCCGCCGACAAATTATATCCCTGGCGTACAAGAATTCCGCCAGCTGCCGGGTCGAACAGCGTCGGTTACTCCCAAATATGTACTATTAATAGCGATAGTTACGATGAAACACATGTTTCGACGGCGTATATGGCGACGGTGCCTCCTATCACTTGTGTTCCGCCGGGGGAGCCCGTGTATGCCATCAACCTCTCTGTTTACATTGTGCTTGTACAAGGATACCGCAGTGATAACGGTTTCATGATATTAGGGATTTCCAATAGTAGATTAGCTTTACTCTAATGGGGAATGCGTTGCGGGATATCCCCGGTCTCTCGTTGCAAAGACAACAAAATACGTCAGCACACCACAATGGAGGACTTGCCAGCGTTGCTTGGAATAGCGCAGACATTCCAGCGGAAACACGCAGAGCAAAACTTCGTCGAAAAAAATGGCAAAAAAATTTTTACT
The DNA here is from genome assembly GCA_012845835.1 of Undaria pinnatifida. Taxonomy (NCBI): domain Eukaryota; class Phaeophyceae; order Laminariales; family Alariaceae; genus Undaria; species Undaria pinnatifida. The sequence goes on from JABAKD010000030.1 coordinate 12,509,228, forward strand.
CCTTTTGCACCGACGCTGCCAAGATCTCGCTGGGTATTAATTTCCTTCGACCCTCGAACACTGGCGCAAAAACTTCGAGAAGCAATACGCGCGGATTCTCTGGCATCAGCCGTATTTCAGTAGTATTAGTTGCATTTAAATGCGGATAATTCTCTTGTGCCCAACAAGTCTTTCACCAGCAATATGCGCGGATTTGCTTGCATATAATACGCGTAGATTCTCTGACAAAATATGCGGGGATTGTCAGGCATTAGCGTTAGTTGGATATGCGTGCAGATGGTTTTCTTGAGTCTGACATATCGTCAGCTTCGACGTCGGACAACAATGAATACATTCAATTTAGTATGATTTACTTAAATGTATCTCACAAGTCATCTGTGCAGATTATCTGGCATTAACACTATCCATATTTGCATGTACGCGCAGATGGTCTCGTATCCCTCGAAGGCGGAATTATTTTAATATTACTACCATCTAACAACGTGCAGCATAAGCTTCGACGTCGATCTCTCATGAATCTCCCCCAAAAAATATACGCTACCAGGTGTTAATATAATACTCCTGATGTGGGTGCCAGGCCTTATTCCCTAGATTGTACCGCCTCGTTATCACTACAACCCTTCAAGACCATCCTGGCTCCTCGAGGGCACTCTGAGGTGTTCCCTCATCGTTGACCCTCGAGAGTGCGATCACCCACATAACAACTCACCTCGGTGTGTCTCCACAACATCCATCTTATAACAAAGAAATCAACCCGCGAAGGGACAGCCGTCCCACAATTAGCGTCGACGGCAGGACTTGAAACTTACCTATATCTTGCTTTTTCGTGTTGTCTCTGCCGAATGTCGCACCAATGATATAGCATCTGCGCTAGTAGTCGCTACTCTTTGCAGCGGTTTTTCCGATGCCCGACGATATCGTATCACTAATAATACGCGCGAGTTCTCTCGCATCAGTATTTGGTTGCATTAGCATTAGCTGCATTTATGTGCAGGTGTTTTTCTTGGGTGTGACAGACATGCCTCACCAGTACGGTGGAGTTGTTGGTGGTGTAATCGCCAGTCTCTGCAGATATTGCCTCCGCCAAGCCGGCCTCGAAGCCTTCCGTTGCGGCCTCGACCACCGGCACCCCCTCGACCGTCATCTCCCACCGCACAAACCTTCGCAACGCAGGGGGGGTCGCGCACACCCCAAGGCAGGGAAAACGCAGTTTAAGAGGCCCGCCATGAACGGCAACGTGTAAACGCCAAAAGAAAGTGCCAATCTGGCAAGTGTTTTTTTCGAGTATTTTCTCAAAAAAACTTGGCAACTTTTTACATCTTTGTTGGTTGCATGCCTAAGACATGCGATTTGCTGGTCGGGTTACTTAAGCGTACAACTTTCCTTCAAGAGGCCGTTTTGGGGGGTGAGGTACATACTTCAGTCTTTGATTAAGTCAGAAGCCGCAGAGAAAGAAACATTTGGTACCACCCCTACTGTAACATGGTGTCCAAACGAAAACCAGAAACTCTCACCAGGATCTCCCGGTCGATGACGTCGGGGAGTAGTCCCCCGCGACCCCCCCCGTCACGACAAGCGCGTAGTACGGCAAGCTTGTCGTTGTTACGCTTGCACCAGTGACTGTCACCTGTAGTGTTCAAGGTTATCGACAAACGCTCGGCGACAAAACATTCGACGAGAGACAAGGTGGCAGAATCGGAGCAGGGAAGGTTCAGGAGAGAGATATCACACGATGGGCGCAGTGTTGAAGGCACGAGCATATAGCGCTACGATTGCACGGCTTTACTTGTGTGCGCAGTCTAGTCGGTGCAGGCTTGAGGATAAACAACGGGAACGATTGGTTATCTGTTGTTGCCCGACCTACAACCTCTCCGAAATATCGACTCCGACAGCCGCGCATTCGCCCAGCCCCTACGACACGCGTGTGGCACCATACTTCCAATCGGCCACGTGGCATTTTCAGGTGCCGCTGCGACGCACGGCACACTTTCTTCTTAATAGTACGGCTGCATCAACCATGCAATTTCTTCTGCGATCCCGAAAAGGACATAGCTTCTGATAGTTGGACACGCTATCCGCTAGACCACGCGCAGTCACTAGCCTCACGTTGAAATATTCGTACAAGTCGACGTCAGGAATCCTGACCATCTCGACGGTGTTATCTGGGTCCTTGGCCGCTAAATTGTTCGGGTAGAAGACTGTCTCCGTAGTCCCATCGAAAGCCACAACTTGAAGGTCCAGGTCGTTGAAAACTGGGCTGACAGATGAGGTGGCAGCTGCCGGCTCCATCCAGACCATGGTAACCTTGTCCCAAGAACAAAAACCGCGCGGTCCCGGGGGGGGGAGGGGGGGGGGGGGGGTACTCATTTGCTGCTTGCCTTAGTCGTTTGCCCGTTGACCGTCGTCCCTTTTCACGCATCGCCTTTTTGTTGGCGAGAAATCATCATATCATGCATGACCATTGTCCTAACGTATTTCCACAGGCCCTCGTATCTCTACAATGTAGGGACGGGGCACGTCGGGCTTTCACCGACCAGGCCGACAGTGCGTGCACCCGGCGCGATCCGCCGTGAGGTGTTCGTCGAAAGCATAAAAGGTGAGCTGCATCCTGCTCGGAACCACTTGTGACTCTGGGGAGGGGAGGCGCCTGAGCTGTCACAGACAATATCGCGTCTCAGGAGCGAAGCACGAGGAGACGTGTCGTGCGTTGCGTGAAAGGTTCAAGGGAGACGCTGCCGGACCTCTTATCACGTAGAAGGGATGCTATTTCTATCGCGTACAGGAAACGCCATTGTTTTGGCTCATTGCCATCAGCAGGTATCGGAGGCAGCAAGCGGATACGCTATCGATAGTAAACGACATATATAGTGGCTCGACCAGTCAGTCACCTATACCTTCATGTCTCCCTCGTACGCTGACGTCGAAATGTCATCCATTTCCACCAGGTAGCTGTGTACTTCTCCATGGGTCATGTCGATCGCGTCTTCAACATAAAGGTCGACAGACCCGTGCATGTTCAGCACCGAGTCCAACAGCACGCGCCCAAAGCCCTGAATGCCGTCTGGTGGGCTGCCTAAGGTCTGCCATAAACGAAAACAATAATGAAAGGATACTAAGCTGGAAGTAGGGTGAAAATACTGGTTTTACGAAAGCCCCCCCAAAAAATCAGCGAATTTATTTTACGAACGCTATGAATAAAATATCTTCAAATACCAGGTATTTTCCTGTTTGCAAAGGACAATCGAACGATGACGTCGGGGTGGCAAGGGACACTGTATTTCAGGAGGTACGGCTGGGGGCTGGTTTCAAGGCCAGCGATTTCGTTCAAGAAAAGTTGGGGGGGCTATTACCGTCCGTCGCACAACTCAAAAGGGAAGCAGAGTTTGTGCATAGGATTCCTTTGTTGGTGGGTTTGCCTTGTTTTTTTTTTGCCATTCATTCATGCTTTGTGGGAACGTTTATGAGTGATTGACGTTGACGCTCGTGCTGCTGTTGTGGTATTGCCCTGGAAGTCTGACAAGGCGCAAGATCTAGACCTGGAAATTATATAAAAAAGGGGTTTCATATGCCTTTGAAGGCATGTATGTATAGGAAAAAGGGGATGGTGCTTTTGCTGAGCGCCCTAGTCTTATAATACTGCACATTGTACAATGGCAAGCACAATACTAGTGAAGGGTGCAGCCAAACCGATAAATGCCGGTGGTACTTGGTGCCCTTGGGGTAAAACTTTACTGTTGCCTGTTAATTATAGAAACGTGCAGCATGTTTTTTGCTTGAATATTCAAGACAAAGGGGGCGGCGCCGCGTAATTGGTAACCTTTTCTGCGGGCCAGCTGACTCGAGACCGGCAGTCGCACATTGTCTGATGTAACTCTTTTCGAACTGCACACGTTTTTTGGGGACACAATACTTGGAATTAGAGGGGCATAATTTGGCAGTACGAAAATGGTTAAGGCGTTTTTTTTATCTTGGGGAGGGGGGGGGCTCAGCTGACCCCCTCACTTTCGTGGTACACTTCAAACGCGCTTTCATTCTACGCGCGCAAATACGTCGAAGATGCTCCGTGTGTTTATCTCAGCTGGGAGCCCAGAGCGACACCGTGGAAAGCGCGACGCGATGGCGCGTCTCAATGTCCGGAAACGAAATGTTCGCGGCTTGCAGCGAAGGAAAGATGAGATGGGGCAGCTGTTCTCTCTGAGGATCCTACACGTTACGATACGAGTGCTATAGTACACGACAAAGCCATACACTCCGATTCCAGACATAAACGCGACACGACCAGAGTATTACACATACGGTAGTAATATACTCCGACTCAAGATAGGTGAAACCGTTCTCGGCCGTGTTTGACGCATGCTACTAACAGTACGTAAGTGGTGCACACATTTTTTCCGAGGCTCCTGGCTTGAGGGGCTCTGAACTCCCCTCAAAAAGATATTTTAATGATCCCATAACACTAGCCCACTCTGAGGAGCTCCGTCATTCATAGCTGTCTTGGACAAAAAGAGGTGCTGCTGTATCTCTATCGTAGCTGTTTTGACCAAAAAGAGGTACTTCTGTATCTCTATGGTAGCTGTTTCGGCCAAAAAACAGGTACTGCCGAATCTCTGTTGTCGCACGCGTCGGCTGTCTACTTACCGTGGAGCCAGTGGAGCCGTCGTAGGAGGTCATGTCCGTTCCGGATGCAATGATGGTGGCCTTGACAAGGGCGTTGGTAGGATTGAACACGTCTGACGGTGTAGGGATGCCGCTCGGGTACCAGCCCTACGCGGATCGTGTCGAGGATCAGGATCAAGATCGGGAAGAAAGGGGGGGGGGGAAGGCCATACTCATTTGTTACTTGCCTTAGTCATTTGACCTTTGACCACGCGCCCTTTTCCAGACGGAGCGCCGTTCCTGCTCCTCATAGAGGCACCACCAACATTTGGGAGCTCATAACGTTTCTGCTATGGACTTGCATGCCTTGGTTTCATTTCCTGACTACCCCGAAAAGATAACGCCAACATATCAAACGAAAACGGCCAATTACCTATCAAATCAGACAATTGCAGGCCTTTCAAGGCTGTACCTTAACAATAATACATGAACAACTTTTGGCTTTAGAGGACGGGTGGGAGGGTCATAGATGGAGCCGATGCCTCAACTCGTGTCCGTGTTGTACCTAAAACATTTGGTTGGCGTAGCGATGCACGAGAAGAAGATTGTCTGGGCGGCAGTGAAGTCGTGAGTATGAACGTTGCTTCCAGTTCCTGTAGGAGGAACGGCAGACTAAAACGTGTCAATGACTTACCTGTACCTCTATGGGCATAAATGTAAGGAGCGTTCGGTATCCATGTTGATTTCTAATCGGTACCTATATTTACATCCACGGTGGCATCCGGGTCCAGCCGTTTGAGGGACGCTTCGGCGGGAGATGTGCTGTTCGCATTCTCCAGTCAGGCGTTCGTTTTCACGGCAGGATAGTAGCAGCATGCGGGCTACTAATAGGTTTCTGCTGCTAGCGCTATCCGCTGTGCTATCGGCGATCACGACCGAAACGTCTTGCGGCCCCTCGTTGTCAATCACGGAGCATTACAGGGCAAAACCCGTAGGATAGTGTTGCCTGTTCCGCTGTGTGCTGCGAGTGTCGACACTGCTTTTTCGCCAAATAAATATGAAAGGCATTCCAGCTTGTGAGATCGAGGATCTCGTCGGAAAATCCTGCTCTCAGGCTGGCGTGTGATACTTTGTTACTGCCTTTCGCGCGAAAAAATGTTTGCGGGAGCTACAGGTGTGAACACATGCGCGCGCCGAAGGCAGGTTCGCGTGCACGATGCGGCGGAATGACGACGGAATGCTCGCCTGAATAAAATACTGCCGAACCATTGCGGCAGTCCCGGCCACTATGGGTGTCGCCATGCTTGTGCCAGCCATGGGTCCAATCTCGCAGCTTTCACTGTCGTCGGGCTTGGCCTGTTCAGCACCCGAATGACGACAAAGGGTGCACGAGTGAACGGTTGTCGGTTATTGCACCATGTACATCTGCGCTTGTGCCACTATTTGCGCTATGCACATCAATGCTCGTGTCGTTTATTACACGATGTGCATCTATGCTTGTGTCGTTCGATGCACTATGTACACCTATGATTGTGTCGATTATTGCACTGTGTACATCTATGATTGTGTCGTTCGTTGCGCTACATCTACGCTTGTGTCGGTTATTGCACTATGTACATCTATGCTTGTGTCGTGCGTTGCACTACATTTATCGGCGTGTCGTTCGTTGCACTTCATCCATGCTTGTGTCGTGTTCGTCGGAAAACACCCATGCTTGTCTAGGTTGTTGGACCGCATGTACCGCTTTTGTCGGAAGTCTAGGTTATTTTAGGGCAACGCCTCTGACCCGCGATCATAGCGATGAAATTTCGCTTCCGTCCTGGCCTACCCCAGTCTCAGCTCGAAACTTTTATTGCGCACTGCGTGCACTTTTTACAACACTCGTCAGTTTGTATCAAATGGTTTACAGATGGGGACAGACATGTTTTAGGCACAAAGTGCTACCTGTCCTATCGTAGCACACCTCCCAACCCTAACCACTGCTACCTACCCTATCGTAGCACATCTCACCGACGCAGAAAACAGATGGTACCCGGGAGCGACAATGTCAGGCTTGATTCGGTTGTCGTCTACCGTTGGCCCCTGAGACGAGAAATAAGCCACCTTTATATGCATCGGCATACAGGGCGCGCGAGTTTGGCGAGCGCAGTGGAGCAGCGGGCGGCACATGCGGCAGGGAGGGTGTTGTTTAGCATGCTTTTTTTGCGTGACATTGTCGTATCAGTTTTTTTTTTTCGCGCCTTTTCTTTGTTTCGCGATGGGCTCCGCCAGGGGGACTGTTTGTTGCGCTCGTCTTTTTGAGTGAAACACACAGGGCAGTTTGTTCTAGTGGCCTGGACTTCAATGAAAAAGCGCTTACCTAATACTACAGCACGGTAGTTCGGGGCTAGCACAGGTGTAGACGACTGCTGCAGGTAACGTGAAACTTTTTAGTTGTTGTTTTATCCTCACTCAAGGAGCCCCATACCTTAACCCACCTGAGCCAAAACCATCTTAACCCATCTTGACCCAAAATTGACCAAAAATTAGGCAAAAACTGATTTTGACAACATAGGCTCTACCCGGGTGATGAAAAAAACAGTGACAATGGCCTAGGTATGCAAACAACTCCGAGAGTGAAAAAACAACAATGAATGGTATTCCGATCATTTCGGGTTAAGATCAGAGCTGCGGTAGGAGACTCGTGTTTGGGGCCTCTTTTTTTCGGTGGGTCAGGGTCACTCGCCCGTGTGACCCCCGTGTTCCTTATTGTGTTGTTTTCGTTTGCGGCATGACACCGCCATAGATGCAATGGTTGGTTAGCTACGCTGCGCCAAACAAACCGCCCGGAGATTTTTTTGCAGTGAGGTAGAGAGCCACTCGGGCGAGTATGATAGTATGATAGTATGATAGTATGATAGTACAATAGTATGATAGTATGATAGTATGATAGTATGATAGTATGATAGTATGATAGTATGATAGTATGATAGTATGATAGTATGATAGTATGATAGTATGATAGTATGATAGTATGATAGTATGATAGTATGATAGTATGATAGTATGATAGTATGATAGTATGATAGTACGATAGTATGATAGTACGATAGTATGATATTAATAGCATGATAGTATGATATTAATAGTATGATATTATGATAGTATGATATTAATAGTATGATAGTATGATAGCATGATAGTGTGATAATATGATAGCCCAAACCTAGAAGTGAAAAAGAGGGTATTATACTAGAATGATACTACCATTTTCCCTATTTTTTTTCACACTTCTACTTTTCAGCTTCTGGACAAGCCATGGTCACAGGTGTCATCCCTTCTCCCCCCCGGTTCTCGCCTTCAGTTTTATCGCGCATAGGGTTCAGCAATCCCACTGTTCGTCGATTTTTCATCGAGTATTGCTAACTCACGCTCTCGCGCTTTCCGCAAGTCAATTACGTAGCCTTGGTCATGCGACTACTGTTATAATAGGTTAAGGAGCCTCGTCGTTTACAAAACTTCTTAGCCGAAATCTGCTACCTCTGCCGTATCGCACGTCTCCAGAAAATGTCTTAGCCGACACCACTCAATACATCTTTGGCGCTGCGTCCGCAACGGTAAAGACAGTTAGTTGTGGCTGACACGAGGCGATGCATCTTTGACGGCGCATGCCCGTGCAACGGCACGGACCGTTTTTGTTTGAAGCAATCCGATTCTCAGTGAGAGTAGGCGACTTGCTATGACAACGCAAAGCCTACCGGCGGTTCTTGTTAACTTCCTAACATCGGCGTTGAAAGTATCTCAACGAAATCAATAAAGGCTCTCTCGCGTCCTTAAGATTTCTTGGTGCATGTGTCACAGATCAAAAATGGTTCGTTTGTGCGCCCCGCCGACGGCGCTGACAAACCTCATTGAGGTCGTCGGCCAAACCGGCTGAACTGGGGCTCGCTTCACTGGCCCCAACGGTGATCACGTTCTTCGCCAGCGCCGGCGAAAGAATAGACCCGGCGCCATAAATGTCCTCGCCCTGTGGACACAACAGCGTCGAGAAAAAGACGACGTTAGCAAAACGCCAACAGCAACACCCGAGTGGCATGCAAGCGTGCCGGCCAGCAACTGGAACTTTGGTTTGTCTCTCCACTTGCTCGGCCGCCACGTAGCCCTGTAGACTACGAGGCTGGGAGGATGGGCTCGCAAAATCAAACAATCACGCTGTTTTGCACCGTTCGTGGCAGGCAGGGACTACGATACACGAGGAACGGCTCGCCTAGAAAATAAATCACGTGGTATCGTCAGCTTCGAAGGTGAAAAAGGATTGCTGTCTTCAAATTTAGGATAAACTAATTCAATTTCGTCTTCCTCTGCCTTCAAAAGTGCTTAATGTCTTGAAAATAGTATGAATCAAATCAAAGTTCATCCGCCCCCCTGTGTACATAGTATTATCGCCTCCCAGAATCCCGAAGAAAGTTATCTCATTGTCTCCCTATGGTACACCATGGTACCTGGTGTTGAGTTATGGAGTTTCCGATTACCGTATAACACGGAAGAAAGCACGCCCCCCTTAGATAACACACCCCCCTACATGAACACACCCGTTGACATCTTGTTCGTTTCATTTTTCGACCATCACTTTATCACCTTGGGTACGTTGAATACCACATCCCCTACGGGGAACGCCTTAAAAAAGTACCAAATTCCAAAATTATCACGCCGTCTGGTGGATACCATTCACCCGCAACGGGCACCGGTTTGGACACCAGCATGGAGGCAACAGCTGTGCCCCATCACAGTGACCCGAACGAGTCTGCAGCCCCAACCCCACCGGTGCCTGCTGCTGCTGGTTGCGATCTATAATGGCATGGTGCACGAAACCTAGTGCGCGTTACCGGTGGTACGGGTATTACCGCTATATATTTGGTGTGATGGAGCATCATCGGTAACACAATTTATTGCCGAATTATTATAGCTTGTGATACGAACATATTTCCGTAGGTGACATACGATATCGGTACTTTTCTGCAGGGGTTGAGAATGAACACCGTCCGGGAGGTTTGAAAGGTCCTCGGGTGATGCCGCTACCGGCACCTGTGATACCGACAAGCAGTATCGGTAAGATTATTATTTGCGTCTCTCCTTTCCTCGTTTTTGTTCCCTCTTCATTTTGCCGTTTTGGTTTCGCTTGTTTGTGTTTTTTTTCTCATTTGAATTGATGTTTTCAGCGGTAATATCGTTGCGTCAACAACTAACCAGCGCGCACTGCGGTGGTAACGGTACGATACTGTTGTTGTGCTAGGTTCGGGCTACAAAGAAAGGGTTCATATCAAAAGATGGCAGCAGATGATTTGGCAGTGGGACAAGGCCTTTGACGTGCAATTGTCGGGAGGCGCACCATTAAAAACGGGTATGTTCTCATTACCGGCAATCGTTTTCCTGTATCGCAGCAAGGCGGGGATTTTTGCTATCATCCTCGGGTTTCCAACGTGTGCCTTACCATCACCGGCATTATGTGATAATAATGGAAAAAACTCTGGTTTCAAACCTGTACCTCTCATGGGTTAGCACACCCCTTGTTATCACACCCCCTGCAACCTTGCCGCGGTCTCTTCACTCTCCCTAGCAATCATTGATACCGGTAGCACACCCCTTCGTTAGTACACCCCCTGAAATCTGGCCGGAGCTTGTTCACACTCCTTAGCAATCGTTAACAACGTTAGCACACCCCCTCACTACCACACCCCCTCCTTACCACACCCCCTAGCTGCGGGGCTACCGTGCATGGTTGCTATCACCGGGGATACGTTAGATACCACACCCCCCTACAACAGCACACCCGGTGATAACATTTTGAAACGACAAATTGTCATCACCGGGGTGTGCTTTCTTCCGTGTTATACGGTAAGTTTTTTCCAAACAGTGGTATATACCTCTGTCGTTCGTTGTCTCCCTCGAAGGTGGAACATATTTGATTACTTTACGATGCCAGGTACTTCGGACGTAGTCCGTACCTGGTACTGGTAGCAGGTGTTCACGCCAGCCATTGCAGGGTTAGAGTGACCATCCCATACCACCACATACCATCACATCACTGCAGCCGTTTCGTTTCTGGCCCACCAAAAAAATCAATCACGCGATGTGCACAACAGGCCGTCGCCAAAATAACAAATTCACGATCTACGCCGCTCGTTTCAGGGACCGGCTAGCCATCAGCACGCATAGCCATTTTGTTTCTGGTACTTCATACCTGGTAAGCGCACTGGGAAATCGCGTCTCCGCAGTTGCCTGCCGCCACGATGATAGCCATGTCAGGCTTCACGTACGCGAAATTGTCCATCTGCCTGTCCAGCGACGTGTAGGTAGTCCGTACTGCCCCCCAGCTGTTGGTGCTGACGCGGGCGCCGATGTTGTACGGGGGATCCAGCATCTGGGTCTGATGGCGAGGGCGTTGTCAACATTTTTTTATTTCGGTGGGAAACGGTGCGAGAATGAGCGGCTCCTGTGCCGGATCGATTCATGCCGTGAAAAAAAAATGTTTCCTGCTGGACTTCAATCCTCCTGAAAGCAGTTGTGTTCAATAGGTTTCTTCGAGCAAACCATGCTTGCGGTTCTATGCCACTCTAAAGAGGGCGTCTCTGACAATTAGCGTGGCTAACAGCGAGCATTATCTACATAACAATTTGTGAGAAACACTTTCTCTAACGGCAGACTCCAGGAAGAAGTTAACGGTGCTTCCATTTGTTTCAAACCTCCTTCTAGTGGATGCAGACGCGCTGGCCAAATAGCTTTGCCGCGCGCATTGCCGGAAAAAAAACGCTGTGGAATTGGACACTTTTCCAGACTTTGCCAGGCGCATTGCTTGCCGGGAGACCAACCGCCGTGGAGTTGGATAGCCGTGATGCTTCAGTTTCCTCAGTATGAAGCTACGGTACTGTACCTATGCGGTCGCAGGGTCCCAATCGATGAGATACATCGAGGCGGTCGCCGACCACGTGAGTGAACACAGTAGCATGTGGCATTTGAGCGTTGTAATACATGTTATTAGCAAGCTTTACAACACATGTAATCGATTTAAGGAACATAAATCGCTCGTCAACTTGACGCAGTTAAAACCGCAGCAAATGTTTTGGGCACGCTCCACTCGACAAGAGCGCGGCATGATTTTCGCAGTAGTACAGGGGTAAAATGCTGTCAGAGCGATCAGCGAGCAATGGGAGTCAACAAGTCTTGCCTTTAGGTTTGAGGGAGTGACCAAGTTTCCTTCCGAGTTCCCGAAGTCGAAAACCGCCAACTTCGCGCGGAAACCGCTCTGGTTCCGCCAATCCGGGCGCCAGCAGCGATCGAACGGCAGAAGAAAATGGTTCAGAGTTCGCGCCCGTTTGAGCAAAGGAGTGTCACAAAATGGTTGACGCAGGGAGAATATCCCAGGTTTCACAAGGAAACAAAGGGCGCACGAGCATTGCGGTTGGAGAAAGAAGCTTAAGAGAAACTTCGTGCCTAACATCAGAGTGGATGTCGCATGCTGGCATGTGCAGTTGCGTCCAAGAGGTTGCGAATGTCATTAAGGAAAACGGAATGCCGACTTCCATCAGGATATTGTTAGTCCTGCCAACAATTCCCTGCATCACGTTCCGGGTGCATCCCAACGCGAGGACAACTTCCACCGCTACCGCCAGAAAGCTGCAGTTTATTTTCAAGCCTCTGGGCGTACCTCCACGACCGCGAGGTGAGGTGCGGTCTGCGTCGGCAAGCGTTTAGACTGCAGCGCCAACAGGGAAGGTCATTGTTGTGCGCTGTTTTTAAGCTGGTTGGGTCAGGTGGAGACAAGCCGTCACGCTGCTTGGAACCTGCAGCAGAGGATCAACTGTTTGTGTTTGTGAGTCCGTAGAACTACGCGGGGCTGTGCCGCCAAAATACGACGGTATTTCCCGGGGGGGTATGCGTGGCGCATGCAGAGAAAGTCTATGTTTAGCGCAGGAAGCCCCGTGCACGAGATACTAAGTGATTGGAGGTTGTCTTGGTTACCACGGGCTGGGCTACATGAATGAGTTAATGTGAGACCATCAACATCAACAACAACGGCAACATGAGGGTCTCCAAAGTGCAATCTACCGACCGCTGCTATCCACTGATACAGGCCCTCTGCCCCTCCTCGTCCTTGTTCTGCCCACCCGCATCCCGACTCACCCCGTCGCCAAAGTGTTCTCCCGGAGAAGTGTCGCTCAAGGCCCCCGCAGCGCTCCCACCGACGTGTGTTCCGTGGCCATTCTCGTTGTCCAGGCAATCAACATAAGACACGTATTGCACCACCTGATGAGGATACATTTCCAAGTAAAGCGTTCTTGTATTAGCTTAGGACTATTAACAGCGTCAGGAGGGTCAGGGTTAGGGTTAGGTCCTAGCCCTAACGATAAAACAGTTTTCGCTAGATGTTTCTGTGTAGCCGTGCTGGACAGCTGAACAGGGTGCTGGTTTGACACCGCAACAGCAACCCCCGCAACCACCACCACCCAACAAATATAGGTACACGCAAAGGCAACACCTCGACACCTGCGCGTCCCTTGGGAGTGGCTGCTAGTCGATGAGCGGGGGTGCCGTAGCCGATGGCGTCAAAAGCATCAACGCATTAACACCACCAGGTTGATACGGGATATAGATCGTGAACGCCACCATCTGATTGATGTGGTGTGCAGAGCGAGGACGGCGGTGAAGGACTACGGCATACGTCTTTCCCGCTTGAGGCAATTCTGACGTGTTTCACCATATTAGTCACCCCACGGTAAGGGTTGCGGTTGTATGATTGCGCCAAAAGGTCCCTGGGCAATTGAGTTCCTCATGTGAGGAACTGCCGGTCATTAAAGTATTTTCACGAGTACATTTATTTTTAGGACTAAGCCATAAAAGCTTGATCGGGTTGTGCGAACGAATGCCTTTGAAGTCATTTTTCGGGTGAGATATTGAGTTCCTCATGTGAGGAGCTCAAGGACTTTCCGCTTCAACCCTACCGTGGGATGGCTCATATACTAGGTATGCTGATGTTAATTGGTTTTGGAAGATACATCATTGTCGCCATGCCTTCATCATCGCCGTAGGCCATTACCAACTCCGTCTCTATTCGTCTCTATTCGTCTCTATTCGGGTCTTGCAGATGGATCGAGTCATTCGTCACGCTTCGATCTCGTCACGCTTCGATCTGCGAGCGACAACATAAACCCCTCGGAAGAACCCGTTGTCAAACCGCAGCGTGTGTGTAGTGTACAACACCGCCGAGTAAAAATTGGGTGCTTGCTGAAACCGAAAACACATACTTGCTATAGACTATATAGTACCTAACACTTGTGGTTTGCCTCTTGAGCAAGTTCCACCTGGTCACTTGCTCGCGACCTTGTACATACCCGTCTTGGTTTGGTTTGTCGAAACGCAGAAACAGATTCGGTCATTGACCCGGAGCAAAAGCAAGACAAGAACGGAGCCGTGTCTCGAGCTCAACCACTCGTCCAGCAAACTTACCATTTATTAGCGAAACCTGTTCATTGGCCGACTACTGATATTTTAAGATGTTTCACTGGTCAAGACACGCACGCAGACAAACTTGCACCCTCCTCCCGCTTGGCACCTCGATCCCTATGATACCTCATCCCACCCGGACGTTTGTCCTCCAAACTGACCCCTGTTATATAATTACCTGTCTGCAGGGCCCACCCAGCCCCCTCATCCCACGCCGACCAAAAAAGAGGGTCGGCCGCAGCAAATCGAGGGTCGGCCAAGCCAGCTAACAATTTTCTCGCATAAGTGGTAGGCTACCCTCGCTCGCCAGCAAGCAACTTTTTGTAGCCGCTTGGCGCACCTTGCGCTTGGTGAGGTCATAGACGGGGTTCGCGTAAGACGAGCACTCGATGTTATCCGCGTCGCTGTCCTCCCGAAAGAAGCAAGAGTTCTGGTCTAGACCCGAGTCCGCCATCGCGATGATCTGCAGGCGAGAAAAATGAGTTGGACGAGGTCGGAGAGTATAAATACAGTATATCTGGTAAATAGTATGAGGAGATAAGAGGAGGGAGAGGATTTTTTCGTTCATTTATTTGGCCGAGCACATGAAGGTTTTGCACGCTTTCTCGGTACCCCTTATCCGCCATATATCTTATCATACGAACGACGTAAGGAGATTGTCGAGAGATCAACGCTAAATGCCTGCTGTGCGGAACATCCTCCAAGGCTCGTGTACGACTAGCAGTATCTGAAAATTCGTATCATAGGATGCGCGGGACGAAAGCATGACACAACCCCGGGCACACGTTGAACGAAAACCACCTCGTCTCACCTCCGTTCGGCCGTCGATCCCTTGGTCCCACACCGAGTACGTCGACTCCTTCCCGCTTTGCGTGACCCACGCGGCCTCGACATTCAACGGGACCACCTCGGGAAAATCATCAACATAGGCTACCTCCGGTCGCGTCGTAAGGTACGCCAACACGGTCAGCAGACAATGGGCGTTATCCATAGCTGTATTTCCCAGGGAATCGGCACCCTGTATCACCACCCTATCGTACACCTTGCCACTCCTCGTGGTGCCCCCTTTCCTAGAATGACCCAGGCCCTCAGTCCGGTGTCGTGGTAGATTACTACCCTCGCTGTGTCTTCCCACGACGCCCTGAGCCTCCTCGGATGAAGCGCGTAGACGGCCGAAGTCGCACGCTCCCTCCTTGCTGCTGTGCTCAACGGTTTGCTCCCACAGACTGCTTACATGCATTAGACCATGCGTTTCCACCAAAGTATCTCGTTGCGCCGCGGTGGTGACATCATTATTTTCACCTTGACTCTTACCCTTCCCGCCTTCACTCGATGTAACCCCCTCCTTGGAATGCAAAGCTGAGCGAGTCCACAGGAATCGTTCACGCAAATGCTCGTTCCAAAGGCGGGCCGTAGACCCGAAGCTGGCGAGGTGCTCCGTCCAGGTTTCTGCCAAGTCTATTCCCCACGTCCCCGGGGTAAGAGACACGTCGAGGCCACTGGGGAGGCCTTCACCGTGGTTGAACCGCACGTTGCGCGGCGGCAACGGCTGCGCGTCACCTGAGTGCGTCTGCGACCCTACCTTTCCGTGCTGTGCCCCAGGAGCAGAGGCAGCCTTCCCCGGCACGGCGTTGTTATCCGAACGGCCCCCTTTGTTGTTACCCTGCGGGCCGTCAGCTGCCACCTCGAGAGGTTCGAGCTTGGCGTGCAAGCTGCGCGAGAGCTTAGCCGGGTGCGGCAACGGTTCGACGACATGCGCCCCCCCCGACCCCCGCAACGTTTCGACGTCGTCCAGACGAAGTCCGGCCAGTAAGCACGCCGTATCTCCTCGAGAGTACGTCAACTGAGTTCGCGTTCGGTGAAGCACGTTCTCCAGGGCAAGGATCGCGTCCGGATGACGATCGGTGCACACCAAAAACGGGGAGCGCGATGACGAGTGGCTCTCCCCCCCCGGAAGATTACCGCTACCGTCATCTTGTGCTTGGTCAGCTATAAACTCCCACTCCGAGTCCACTGCCGTACGAAACACCTCCTCGCGCTCTGACGAAGAATCTTGGAGCTGTGGGGAGGGGGAAGACCAGGGGCGAAAGTAAGCTCAAGGCTGCGTTCGTGCGACTTGTTGTTTGAAGGCTTCGTTTGGGTAGGCAATTGGTTAACCTTTTGCAAGTGGTCAAACGGATTAATACCCTCCAATTTAACAGTGTGGTGTCTCGTTTATCTGCTTTATAAAGTATTTAGTATCGACTTTTGCACTACATACAGCTATTAATAGTTGTAGTATTAGACTAACCCTTTTAGCGCGAGATTGACACGATGTGGCGGGAGATTATTATGATATCTCGGGCACATCGTAGCACTTACTTGGAGCTTTGACCCCTCCCAATCCTTTGAGCTAAGAAAGAAGCAACCAACGAGGAGAAGCTTAACAACGCGAAGCGGTGCCTCCCAGTACCGGTACCTCACGCGCCCCTCACTACCCAGCAGCACCTTGACGCTAGAGGATATCCATTTAAAATTGCATCCACGTTGTTGGGACACACACAGAATTCTACTTGAAAACACAGTATAACAGTAGAATTCTAGTGTAGTAGGTTTATTTTTGCAGCAGTGAAAGGGTGAAGACACGACAACAGCAGTGGACGATACAATATAGTGTACTCGTATATTGTCCAGGTGCCGTCTCCGTGCGCGTGCAGCAGTTCGAGCAGGGTCATGTCGCGCATGTTGTTGGGGCATTGTAGCATCCCTACCTACCTGCTATTTAGTCTAGATGCGTTGGGCCGAGCAGCCCGCGGTCGTCACTTTTTTTAGTCGCGTTTTCCCTTTTGTAAGTCCGAAAGTGCATAGTGAGAGTATGATACTCTCGTACACGAACACACTCGTATTAAAAGGTGCGCCCAAGTGTCAGACGGTCTTTTTGAGATTTTTTTACTGGGGAGAGATATGCTGTACGACTCGTTAAGACCGACCCTAAAGGTTCCCGTTCGAAATATGCTACGAGTGCTACTACTGCTGTGCTCGTAGCGCTTTGATTCGCCGTCTGAGAGAGGTCTTGGTCGGCAGTCAGCAGCATCGCAATGACCGTGCATCGCTGGAAACTGTATGTCATGGCTTCGTACCAATGCGTGGCCAACACCTATACGACGGAAGTAGTACGAAATCGGCGTACGGACAACTGCTGACGAACAAAAAAACAAGAGCGACGACACACACTCTAAAAACTTCCACGGCCGGAGGCCGGAGTCTCGACGGACTGAGTTTCCGACATGCAACAACACCCGAACGAGGGCCGCTTAGACCTTTCCACAACCAACCCTAACTTGACCAAGCAGTTTGCTATAATATCTGTTATGTCGTCGGTCTGTAACCTCAGCCCACCTCCTTTCCCAAGCTGGTGTGCCACATGGACTCGAGATGTCGAAGGGTCAGGCGCTGCCGATCTCGCTCGTTGTTTACGTGCGCCCCACCACGCATCACGGAACCAGCGAGCGCTTGGAGTTCGACATTATTAGCAGGAGGGAGTCTCGCCGCTGCCGCAAGCGATATCGCACAAGCCGCGAGCAAGAGCAGCTGCAACTGCATCGTGGCTGGCGTGGGGCTTGGTTGTATTCGGAGCGGGCAGCGAGATTCGACGGAGTGCTAGCCTCGACATCTCGATACTCGACGCTACTCGGCGTACTGAGCCAGAAAAAGACGTTTCAGCAGTTGACCAATCACAGCAAAGATTATTATTTGTTCTCCAGATCTTTGGGTATCCAAAAAAGGGATCCAATATCCATATTTTACTAATAGTACCAGGTACGAGATAGGGCGGCGGTTGATGATTTTTTGTTTTTATTTTTTTTCGTTTCGTATCGTTTGTTTTGTTTTTTGTCCTCCGCCGGATGCGGAAACATAGTAAAGCTTAATAATGAGCTCGTGTTAGGAAGTAGTGGGGTATTAGTCCGTTTGACCAATTCTTGCAAAAGGTTAACCAATTATTGCCTACCCAAACTAAAAGCTAAGGCTTAGGAATCCGTTCCCCAGGAAATGAAACCGCTTGGATACTGACAGGTCCGCCCGTATAATATCCGGCCGACCTGCTAATATCCGGCCGACCTGCTATCCCGCCGTTTCAGGGGGAGAGAGTGTTGTAATGCGTAGTTTGGGTAAGATATTGGTTAACCTCTTGCAAGTGGTCAAACGGACTAAATACCCCACTGGTGGTCTGATTCCCTAACAAATATTATATAAATAGCGTCGTCGACAGACCATGGGTTTTTGGGTCGTGGGTTCGAATCTCACCATCCACCATAATAAACTTTTTCAGACTTCCCCAGGAAATGAAACCGCTTGGATAATTGACAGGTCCGCCCGTATATCCGGCCGACCTGCTATCCCGCCGTATCAGGGGGAGGGAGTGTTATAAGGCTTAGTTTGGGTAAGTAAGCTAGTATTGGTTAACCTTTTTTTTGCAAGTGGTCAAACGGACTAATATCCCACTGCGATACCTTGACACAGGCCTTTTCGTATTTTTCAATAATATTCAGGCTTTTTCCAAAAGGAGGCGAGGAAAAAGATCGGACCGCATTTTGCACGAACCGGTTGGTTGGAGGTACTCCAAGGCATGCAACCTGTAGAATTTTCCGCGCAAAAAATCGAAGATCTGACCCGCCTGTGATGAACATTAAGCAGAATCTAGCGAAAAAACTGGATCCTACACTAAAACCAAGTAATTTACGGAAATAACGCATCTTACTCATTTTTACGCACAAAAGCCCAAATAAATGTCCACGCCGTCCACTGAAGTTTTGCACGACGTGTTCTACATGCCCATCCCGAGGCCTGGCCTCCAGTTTTTTTTTTTTTTTCGCCGAAAAAATTTGGTGTATGGTGGGCCACATTTTTCCAAAACACCTTGACTGACGAAAAATCAGACAAGAAATTCTTCTTTTTTTTCTCCGATTTTTTTTTGTCCAAGGTGCGCCACATTTTCCAAAAAATCTTGACTGACGAAAAATCAGAACGCTCCCCCCTCCCTACCCCCCCTCCCTACCCGACAGGTGAGGTCTTCGCAATGGCACATAGTAGACGTGTGCGAAATTTCACGATCTGAATCGAAAAAACGGCGTGGACATTCGCCAGGGGGAATAAATTTGTTTTTTTACGTGAACCAGTCAGTACCCATTCGGGCGTTGGTCCTTGTACCTAGTATGCTTTTTGGGTATCGACGTACAGAGCAGTTTTACGAACAGCATCCGCATCAGTAGTATTATACCAGATACGAGTATCAACGAGTGGTACAGCAGTATGTAGTACGAGATATGTTCGCGAAAGACTCCTTTGGGACAGTAAAAGAAACAAGCTCCACTTTAGTTTCAAGTTTTGTCCCCGAGACGTCCTCGAACCGTTGTTGTTGCAGTAACAATATTACTGCTGCATGCTTTATACACTGGAACACACGGCAGTAGTAGAAGCTCTCTTGTAGGTGTGATAAAACGTGCACCTTCGACACCCGGCATAGCGTTATACGATGAGCGCACAGAAAGCTGTCCGCAACTTATACACACACGTCAATATTATGGATGTCGACGAAGCATTTATTTGGTAAGCACAGATCAACGCCCGACCTTTGGCAGCCCACTTACGCACACGCTCTCAGTCCTCCTGTCTCCTGTCGCACGAACAGTACTGTAATCGAGCGGCACCCATCCATCCACCCTTCCACATGCAGGCAACTATGCATCAACATATGAATATGTATCATTCACGGCCGCCCAAGTTAACAGCGAACAATAAACAGCTAGACTATAATAATAGCTGGTGTTTTGCTCTCTGTACTACGAAGTATACCTCGTACCACAGGGAGTAAATAACAAGCTGCACCATTCTGCGCGAGCAAGGTACCAACGATCCTACATGCGGGACGGAGCATCACAACCAGAGGGCTTTCATGGGATGCGTCAACCCGCGCCGGTCAGGTCGGGTCGGGTCACTCAGAGTGACCCGATCCGACCCATGATATTTCAAACATCTCGTGAACCGGCCCCACTCGACCCGCGAGATGTGGAAATCCTACAGCTGGCGTTTTTCATATTATTCTAAAACCCTCCTAACTCCTGAACCGGCCTTCGAGGATCATGGCCCGCGAAAAGCCCTGATCGTAACGAGGGCGACATCTCAAGCGTTTCCAAGAACATGCGCGCGAATATCTGTCAGACGTCGGTCGTATCAAACACGTCTATCGTTCGCATCGTCTTCTTAATACCAAGTATTGGTAACATATGTGCCCTGCGATACGTACGTACGCCTTCCCCCCCCCCCTATCCCTGTGGCTGTGCATGAAATGAGTACACTCCCGTCTCATCCTCTGTTTTGGATATTATTAGACTAAATGTGGCGTTGCATTTTTCTCCGGCTCCCTCCTTTGTTCGTAACTCGGATGCGAGGTCACACAGCGCTGGGGGGGCCCCCCCCCCCCCCCCCTCCCGCCTGGGCCAGAACGCCCGGAGTGAACGTATGACACGTTTCGATTCAATGTGCACCAATCACATTTCCTATATACATGCCGCCCCCTGGTCGGTACAAACCCTACGTGCTCCGTTCCAACATTGCCGGGATGCGAGGGTCTATACCATATGGTCATACAACTGCGGGTATGCATGAAACGAGCACAACCCCCCCCCATCCTATCTACCATCAATACTATACGAGCGGAATCCGTTTTTGTTCCAGCGCCCTCCCTTTCCGGGGTCACATCATAGCAGGCACGCCGTCCCTCTCCCAACCGAGTCCAAACGCCCGGATTGCGTTTTAAGACATGTATTGATGCAAATGAACCAATCATATCTATCTGGGTTGTTCCGAAGACCAAGTGATGCCCTGATCGATGCCAAGCGCGTGTAAAGTCATTCATCTGTGTTGAGTGGATTTACTAAGACAGCATGCCTCGAATGTATTCAAGACATTTTTGGACTCTAACGCACCAATCACATCTATGAAGACCAAGTGATGCCCTGATCGATGCCAAGCGCGTGTGAAGCCATCAATATGTGTGGAACGGATTTATTAAGACAGAATGCCCCGAATGGAATAAAGATTTTTGGACTAATGCATCAATCACATCTATTTTTCCGAAGCCCCTACGACGCTCTCATCGGTGTCATGCTCGAATGAAGGCCTTCATCTCTGTTGATATATCTCGCAGCATTGACCAGGTCAAGTGCACGTGTAGCAGCAATAGCTATCGGTCCACAGATGAAAACCCCCCCACCGGTTTACAGACCCCGTTGGAAGGGAGTCCCGCGGTTTATCAGTCAACCGAACTCCAGGTGGAACAGTTCTACCGCTGTGTATTTCTATACTTCGAAGTCCTAAACTTCGACGCATTGCTCACTCATGTCAAGTTACAGCTAAAAGTTATCAAATATTTACCAGGCATGAACAAGGCGCGCTCGCTCGCGGTACGTTACAGCTAAGAACTAACCACTAAGCCATCGACCCGCGTTAGTGCGGTCCCTTCTAGTAATAGGGCGGGCTCCCTCTTTAGTATGGTACCCTCTAGTGCGGGTTCCCACCTTAGTGCGGTGGAAATCGCTCGCCACGATCCCACAGAGTGCCGCAATATCCCGGGATAGTCCGGGGTCTCACTGTAATGCGGGTATCATTATTTAGCAAGGCACCGCACAAATGAGCGGCCGCGGCTGTTGTTTACACCCCATCGATTCAAACGTACCCTGTCCTTCTCGCATGCGTTCAAGCCAAAGTTCTCCAGTTAGTTGAACCATCACAACAATTCCCCAATAATCGTATATTCGCCGTGCCAACCGTAACCATTCACCCGCCCAACCAACACCGTAGTAGGTAGCTCACATCAAATCTCTGTAGACAGGTCGTGATCTCGACAGATATGTACACGTGCACGGGATATCTTAACTCGAGAAGCTCAGAAGCGCATACCTACTGCTTGGGACGCCACAGACAACGCTTGTTGCGATCATCATGGCCGGGCAAAGCAGCAGCAGCAGCAGCCGGTGATACTACGATCATGCAACCAGTATTCACTACAGTTACGCCCACATGCCCGGACCTCCTGCGCTGCCAATCGTGTCGCGAAAACACGTCTCAGTGCAACCAACGGCCGTGCCGTATTCAACGAACGCATCGCACCGCACAACGCCTGGCCTCTATCTTGCAAAGCCATCGCGGGTAACACATCAAGCGTAACACCGCCCGAGACAAAACCAACACTCGGGGAAAAGAGATAGATCGTCCTTACTTCTTCCCGCCTCCTTACGGCGTCGGGATGCTGGCGACAATGCACCCGTCTGCCTTGCAAGGAAACTGCTACACCACCTACTTACGGCGTCAGGCACTGGCGGCACTTCACCCTTCCCCGTTCCGCCTTGTATCATAGGGAAAACGCCAAATCTGCGGTAAACCAACCTGCGGTAGAAAACCTTATATCGCTCTTCGCCCCCTGGTTACGCTGGCTGGCGAGTGAGGATGGCGGCGGAATGTACGCCTCCTGCGCTTATGGACTGCACCTTCCAGCCTTCTAGCTGGAGGGATGTCACCTCCAAGGGTAAGGCGGTGCTGATCTCGACGGATTCCTGCACACCCTCGAGTCGACACGATAGCACCCGATAAAAAAATCAGAAAAAAATAGCAAACGGCGTTCGTTTCGACCCGGTGGCACCAGAGAAAAACAGTCCGACAAAGGTTTGCAAGCGGCGTTTGTTTCAGCTGACAGCAGTCGGCCACGTGCACCGACACGGACTAGGTTTTGGCGACAAGTTAACGTGATAACAACAACAACAACAACAACAACTGAATTGCACCGAGGCGCACACGGTAAGAGCTTTCTAATTCCTCGTGTACTGTACCCGAAGGCTTGTGGGCGCGATCGAGATGCGATTTCGACAGGGCCCACCTCACCCTTCTCCTTGTGGGACACCGCATCTTACAAGACGTTATCTGCAAAGAGACAACCCCCACCACCCCCCGCCCACCATCCTCCCCGCCATCAAACCCCGCTGCGCGGAATACATCTCACGGAATCACATTCCCCACCCGCGCACCCACCGGCCTTCCCGCCGTAAAAATCTACCCCGCTGAATGCATCCCACGGAATCACCGGCACCGTTCACGAGACTCGCTGAACGCCTCACGGTGCTTTGCGCTTGGTGCACGCAACGCCTGCTTCATGGATGAAAACCCGACGTCATCCGTCCCGCCATTGTAGGGATACGAGGGTCATACCACTCTAATGCTACTATACCATATGGCCATACCGCTAAGGCTTAGGCTAAGGCTATGCACCAAATGAATACACTCCCTTCCCGCCCCAACCCATCCATCGGGCTTCCCGCCATAAAACCTGCTCCGCCGAACAAATCTCACGGAATCACCCCCCCCTCTCCCCTCCACAAAAAACTGCTCCGGCTAACACATCCCACGGAATACCTCGCAAGGAATCCAATCATCAGGCTCTCTCACCGGGTCCCATTCCACGCCGAGACGATCGAACTCCAGCCTGCCGAACCCAAACACCTTCCCCGATGACGTCAAAGCGAGAGAGTGACTGCCGCCCAGAGCAACCATAGACACGGGGTCTTCGGTTCTCACCGCCCCCCCTGTCACCGGCCCGGATGGCGGCAGGGTGGTACCACCCAGCCCCACCCCGATTTCCGGGGGAAACATGCCTTCCTCGTTTAATATGGTACTCGCGGGGGCGGGGGCTACGCAAACTTCGGTAGGTGCGGTACGGGTTCCTTCCAGGGCAACAGGCGTGGGAAGCCACTGAGAGGAGAGGGGAGGGGGCAAGGAAGACGTGTAGGGGGGTGGTGGAGGTAGTTGAGCGGCGTGAAACGCCTTCGTTAATGCGAAAGAGGCAGGAATGGGGCTGGGGGGGGGGCTGGCAGCCGACGTGGAGAATACCTGTTAGCCCTAATAATACTGCTGAAAGCATTCCACCGTCATGCTAAGCAGTTTGTCCTCTACAACGTCGGTGGTGTTCTGAATTCTATAAAGTGCTTAAGGACACTACAGATGCTCAAAACCGACACTGATGCCTGCTTATCTACTTTCTGCCGTGGGTACGTACAAATGCAAAAATGACCTTTTTTTCAGGGCAGGAAATCTGCCCCTGTCGCCTGTCTTATCAGCACTTCCCCAACGAACCCCACCTTTCGTTGTCACGACCCCAAGCGCAACTGCATCGCTTACCAATAAATCTGTACGAGTAACATTATCAAAATCGTGTGACAACACCCAAGAGTCTGCAACGCTACCAAAAGTCTAAACTAACAACACCAAAACATATAAAACACTATCGAAGTCAATGCATGCATGAAACCATGCCAAGGGCCCCATTTTTCACACCCGCAACAAAGCACCGACAACATGGAGTATCACACCTGACTCTTTTCGTCCCCGAGGCCTAGGCGGCCGTACTCTCCTCTGCCGCAAGTCCACACGCCTCCCTTCTCACCGATGACAGCGGTGTGCCACCCTCCGCACGCCACCGACACTGCTTTCTGCCTGTCGGACGGGCGTTCCTGCGCCACAAACGGTAGTTTCAGCGCGAGACGGCGGTGAACAAAGGGGCGGGGCGCTTCATGGAGCTGTGAGTTGACCGACCACATGCTGCCGACCACGCTAGATATTGCAACAAGCTGCCGACTATCAGGCAGGTAGCAGTTGCCTAGGTAATATATACATACCGTTGTATTTTATTATAATACCCTACAGCTTAGTTGGTTGCATGGGAAATGAGCGGAACTTGTGCGAGTTTGCCTCTAACTGGTGGGGTTGTGCTTGACGAATATATAATGTGGTGTTTACTAACACGGACTACAAGTATAAGTCATTTAGTTGATTTATACATAAGTAACGACACTTAATGCCTAGCCGTCAACTCCAAACAACTCACAGCCCTAACAGTTCCGAAAGCCCTTCCTCATGTCAAACTCCCGATATACCCGTGCAAACTCTCGTCACAACCACGGCATTGATCTTGCGGCTGACAGGAGACCCCGCACCCTCCCGGTGAGCCAAGAGAGCCAAGAGGGGCAAGATAACGCTTACCTCCGAGGCAGAACTGGAATCTCGCCGGTGAAGCAGAGATACCACGTGAGGGATGAACAGTCCGCCCTTCAAGAGGAAGAAGGGAATACACACAGTGTTACGGGAGGAGCGAGGGGGGGGCGCGGACTGGGTCATACGGGCAAGAGGATTCCTAAAAGAGAAACTTGCTGCAACAACAGCGGGAAAAGGGGAGAAGCAAGGGATGGAGTTGGGGGGGCGTGCGACCAGCGTGACCAGGTTTCAGGCGAAAGGTGCCGTCAGGAGGCCCAGCTGGCGAAAAGCGCCCGAACCAAACCACACGCCACTGCCGGAGCCTACTAATAGTCTGTCCCCTTCGTGGCGACATTGAAACGGCAGGATGTCTCTGACGTCTCGCCGGCGTTTTTCCCACGGAAAACAATGTTCGTCACCTCTCGCCGCGCGTTTGATACTGTTGAGTTTGCAACCGTCCGGCGGTCAACTCGGCCGCAGATTTGTGGCTAACGGTTGGCGACTAAGCGCGGAGGACAACAACATTATGATATTTAATAGGTGCGTGCCATGCCTCCCCGCTTCGCTTCGCGTTGCTTCACTTTCTAGCGCAAGTCACCTTCAGCAAAGCCTCGTTGCTGCACCCCAGCATTCCGTGGTCCTCCTTGCCCCACGTGTAGCACTCCCCTTCCGTCGTGACGGCGGCGGTGTGAAACGCCCCGCAAGCAATGGACGACTGCCGTCCAAAAAGGGACAGGAAGCAACAACAGGCACGCGGAGCAAGCACAAGCGCCACAATCAGCCAAGATCCAAAAAATCAAACACGCTTTGACATATTCTCCACATGTGTTTGAAGCCGAACGATGGAAAAACTAAACAACCGTCGGCGCGTCCCGCGATCGACTAAAACATCTGCAATACCGGTGTAGGTACAGCAGCGGCCAAAACAGATTAGAGGATTTCTTAAATCAGATCATGGCGCAGGCAGCAGTCTCCACGTTCTTCAGAGCGCCCGCTAGCCAGAACTATCCTCGCCCCCCCCACCCCCCGCCCTCCCCGCCAGAGTGATCACATCAAAAACTTACTAGCGGCGGCCTGTAGCTTCTTCATCCTGCGCACTCACCGTGCGGCGACCTTCCAGGCTTCCGCGAACCCTCCTGGGCCACTCGACGCCCATCACCCCGCTGGGCGTTTCGTGCACCCACGCCGTGCCGATTCCCAGCTGCCCGCTATCCGCACGTCCCCAGCAGTACACAACCCCCTTTGTTGTTTTAGCGCAGAAGTTTTCGGCGCAGAACGCAAACGGGCAACCCCCGACCGGTAAGGTAGAAACAAAGCCAAGAGATGGCGGCCTTAGCGCGTGCTTGGAACAACGGGGGAGGTGGGCGTCGGCAGAACTCTTGCCCCTTGACGGACAGTTGCCAGGGACCTTCACAAACAGTATATTAAGCTAAAAAGAAGCCTTCATAGGCCAAAACTAGACCGTCAACCGATGTCTTTGGTTGTGTTTTGTTCCGTCAGAGGTTTCCAACAGAATGGAGGACGTTGTGCAAGGCGAAGGCCAGGAATGCTCGACGGAACACAACATTGAGCTAGAACGCAAAACACGAGAAGACCTCCAGTGCACGGGGGAGAAGAACCCGGGAGCATACTTCCAGGAGCGAGTGGACCGTGACGGAGCAACGCTCGTCACCGTAACATAGAACAAAGAAAAAGCATGGAAAACATGATCGAAAGCATTCTGCGCCAGCGCCATTAAAAAAACACGGAAATTCCTGGACCCCTTCTACGGAGCCGCGGACGCGGCGACGGCGGCAGTGGCGGTGTTTGCTTGACAACGGACTGCTGTAGCGCGCTGCTAGACTAACGAAGTCACCCAAATGCCTACCGGACGAGAGATCTCCTGTTTTTGTCTCAAGCCGGACGAGCGGCATTTGCCAATCGCGACTTGCGTTTGCTGTACGCGCGAAGTGACAACCTTTGCTGAGCACAACGCATGTGCTGCTATACCGGCTACTTAGGCCCCAAGAGAAGCCCCGCGCCCGGAACTAGCGTCAGTCTCAAATAACAATATATACTTGGTATATATTTGCGATTGATCGACAACATATTGCGGTGAAACACATAAAAACATGTTTGGCCTTCAAAACGGAGGTCAGGGTCGTTCAGTTGTTGTCTACAACAGAACTTACAGAATCGCCTACTTTCGCAAACTGGGGTGTAACGTCACACGATATACTTCACCGCACCTCGTCAGTTAGCGCGGCTGTGTGCATGCCTCCGCACATGACGGTCTTGGCCAGTAACTCCGTTTTGGGAGCTGCATTCATCTGCGCCCGACAGGCGGCGGGTTCGGGTGTTGATGAACCGCCAATTTGGAACCATGTTCCGGATAAGACAATCGCCTCGAACGTTGGGTGCTCCTTCGCTTGCTACCTCGACACGATCATGGCCGAACGAATTTCACGTTTTATTAACGCTGCAAATACAGACACTAACAGCAGCAAAGAAGGAAAGACCCTCTGAGCACAGCAGACCAAAAGGTTCACCCTTAACCATCCTTCCTCCGTTCACCCTTTCTGCTGGTCCGCCTGCGGCCGTCTAATAAATAATGCGGCCAACCCCCCCCCCCCGCCCGCGCTTCCCCGAGAAACTTGCCGCACAAAAAATCCACTCACTGCTTCAACAGCAGCCTCCTGCGTCATGGAGTGCCTCGTCGAGTGCACGGAGGGATCCGCGCGGGGGGAGGTGTTGGGAGACTCGGTCTTGGAAAGCATGACCTTTTCGGGCACTGCCTGCATTGCTTGTGCCGTTACAGCGGGACCAAGGCCGAGCTGTGGCAAAGCACGAGGGTTCAAATGGACGGCGGGGTCGATTGAGGAAGGGAGGGGGGGGGAAGGGGGCGTACTCCTTGGTTGCTTGCCTTAGTAATTTCGCCATTGACCACGCATCCCTTTCGGGACGGAGGGGGCGCGTTTCCTGACACAAATGCCCGGTTTCTGCTCATTCGCAGAGGGGCGGGCGCGCAGTTAGGGAGGCCAAGCGATGGGTCGAGCAGATTATGTTGACGTAACGTGCCACAAGAGGACGGTGTATCGAGCGCAAGGCAAGGCAAGGCAAGGCAAGGCAAGGCAAGGCAAGGCAAGCCAAGCCTAGGCAAGGCAAAGCAACGCGGCCATTAACAGCTCTTCGCACGGCCTACCCCTCGCCGACGCCTGTACGTTGTACCGAGCCTCCACTTCCTAGGCGAAGCCCGCAGCTGAGCGACAAGCGGAAACATGCCCCCCACTCGCCACTGCTCTGCCACAGCTTGACCCACCTGCCCGTAGCTGCTGCCCCCCCAGGTGTAGACGCATCCGCCTTCCACAACCGCGGCAGAATGGATACCTCCCGCTGACACCCACGTCACAGGCCCGAGGGGCCCGCCGTCCTTGCCCTTTGCCAAGGCTTCGATCAATTTCGGGGTAGCTATGCTGTGATCATCACCGTGCCCCAACTGAAATGTGGCGCGTGGTTGTTAGGAGCGGGTGGGCGGGTGGAAGCGGGACCGGGAGATAGCAATCAGGAACCCAATACCTTCAAGAAGCTATCGTATCTCCACACACTGACTCGCGAAACACACAGTGGGTGACCGGTGTGTGTTGGGAGGGGGGAGTGGCAGGCATGTAGTCTAGTGCACGCGCGCTGCTCCTGGGGCAATAAGGTCCCCTGTACATAGCCGTCCCTACCCACGACACACTAGATACAGACACGAAAGCGGCTTGGCCGTGCGGCGTTACAGCACGACTAGATCTAATCGTTGGCGTTCACCTCTCGTAGGTGAGGCACCTCAGGGTGGCAACCAAACAATATATACACAACCTGATTGTCCTACCGTTGTTAGTGGTGTTTATGTGCGTTGCACGTGGCTTTATCCGTTCTCCGTGATTACACTCAATCAGAGGTCGGGGAAGCGCTGCAGCTGCTGCTGTATACGGATGCTGCTGCCGCAACCACCACCCTCAGACCCTGCATGTGATTCTCGATTGACAACTTTCCTAACGTTGTACTACTGCCCCACTCTTACAGCAGCAGTGTGGCCGTTCATGATCTCGGCCAGGATAGATTATGGCGACCAACGTGCGAAACACACGAGCACACACAGACAAATCACCGACAACCACATAATACAGAAGTCATCGACAACCGTAGAATAGGCAAGTCTTGGACATACAACGCGCCCCGCAGGTACTACCTCAAGATAACATTAAACCTTCCGCCAGCTCATCCGCACCTGACCGCAAGCACCCCAACCCCAGCTGTACGCCTGCCCCCCCGCGACCACGGCTAGCGTGTGCCTCGAGCCACACGAGACTTGCAGCACGCGACAGCCCTCTAGGGCTGGGCAGGGGACAGGGGAGCACGAAAACGCCTCCGCGCTGCTGAAGGTAGAAGACGGCTTCATCGCGTCGATAGCATGGGGAGAGCTGGGCTCCAAACCTGGCCGAAGGCTGGTGAAAGGCTGGTGGTGGGGAGTCAGGGCGTTTACGGGCCGGGCGACCATGGTCAGAGGCATGGGCTAGCGGGGAGCGGGAAGGGCCGTGTTTGCGTTTGGTTCGCCGCTTGCTCGTGCCATTTTCCGTACACAAAGGAAATAATTCGGCTTTTGACGATTGAAGTTGCTTGTAACTAAAACTGGTTTCTATTGGATGTAGAGAATGGTACGATAATTCATACAGATGAGTGCGGACACCAATTCCGTTATAATGCTCCCACTTCAATACCCTTCGGGATTGCGGGATAACCAGGGTCAATCAATGCCATGCTCCAGGTACTACTCTGATACTCATGAACACATGGTATTCGAGTCTGCTTCGTAACCCAGTGTTGTGGGTGCTTGCTTCCGTAAATCGACATGTTGTCTGGTTGGTGTGTATTCTGCTCTTCGTATCAGAGATTCTTGACATTGCATTGGCCAATCGCTGATCGCGTGTATTTGCGATGTAATTACCTCTGGCTCGTACCTTGCAAGCACAGAGCTTGTATGTTGAATCATGTATACAAGAATCAGCACGGACAATGGGTGTGTTGGATGTCGACGGACCGAAAGAACAGCTTAGGAAATAACATATGTACGAAGTACACACACTGCTGCCGTAGCAATCGCCAGGTGCTGCAGCACTTGGTTCTTGACGAATGGAGCTTCGTGCTGATGGACGTACTGCTGCTTACTGCATGTTGCGCTGCTTCTGCTATACCGGCGAGGTTCATACCGGTAGGACTCTTTGACTGCAAGTTGGCGCACACAAAGAAGGGTCCCAAGGAAGCCAAGTAAACAAGATTTTCAGGGGCCTTGTGCATATCATGCATGGTACAGAGTCTACGAGTACTCATACTCGTATCAACTCGTGCTGGTATCAGACTGTGCTTCAGCCGGAAGGAGATTAACATAGTGAGAGCAATGGCAATCAATACCACGGACACTACAGCAGCTCGCCAGCAGCAACAACAGCATCAGCCGTTTACGGCAGTTGTAGACTGGACTACTCTAACTATTAGATCATCCTTACTTGCGATATTCAACGTCCAAGATTATCCGTGTAGAAGATCAGGCCATCAAGGCATCGACGGCTCCAATAGTTTGCTCGTGTTATTTATTACCTCTGGCTCGTACCTTGCAAACACAGAGCTTGAATATTGCATCGTGTATACAAGAATCAGCACGGACAATGGGTGTGTTGAATGTCGATGGACCGAAAGAACAGCTTAGGAAATAACATATGTACGAAGTACACACAATGCTGACGTAGCAATTGCCAGGTGCTGCAGCACTTGGTTCTTGACGAATGGGGCTTCGTGCTGATGGACGCACTGCTGTTTACTGCATGTTGCGCTGCTTCTGCTATACCGGCGAGGTTCATACCGGTAGGACTCTTTGACTGCAAGTTGGCGCACACAAAAAAGGGTCCCAAGCAAGCCAAGTAAACAAGATTTTCAGGGGCCTTGTGTACATGATGCATGGTACAGAGTCTACGAGTACTCATACTCGTATCAACTCGTGTTGGTATCAGACTGTGCTTCAGCCGGAAGGAGATTAACTTAGTGAGAGCAATGGCAATCAATACCACGGACACTACAGCAGCTCGCTAGCAGCAACAACAGCATCAGCCGTTTACGGCAGTTGTAGACTGGACTACTCTAACTATTAGATCATCCTTACTTGCGATATTCAACGTCCAAGATTATCCGTGTAGAAGATCAGGCCATCAAGGCATCGACGGCTCCAATAGTTTGCTCGTGTTATTTATTATCTCTGGCTCGTACCTTGCAAGCACAGAGCTTGAATATTGCATCGTGTATACAAGAATCAGCACGGACAATGGGTGTGTTGAATGTCGATGGACCGAAAGAACAGCTTAGGAAATAACATATGTACGAAGTACACACAATGCTGACGTAGCAATTGCCAGGTGCTGCAGCACTTGGTTCTTGACGAATGGGGCTTCGTGCTGATGGACGCACTGCTGTTTACTGCATGTTGCGCTGCTTCTGCTATACCGGCGAGGTTCATACCGGTAGGACTCTTTGACTGCAAGTTGGCGCACACAAAAAAGGGTCCCAAGGAAGCCAAGTAAACAAGATTTTCAGGGGCCTTGTGCATATCATGCATGGTACAGAGTCTACGAGTACTCATACTCGTATCAACTCGTGCTGGTATCAGACTGTGCTTCAGCCGGAAGGAGATTAACATAGTGAGAGCAATGGCAATCAATACCACGGACACTACAGCAGCTCGCCAGCAGCAACAACAGCATCAGCCGTTTACGGCAGTTGTAGACTGGACTACTCTAACTATTAGATCATCCTTACTTGCGATATTCAACGTCCAAGATTATCCGTGTAGAAGATCAGGCCATCAAGCCATCGACGGCTCAAATGGTTTGCTCGAGTTAAGTTTGCTCGTGTTATATCGAAGGTCTGTAAATTGGCAGTAGGCGACGCCTCTACAATCAACACTATAAATACCATAACTAACAGCTGCTCGTCGTGCGTAATGGTGCGGGCGCGGGGGCAGTGCTACTACTGCTCTACGTACGAGTAGCGTAGATCTCTGCCTTGAAAAATTGCGGGGCAAGTGTGATGAGAACAAGTAAAATGACCAGAAGTGGGATGACAATAAGGGAAACGAAACACACAAATTGCGAACTCACGGCTGACGTCCTTGAAAATTAGTTATAAAATTGCATATTACGCGCGTCCGACAACTCCAAATTGCAGAGCACAAGATGCCCTACTGTATAGCGTATGCGTGGGGTTGGTCTGCAAGCGACCTCTATTGCTGCTACTTCGCTGCTGCCGCTGCAATTGACTTGCCACCAACGCGGAGAGATATGGAACGTTGACTCTACAATAACGTACATATATATAAAATCATTCTTTGGTGTCAGGGATTTGGTCAGGAGTTTTCTTTTGTTTCGGCCGAAGCATGCGATTCGCGGAACTGGAATTCTCGGTCGAATATAGCTTCGTTCGAGCGCCGCCTTCGGGGGGCGGCTCCAACGCCCCTCGCCATACCGTGTTCGTTCCGCACATCGACGTGAACGCGGACGGACGCCGAGCGAGACAAGCGAGAAGTTGCAAAAATACCGCATGTCGAGGACGAACTTCGGAGATTTTGGTTGAATCTTAAT
This sequence comes from Undaria pinnatifida, assembly GCA_012845835.1. Taxonomy (NCBI): domain Eukaryota; class Phaeophyceae; order Laminariales; family Alariaceae; genus Undaria; species Undaria pinnatifida. Next base: position 12,542,011 of record JABAKD010000030.1, read on the forward strand.
GTCTGCAACGCCTGGATGATTTACAAATTGGCACCATTTCCAAACGGTACTTGATAATGTTTGGAATTTTGAGGTGGCATAATCTCGAGCGTTAATTTCTATGCCGTACTTTTTTACTAGTTCGTTTGGTTTCTTGCTCGGCCTTTATTGTTATTGCTTCTGCTCGTTTTGCCAGTTGGAAAGGCAATTTTTAGTCTGGGTACACGTAAAACGTGACACAAATTACAGACGATATCCAACAACTTCGTGACACAAATTACCTACGGCAAGACGTTTTGTGACAAAATAACTCCCAAATCATGATATTTTCACGTAACAGAATCTCGAGACAAAACCAAGCAGGTAGAGCCGTCTCTTCGGCCTTTGGCCCTGGCTTTAGCACGGCCGCTGACACTACAGGCAGCCTCTGCTGTAGGCATGAACGAGTGCGGTTGATCCGCAGCGAACTATCTCGCTGTGCTCGCTTCTATGCGGCCATTGTCCATGCCAGTTCATGTCACGTTCCTTCTGTTTTTAGCTCGTTGTCGTACGGTTGAGGTGCGAGGAAACCCGTGCGTACTGGGTGAGAACAGCAGTATGTACGACGAGCATGAACGCCGACTGACCCCATTGGCAAACACACAACAGCAGGTGTAGCAGCAGTAGCCGAAGGGCGAAACTTCTAGCACATCCTGCACCAACTTGTAGCAACCAGAACCACAGCAGGTAGCTCAAAGTGCAGTACGAGTGCCGGTGGCAAGTTTAGCCGTACTCGCATTACTCTGTCCAATATATAACAACCGTTTTATGTTCATATTGATGAAGAAGAAAAATATTACATTTTCTGTAAGGAATGATACGTCGTACGAGCGGACGTTCTGGTGTGCTGCTGCCGTAGCCGACGTTCTGGTGTGCTGCTGCCGTGAGACCATCGCGCACACCGCATGTTTTACATAAACAAAAGCGAACAAGAGGCAGGGCACAGGGGCCCCCAACACAGACACGTGACAACCACGGCCAGCTGTCGATCGCGTAATTGGCCGGTAGTCCGTGCTTCGGTGGGCGTATAAGGAAGTCGTTCGCAGTACTGCTGATGTAGACCGTCGAATAACCACGTGACATCCCGTTCTGGTGGCAGACTCGCCAGTAGACCCCCGAAATTCCTCATTCATTTATTTTTCTTTGCCCCGTGCACCCCTACTGAAAGATCTGGGCTTGGCTCATCAGCTCCACGCCGCCCAGCACCCAATCGCAGCGTTATAGCTCACAGCAACAAGGCGCCGTGCAGTGCCCTGCGATGCCCTGCAGCTCAGCTCAGCAGCGCACCGCAGCGCAGCGCTAGCTCAGCAGAGCGAAGCGCTGTGCTTTGCCGTGCTCTGCCGTCGCGGTCATTCGTTATTCATGATATCTAAAACTCCACGTACGCTGATATTTAGGTATTTGGCGCTTTATTCTATATCACGATTTTTGTGTGGGCACTTTGTGCTGTCTAAAACTGAACATGGCGTTTTTCTCACACTCGAGTCATCAAGGGCCCAAGACTCGAGAAGAGACGAAGCAAGGTTATTTGCCCCGTCCCGTCCGAGACCCAGAGCAGCGTAGGGCACCAGCTGCCAGGGGTGTGAGACGAGGCATGCACGGCATGGGCCAGATAACGTTGCCTGCAACAACTGCCCGCCACAGTACAAACGCGCGGACGGACGCTGAGCGTGACAAGCGAGAAGTGCGTTTTTTTTTGTATTTTGGGCGGTATACGCCCGAGCTATTCTTGGATCTTGGCATATGTAGAGCTTGAACGAATCTTTAATGAGGGACAACATTTCCAAATTGACATCATTTCCAAATTTGAATCTATTTTTTCCCCCGGCGTCGCTTTTTCCATGGCGGCCTCGAAGAGCTGTTACTAATGGTGTTCTCCTGAGTAATATTAATACTAACAGTAGTACGTGGAGAGGGGGTGTAGTACGTGGAGAGGGGAAAGCTCTGGAGATCCCTCTTACGAAGTAGGTGAGAATTAATTAACGAACTCGAAAACGTATTTGGTTGGTATTTCAGCATAACCCACTACTGAGTTCCTTCTGAGTCACGTGACAAGAGGGTAGTGCTGTGTCGTGAGTTCGATTCTCACCGCCTTCATATTTGTTTTTTTCGAGCGTGCGCGCTGACGACATTATGAATGGTTATTTTGGTAGTTAACATGTCTTGTAGCACCACCCACTGACTGAGTCAAGTGATTAAGTAGCTCAGTGGGCAGTGCTGTAGGATTTCTCGGTCAAGTCACTTTGCTCAAAGGGCGCTGTCTAACACCTGATAGTGAACGCGTACCACGTACGGGAGGCAAGAAACACATCCGAGAATAGCGGGGACGATTTTGGATTTTGGATTCCTGGGCAGTTCTTTTTTTTCTGAGAACGGGTCAACTCGTGGCTTACTAATCAATGACACAGCAGCAATCTACAGTATAGTAGTAGTCAACGACGATATATACCTGGTGCTACGCTGTTTTCAAATTCCGAGCTTCAAGAGCAGGAGTAGTTGTTGTTGTTCTCGCATAATCAAGTCCGTGGTCACAGGACACAGGCTCCAACAGTAAATAATAATGTTGACTGACACCACAGGCAACACCTCTCTGGGTACGTAACGCGGCGTCAACCATCGTAATGTCATACAATATGGGGGAATGTAACCTCTATGCAAAGATCCTGTTTTGTTTTCATCAATTGTCAGCCGGACGCCCCGGTGGTCTAGTGGTTTTACCCTCGAATACTACTAACGTTTGTTTGTCCTTGAGTTCGATACCCACCACGATGAGATTTGACTTTATTTGCTAACATGCAAAAAGAGAAAAGGGATCAACTGCTGAGAGTGCCTAGCAGCGTGGGTAGGTACAATTCGACGCGAGTCGACGAGGGAAGAAAATGCTGGCTTCTTCTCGCGATAAAAATGAAGACACGTGCCGAAGTGCCCGTGACCACGCAGACCAATCAATGCGACAGCCATCAGGTAACAAACGAAGCTCTCTTCTTCCAAAACCTCGCCGGCTGACATGGCTCCATGTCGACGTTTGATGCAAACCGACTTTGCATCCTGTCGACTTCGAACCTCCATTGTCACGGGGACAGCAGTGCAGTCTCTTCATTGATGCCAAGTTCTCTTTCGTTTCGCCTAAAGGCGAAGCAGGTTCTCAATACTCTTTTCAGTATTTTTGAGCCGTCCCCGGGAGGGCGATTTCCACGCCTCCCCCTCGCCGAGGTGGGGCACCGACGCCCGTTCTTTCGCCGGCATGTCGTAGTGCTGCTGTGCGGATGGGACGTGGCGGCACCGCGAGGCCGCCTGAGGCCGAGTGGAGCTCGGGAGTCGCCGCTTTTTTGGGGGGGTGTTTTAACCAATATATTTTTAAAGATCCCAAACGTCACGACCAACTTCACGACCACCTTAGCATATTATATAATAAGGATATCGTACCATACTAAGAGAGCACAACACCACAACTCAGCCGCACAGCGTCCAGCAGCAGTCCAGCTCCCTAGCAGGCTGCAACTCTATGCGCGTGTGGCTGCTGCTATAGTAGGTGATTACTTTGATCGGAGTCTGCGATGCTATACTCGCCTATACGCCACTACCTCTCGCTGCTGCTGCTTCTGTTGCTTCTGTCAAGTGACATGCCGGCGTAAAGTGTAAGGATCGTTTGAATATCACATTAGTACTCAAACGGTCCTTATATTCATGTTCATGTTGGTGTGCTTCTTATATGATATCGTACCATACCAGGAGAGCACAGCGCTACAACTTTGCCGCACAGCAGCAGTAGTAGGCAACACCATTTATGTAAGATCGCAGATGACAGACAGCAGACAACATGCGGAGAGCATAACGCTAGCCTGCGATGCTCTACCCGCCTATACCCCACCACCTCTCGCTGCTGCTGCTACTGCTACTTCTGGCAAGTGTCAAGTGACATGCCGGCGTAAAGTGTAAGGATCGTTTGAATATCATACTAGTACTCAAACGATCCTTATATTCATGTTCATCTTGGTGTGCTTCGTATATGATATCGTACCATACCAAGAGAGCACAACGCTACAACTCTACCCCACAGCAGCAGCATTAGGCAACATAATTTATGTAAGATCGCAGATGGCAGACAGCAGAGGACAGACAGCAGACAACATGCGGAGAGCACAACGCTACAAACCCTGCCGCACAGCAGCAGCGGTAGGTGACACCATTTATGTGCGCTTGGCGCGCCCTCGCTATGCTGCGGCGAGTTGCTTGTGTCGGAGCCTGTCATAAATTGTCACCCCACCATACCACACGTTTCTCCTGTGCTGCCGCTCTGGGTGCGCGTGTCCATCGATGCGGAAACATACCTGGTAGGGACCTTTGTAATAGTAATAATTGAGATAACAACCCATCCTTATACATTTATGTCCACAGAGGCAGTTCTTCAACGAGTATTTTTTCTGTGGTTTTCGCAAGATCGCCGATGGCAGACAGCAGACAACGGCGGAGAGCAAAACGCTACAGGTAGGACCATGTGCGTGCGCGTGCTGTATCCTCTCTTTACGGCGGCGAGTTGCTTTTTTTGTCATAGCATATGTCACGTGTTATTGTCCTCTTGCTCCCTCGTTCTCAATACGTGCCGCATCCCACGCCACACGTGCCCCTTCTCGCTCCGTGGCGGTCCCTGATAAGCTGGAATTCGAATTGTGACGCTCTTCTCGAAATCATACTCGTACATATCATCGTCCGGTGTAAAAGTTTTGTGTGTAATCAAGCGGTGCTGTGTGTATTTTCTCAAGAACAGATCGGTCGTGGGCACGTACATGTATATCGAATATACCCAAAAAGCGCTAAAAGTACTGCTATTGAGTACACCCAAAAATACTGTGCGGGTAATGTGCGAATTCACTTTTTGTTCCGGGCAACTTTTTTTTTTAATGATGTACAAACAAAAATGGTCATTGCGTTCGGTAGTGAAAATAGTGTGTCCTTGCGCCACTCCCCTAGGCACTTACTTCCCGAAGGGGAACCTTGTATTATGTACGTACCAAAAAAAAAAAGGATCTGATACCTCTGATCTACTCCCCTTTTAATTTATTTATTTATTTGTTTGTTTTGTCTTGGTTTCTTTCGTTGTTTCTCTCTTTTACAAGGTATTTTGGTTTAATGAGAAGAACACAAAGGGGGGAGGGGGGGAAACAGGAGGAGTAGAAGGAAAGCCGCCCAAGGCAGTGGGGGCAGGGGGGGCAACAGGAGGAATAGAAGGGAGACCGCGGTGGACGAAGGCAGGAAGGAGATGGCAGACAGGGTAGCAAGGTACCAGGCCGACTAGTAGGTACGTAGCACTTTTCTTCTTTTTCTGGGGTATTTTTTTCCCCTTTGTTCCCTCCTTGCGTGTCCAGGTTTTTGGCTCGTGTTCGGATTATCTTATTTTGGTTCTACTTTACTTTATTTTATTTTTATTATGTTTCTTTTCCGAGCTTTGGCTCTCCTTTCCGGTTGGGTTGTTTCTTCGATTTCCCCTTCATTTTGTTTGTTTCATTTTTGCTTTATGTTTATCTTTGTTTTTATATGTTTTCTTATTATTATTTTGTTTTTGTTTTTGTTTTTGTTTTTGTTTATTTCGTATTCTCTCTTCCAATGTATTCCTGTTGCTGACGTATGTATGTTGTGCCTGTCGTACCCAGTACTGGGGCATGACATTGCTTTGTCGAATGCATTACGATGCATTATCCAGTACTAGGGCATGACATTGCGTTGTCGAATGCATTACGATGCATTATCTTTGTGTCGTAGCTTGTGACCACAGAGCTGATCTTTCTAGGGTGAAGAATCAGTACGGACACCGGGTGTGCTGGATGTCGACGAGTAGAAGAACGGTTTAATGTGAAGAACACACACACACACACATTATCTTTGTGTCGTAGCTTGTGACCACAGAGCTGATCTTTCTAGGGTGAAGAATCAGTACGGACACTGGGTGTGCTGGATGTCGACGAGTAGAAGAACGGTTTAATGTGAAGAACACACACACACACACATCTACGGCGGTTGAACATATTACCTATTACCGGTCGCCCCGGTGGCGTATCAGTTAATCCTCGAGCCTGGTATCGTAGGTCAGTTTCGTGAGTTCGAGCCCCGCCGAGTGCATACTCGTATAAATTCGTTAGGACTTTTTCTTGTGGACAAATTGACTTGCGGAAAGCGCGAGAGCGTGAGTTAGCACCACTCGATGAACAATCGACGAGCAGTGGGACTGCTGAACCCTATGCGCGATAAAAATTGGAGGCAAGAACCGGGGGGGAGAAGGGACGACACCCGTGACCACGGCTTGTCCAGAAGCTGGAAAGTGAAAGTGTGCAAAAAGAAAATAAAATAAAAAAAATAAAAAAATAAATATTCGCACGCTACAAGTTCCTTTGCCTACAAATACGTACAATGATTTTGCCAATAGATAATGCGAGGAGGTTCAGGGACACAGGAGACGGAGTGGCACAGCGGCGGCAGCTTTCTCGAGTATCATGCGTGGGCATCATGTCAGTGTTGCTGTATGTCGCTGCACAACGCAAATGTTCCGCTGCGTGTACCACAGGTACCTTCAATAATTACTGGACGTACGTAAAGGGTACCAGTAAAATGGGATGGAGACATGCGAACCGGAAGATGCTGTTCTCTCTTTTCCTCTCAGAGTTCTACTAAATTCAGAGGCCGCGCTCGCTACCGCCTATGCTCTTCACTGCCTACCTTCTCAATTGGTGACCGCGTCAGGTCCCCACTGAGGCTCCCTCGAGACTGGGCCCTGGAAGGGGACCCTATGGAATGCTGGCGGCTGCCTAGCTGGCCTGTAGACACACGACAACAAGAGCAAGCGTATGTTTGCATCTACAAAATAGAAAACATGGTACAATTTTCAACTTAAAATTGACAGAATATTTTCAAAATCAAAACCAGAGCGATGCATGCCTTGCTTGGCTTCACACTGCCGTGTCCAACTGCTGTACCATACGTAGGCTCAGGCTGGGGAATTACTATCAGAAGACGTGATCCAACTACAGACGTTTGCTGCCGATCTCACCATCATCGTTCTTCCCCCAGAGCAAAAGGATGGTTTCCGCCATTTTTTCTACAGAATCTGATGTACACTGCGGAGATGCCCTTGTCGGTTGAGTGCCCTCTGGCAGCAGCAGACAGGCAACTCTACAATACGGAGGCGTTTTCGCATTGGCAGATCCTTTGCCTGCCATGTTGGGCTTTTGTCGCCCGCACATGTGGTCGCTAGCCGCTACCTCAGACCTAGCAACCACACCAAACACTACTACTTCTAGTCTAGAAGCCACCTGCTCCCACCTCCTCCCTTGTAGCTGCATCCCCTGCAGCTACTCAATGCCTCCTATCGGCGCTCTCAATGCAGAAGAAAGAGTAAGCGCGTGCGTGGACGCATCCCCTGATATCGAAGAGGTGGAGGAAGATTGCGAGGAAATCTATGAACAGCCCCCTCCCGGTCCGTCGCTGGGAGAGAGACACGTAGTCGATGAGGATGAGCCAACTACGCTTACGGCAGAGCAGGAGGCAGAAGCTAGCCGGTGCCTCCGATCGGCCACCCTTTTCCAGTTCTGCTCGGATGAGAGCATCATGAAGGTGGTGAAGCACATGAGACGAGAGCAGTTCTCCGAGGGCGAGGTGCGTTGATTTTTTTTCAGCATTTTTGTTATTGCACCTCTGCTGCGTGTTGGGTGCATGCTCGTGGCGAAAACTCCGGACGCGCCCTGTGTGTGGGGCTTGCCTGCCTCGACCACCACGGCACCATGTAACCCCCCAATGCCACCTGCCCTATTCCACGACACACAATAGAGCCCTGCGTGCTATACACGCGTAGGGGAGCGTCGGGCGGCATGCGTGGGCAGGAGACGCACCCGTGCAAAGTGTAGTACGTCTTTATCCGACCTGTGTGTCGTTAAGTAAGGTTGTTCCTGACCTCCTTCCTGTCTCCTGCCGATAACAATCGCGTACTTCATAGTTTTGTTTCTTTTTCCATGGTTGATCTAACGTCGACTTACACACACGACTTACACACACTGTCCAACCATCGGCTCGGGACGCCGGCAATAATATTCATGCCCGGTGCCCAAGTGTCCAGTTTGTGGGGACAACCTTGCCACCCGTCCAGCCCCGGAAGAACTCGATATACTTTGTTTCTCTTCAACCAGGGTGCAGCTCTAGAACCCTACCCTTGCCCTACCTTTTGCTTCTCTGTTTCAGTCACAGTGACGAACAGAATGTAGAGAGCACACAGCAGAGGCTCGTAAGCCACAGCAACGAACCAAGGAGCTAACAGGTTGAGCGGTGGCTGCCAATCCTCACGGTGCTATATAACATGGTTACCCCGCTAGCACCTATCACAGACGCCGAGGCGCCACCACGGCCTGTTCCAGGCGTATTCCGTCTCTGTAGTTCGTTGACCCATCCCCGTGTCAGTTGATTTTTTCAGTATTTTTTTTCGAATGACCTGATGACGATGACCAAGAAAACGCAGCGCTTGATTCCAGAAGCAGACCGCTGCCGCACAAGCATGGCAAGAGGCCAGCTTGTGATAGGTTCGAACGGTCTACGACGAACGACTCTAGACTCCTTCTATCCTCTAGTACGCTCGCGATTCTCAACTATTACATGGTAAGGGCGCCCCGTCTGCATGCCGCCGACAGCAGCCCGTGCCGATACCTTCAAACCTGTCTTGGCTCTTTACTCTGACCTTGCGCGCTGGCAAATGACATATTGGCACGTACGTATCGCAGTACATGCAGAGTGACGTAGACCATCTGTTCGTTTTGGCGATGAGTATTTTGGATTTTCGAGTCCTGCTGTACGTACGTACCAGGCTACCCCCGAAAACGTTATATCGCAATGAGTACAAGTACGTACGTATCATAGACTACCCGGAAAGTTGTCGTTTTCATGGTATTTTCCATTTAGTATTTTCCACGGGCAACAGCAGTACCGCAGCAGCAGCAAAAAAAAGCACTGAGCAAGCACGCACCACCAAAATACTCAGTAATAAAATAACAGATGCTGCCGCAATGAATGCAATTGCAACCAATTACGTTCCTTGCCGTAACCTTTTCTCAACGACGCTCCAGTCCGGGAGCGTGAAAGCTCCAAAATTGAACTAAGAAACGAGCGGACTCGAAGCGCGCTCGAGCCCACGCGCCACACAGCACGGCACAGCGGCACAGGGCCACACATCACGGCCACAGCAAGCAACTCGTGCTTGGAATCTTCTTCCAAGCACGATGACGTAGATGGTGACGTCGTGAGCATGTGTTTCCACTTCGAGCAAAAGATATTATAAAAGTTATAATAAGCTTTTCGTTGCGGAATTTTGTATATTTTTCCTGAAAAGCTGCGGTGAGTAATCTACTGGTATATCGAAAAGAAAAACGGAAAATGACATGCGTATTGGGTACAGTTCGAACTGCTGCGCAGCCTTTTCATTATGTAAAAATGACACGAATATTCCAAAACCAAGTAAAATAGATGGTCATTTTGTAGAAATTGTCATTACCCCAAGAGAAGCGCAGCTCTGATCTTCTCCGATCGCCCCGGTTGACCATGAAACGACAATCATTTTGTCATTTTCTTTACTGCTGTGCCACGCAGCTTGCAAAGTTGAGTTTCAATCATTCAATCGGTCGTACTCACAGCTGACGTTTTCCAATTTTTATAAAAACTGCATTGAGTTTCAACCACTCAATCGGTGGTACTCACATATGACGTTTTTCATTTTTTACTAAAACTGTGTATCAACAACCAGGTTTATTTCACAAAACATCATATCATAAATGAAACACAGATCTAATAATGATGTACCACGCAGTTTGCAAAGTTGAATTTCAGCCATTCAATCGTCCGTACTCACAGCTGACGTTTTCACTTTTTTATGAAAACATAATAATGTAACACGATTTTTTCGGATGCCGATTTTCGCAGGTGCTCCTGGAGCAAGGAGACCCCCAGTCCCGAGTTTTCCTGATCACGCAGGGCTCCGTGTCTCGCCTGCGTTACCTGAACGAGCAGCTTCACCAAGTGGAAACAGTCGGGGGAGAGAATCACAGGTGCGCCGATGGGTAGGGGAGTGCGTGGGTGGGCGGATGGGTTACGTCCACCAGAGACACAATGAGCATGCTGCTAGCGTTAGGTTGGTTTGGGTAGAGGTGCGGATCGTAAGGGTGGGTGGGTGGGTGGTCGGTTGGTGGTTTGTAGGGGGGGGGGGTCTGGAGGGGGGCAGGAGTAAAGAGAGGCGGGGGAGGGTCGGAGGGGGGTGGGTGAGGAGGGGGGAAGGGGGGGCGGTGGTTGAAGAGTCCCGGTGTAATATACCAATGCCGGTCGCCCCGTTGGCGTATCACAGGTTATCCTCGAGCCTGGTATAGGTCAGTTTCGTGAGTTCGAACCCCCCCGCGTGCATACTCTTACAAATTCGTGGGGACTTCTTCTTGTGCACAAATTGACTTGCGGAAAGCGCGAGAGCGTGAGTTAGCAACACTCGATGACAATCGACCAGCAGTGGGATTGCTGAATCCTATGCGCGATAAAAGCTGAAGGCAAGAACCGGGGGGAAGAAGGGACGACACCTGTGACCACGGCTTGTCCAGAAGCTGGAAAGTAGATGTTTGTGCAAAATAAATAAACACCACGATTACAGCAAGCAGCCGGTCGCCCCGGTGGTCTAGTGGTTCCCCTTGCATGCTACTACCAGGTAGAGTTGGTTCTGGGAATCGGACTTTTGAGTTTGCAAACCAAAAATATCAAAGGAATCGACTGCTTACAGCGGCTATAAAGAGCAGCGTGTAGGCGCAATTCTAGGCGAGTCGATGAGAAAAGAAATAGCTGTAGTCTTCTCGCGATAAAAATGAAGGCGCGTACCGCAGTGGAGAGGGGGGAGAATAGCCTGCTTGTGACCATGGATCTGAATTAGGTCTGCTCATAGGGAGGAAGAGAAAAAGAAGAGAAAGAAAAAGTGCGAAGATAATAGAAGAGATGAGCAAAAAAAGTGACGTTTCTTGATCTACCAGTAACACCAGGGAGGATGCGTGTTACGGCTAAAACAAGCGCGAACGTCGGGCGTTCGCGTCAACATGACCAATTGTGCGAACGTCGCTCGCGAACGTTAAACGCAAAATCTGACAAGGCATTAAATCAGGGGATGGACCAATTTCATCCCCGTCCTATTTTTTTTCATCTTTTGCATTTGGGCTACTCACTGCTGTGCTCCAGGTGTCGTGGCTGCATGCAGTCGCAGCCAAAGCAGTTACGAAGGGGTTTCCACACTATGTGGGGGGGCTTTTTCCTCCTCAAAGAAAAAAAGGACAAAATGAGTACGAAGAAAAAGCACAACGAAACGATTGGAAAGACAAGAGGGAAACACGACGGCACGACGGCACCTAAAAATGACAATCGAAGCACAATAATAGACAGCCAGAAGTACAAGTACAGGGTATAAAGCAACACAGCAGATGACGCCATCCAATCAGCATCGGGGGCAGCATATCCCAACCATATTGGGTTTCGAATTAACCTACGGTAGGAGTAAGAGTACTGTTGTATGAATAGTATTGCCGCATGGCCGCATGGTCTTATCACCTGCGCACTGTTGTTTCTGACGACATCGTGGTGTCGCCAATGCCGTTGTCGTCGCCCCCGTCCCGAATACAAAAACGAAGCCTAACTATTACGCAAGCAAAAAACGCAGTAACGAGCAAAGCAGATGACACCACCCAGCCGGCGTCGGTGCAGCACCCAAACTGGGTTCCGAATGCGACCACTAGAGGGTTAGGAACATTGCTGCCTGGTCTGTCCCCTACCTACTATATCTTCGACGGCGGTGTCCGTACAAACATGATCACCTCAATAGTGCCCAAAGGTACCCAAAACAAAAGTAGAAAGGACGAAGCAAAAGAGAAGACAAGATAGGGACGAAGAAAAGAGATGAAAAGGAAAAGGGGAAGATCAGGCAAGGAAGAACCCGCATGCCGGCGGTGACACCAACCACAGCCAACAGTAGTATCGGCTGACATGGTCTGACACTGCACCTCCGAGGGGGGTGGAGCATGCTATTCAAAGAACAAAAATACAAAAGCGAAACAAAAGGTAGTCGCAGTAGCTTGATGAGGTGACAGGTTCTACCTAATTGCCGGCCTGTTGCCTTGCTACGTACCCTGTCTGGCGTGTCCATGTGTGATCGTAGTGATTGTTGGGGTTGTTCATACTCCTTACCTGTTCTTACAACACAGCAGCAGTGATTTGTATTGTTACGTATAGCGCCGGTGTTGTAGTGCCCGATATAATAGTGACTACTGCGGTGACATCGCTTGTCACAGATGGGAATATCCATTTTAGTGGGAGCATACGGAGTACTACCGGTTGCCGCTAATTTATAGTAGTGCCGGTGTTGTCGGCTGGCGCGCAGTCTGTTATTTTTCATGTACTGGTATTGCCGGAAGCAGTGCGCGACCGCAAGAGGACACCACACACTCGAGAAAGCACGGCCCGATTAGCAATACTCTGTCTTGTTATTGTTTTGTTGCTTTTGGGAACCAGGTACAGTATACCGAATGAAAGACAAGTAATGATTACCGGCCCTTTAAAGCGGTCGCGCGGCAGCTCGAGTACCTGCTGGTGTTATGCGGCGCGTGTGTCGTATAGCCCAGTCAGGAACTTTGGACGTTCCTTGTGTCATCCCCATACATGAATCCAGGAGACCGAACTGCTCGGTGTGACAGACGCTGTAACCGTCATAATCGCCATTTCTCATGGGTTCTGTGTCTTTCCAACCAGGTATCTTTGTTTCTCTGAAATTGCCGCCAGAATTAGCGATGTCGGTATATTTGAATAATGAAAAAATACACTTCAGCTGTGAGATCGACCAAAAATAATTTGCGATCAAAACTCAGCTTTGCAAGCTGCGTGGGATACTTGGAACGCGCGTGTTACTGAGTGTGTATACCCTCGTGAAGGGTACACGTCGGTGACTCCTCTGCTAATGCCAGGGTCAGCAGGACTGAGACGTTCAACCTTGTTTTGCGCGCAAAAACTGTGTAACCCGAATTTAGGGGGACAAAACCAGACATATGTATGTGGAATTCAGTAGGCATGAAACAATAAGTGTTATAGTGTGACTTTTGGAGTGGGCTGTTTGGGTCTACCGGGTTCGTACGCAAGTTCCTGTGTACTCCCTGTATATTATGTGGCAAGCCAGCGGAGGTCCAGCCCAGGCGTAATGCTTGGGTTGTTTGTGCTGTCGAGTCATGACGAAACATGCGGTGGGCGTCGATCGCAACGTAGTGTTCGGAAGTGATCTCTGTTCTCCTCTTGATGTAATATGCAAAGGCACACTCACACACCTGTATTGATCGAATGAAGACCGACGAGTGAGATCTGGCGTTTTCATCAGGCGTCGGAATATATAGTAGTCTGGCGTATCAGGTACATACCCATCGTTTCGTTTGTACGTGTTGTCACTACATTGACCACAGAGCTGATCTTTCTAGGGTGAAGAATCAGTACGGATTTCGGTGTGCTGGATGTCGACGAGTAGAAGAACGGTTTAATGTGAAGAACACACACACACACATTAGTCTACGGTAATCAGTACGGACACTGGGTGTGCTGGATGTCGACGAGTAGAAGAACGGTTTAATGTGAAGAACACACACACACACGGTAGAAATAAACACGTTGGAAAGGACGTGCGAGTCGACGAGGGAAGAAGGGGCTGAAGTCTTACGGCGATAAAAATGAAGGCACGTACGGTAGAGGCGAGGGGGGAGGAGGGCCCGCTATGTGACCCCGGATCTGAGTTACATCGAGGGAGGGAGAAAGAGAAAGGAAAAGTGCGAAGATACTATGATACGAAGTTTGTGGGATGATAAAAAAAAGGTGTGAAGGTAATACAACTGGGTCAGTGTGTGTTGTCTTCATTCCTTCTACCCATTGTCAGTGCACACATATTATGCTTGTCAACTACTGGTGCTGTTGTGATTTGTATCGTTCCTTAAACTTTTCCTTGACGTCGAATCCCTACCCTTTCATGCGGATTCTAAGATTCGAGAGAAGCAGCCCCCCGCCCCACCCAGCTTACATGCTTGGAGGGAATCTTTTGTTGGATTGTTACGTTGTTACAGCCGCAGCATTACGCTACTATAGCTGGCTTCACGGGAGACGAAATCGCCCATGGAGTTCTCATAAATCTATCGCGCCATCTATCCGTGAACTCTGATGCAATTTCAGCTACCGGTTCATCATCGGCTCTGCAGCATCGCATCCGGGTCTGAAACACTTTCAACGGACCCTTTGGATATCCTGTGTATTCGGTGTATTCGTTCGAGTTCAGCCTCTACTTCGTCCATGGGGTCGATCTTTACGAACGATATGATACGTTATTTCAGATTATGATGAAATGCCAAATTTCGGTATTTTACCAAATTCAACGACGGTTGAAGCTTAACGAGTACGAGCCTCACTTGGCTCGCTAAATAATCGTCCACCCGGCACAGAATCGTCACTACAGCAGAAACGCTCGCCCAAGTCACCGGCATGATTTTCCCACTGGAGTTGGCCTGATTCGTAGTAGGCCGGTGTAGGGTCCCTTGGGGAGTGAAATCCATAACCAACTCGTTGCGCTGCAGCACCCGACACGACAAAAGTCTCAGCTATTGCCTTCTTGAGCTTGTTCGGTCGGCCCCCTGTGTGCGGTCACTTTGTCAACTCGACGAAGAGAGCACAGAAACTCACTGCGCCTTCTGCGACTACCCACGCCTAGTCATGACCTGACCTGCCGATGACCTTGGAGTTGACCCTGCTCAATCTTGTGCACTCGCGAGTGGTGGCACAGCTCGAGCGGTGCGGCTGCCCGATCCCCTTTACGCCCTTGTACCTAAATTTACGTTTCTCCTGAAAACAACTGAACAAAACTTATTCCATTCTTCAGTTACCCAAGTTTTTCGGAATTTTCCTGAAATATTTCGGGAAAGACAAAATTTCAAACTCTTCGTTACGATCGATCCTTAGTCAGCATGGAGTCCGTTTTCCGGTAAACTTCTGAGTTTCAGCGAGCATCAGTAAAGCAGACGTAGTGCGTCGCACCGGTAGATTGTTGTAAGGCTTAGTTTGGGTAAGCAATGGTTAACCTTTTGCAATTGGTCAAGCGGACTTTTACCCTTTTAATTCTTAACAAATGGCGTCGTCGACAGACGATGGGTTTTTTGGGTCGTGGGTTCGAATCCCACCATCCACCAATAACAACATACCTGGTACAATTTTACGATGTTTCCCATGTCGGTCCGATCCCACCATCCACCAATTTAACTTTTGACGATGTTTCCCAAGTCGAAGTTGAAAAACACGCTCTCCGGTATACCCAGGGATTGAAACCGCTTGGGTATTGACACGTCCGCCCGTATATCCGGCCGACCTGGTATCCCGCCATTTCAGGGAAGTTTTATATTGCTTAGTTTGGGTAGGCAGTTGGTTAGCCTTTTGAAAGTGGTTAAACGGACTAATACCCCACTAATGGCTTAACATTTTTTTTTTCAATTTGGGTAGGCAATCGGTTAACCTTTAGCAAGTGGTTCAACGATAAAGCTTAAGTTTGGGTAGGCAATTGGTCAACCTTTTGCAAGTGGTCAAACGGACTAGTACCCCACTAATAACTTAACGAAATTTTCTCAGATCCTAAAAGGTCTTAACGCGAGCTCAATAACTCACCCGAAATGTGACTTGGAAGGCTTTCGTTCGCGCGACCCAACGTACACTTCTATGCCCTAGTCTTGCTTCTAACAAGTACTTCGTCTACTCGTAAAATGGTCACACCAACCGATAGTTTTAGTTCTACACTTGAGCACTGTGAGGAGGAGCTCAACCGATCAGAACGTCAGAACGTCACAGTGTCAGAACGCCACATTATCAGAACGTTACAAAGTCAGAAACATTAGTTAACCCAAAAAGTGCGACACCTACCGTTACTGCTGCTGTGGCATGGCTCTGTTATTTTTTTTGTTGCTGTTTTCTCCCTCCACATTTACTCTGTTGTCGAATGGAAGGTGGAAAGTAAGGGAGTGTTCTGCGAGTGTTCAGGGAGTGTTCAGGTGTTAAGAGTAAAACCCGTTGTGATTTCACCCACAGGTTCGAGTCCCGCTGTCGACACCGTTTGTTGAGGTATTAGAGGGTGTTCAGTCGGTTGGACTACTGATTAAATGTTCGACTACAACCCAACTGATAGCCAGCTCTTCCAGCAAACGAACGGATGCCCAACGGACGCAACGTCTTGGTGATGGACAGCTTGCGAAGAGCACATGTCGTGCAAGCTACCCTGTACTATGGTGTGGTACACAGGTACTGGTAGGTTGTTCCAGGTACCAAGTAGACCGTCGCGAGAACAGTGGTTCGAGTTAGCCAATTGCTAAAGCCTTAATAGCAGGAGGGGGGAGGGGGGGGGTCATCGAGCGGTGTTAGTTTCCAGTTTTCCGGCTTCCGGCAAAGGTTACCAACGTGTTCATTCATTGTTTTCGTATAGCTGCGGGAGGAAACCTTTAAAATGGTACGCTTACTGAAATGGTAAATAAATTACACTCGTCGAGCACTTCTTTCCGGCCTGACATGTTACATTTTGCTCCTCGGGTAAGTAGTTCCGGCCTGTTCTGGTGCAAAATCTATTATCTGTGTTGTCGTTCGGTAGTCAGCATAATACGTGCACACCAGGAGCGGTCAGAATAGTAGTGGCTGCACTACTACTAGATACTTCGTTCCTGCGGATACTTTATTCTCGCGCGCCAGCTGTACCACAGCAATAGGGTAGGAGCAGCAGGCAGAAGTCCGACGTCATGATGGTCCGACACTACCTTGGCCCAAGACAGCAACTGTGTGATGGAGTGTCCAATAGTAGGGCTGCTCGGTTGCAGTGGAACTGCTGCTACTGCTACTACTACTTGTACTGCTACTGCTGCTACTACTACCACTACTACTACTACTACTACTACTACTACTACTGCTGCTACAGTTGTTGCATCATAAGTGGTGGGAATATTAACCGTTCATCTTCTTGGACGAATACGAGCGTGCGGAAGATCGCAAAGCTAGCTTCGTATATAGCACGCTCCTTCCTCTCACTGAGTCCTCTCTCGAAGGCGAAGCGAGTTGGCAAGAATTCAAAGCTCTGGAGCAGCAGCGGTTTAACATTTTTGCAGCGCTACTACAGCAGCAATACGTATTCCTCTCGAATTTTGCGCATTCTGTGATAATATATTTTACCATTCGTACATATGTAAAGCTCCTCTCGGTCAAGCCGAGGCACAGACGGACAGTCCATTTACTTCCTGCTGCTGTCAATATTCTAGTTAATACTTGACAGACGAATGTGCCTTTACAATGCCCGTCGGGATATTTGACCCCAAGAAATTGGTTAACACCAGACGTAGAGGTATCGGTACAGATTACACCATAGGTGAGATTGTTTTTTCATAATACTACGGCCTGTCCTTAATGAGGACACACAACCCGTAATACGCGCGATCGAAGTATCACACACAGCTTGCAAAGATGAGTTTCCATAAAATCTTCGATCTCACGGCTGTAGTGTATTATTATTTTTATAATGTAGTCCAATACTATAGACGTTTTCCGAAATCCTGGAAAAAAATGCCGGCTCCTTGTTAGGGTCCCGTGACCCCGGAAGTGGCATCGTACACTGCTGTAACGAGCGCTTTTTCTGCTCATACCCTAGCCCTTATCTCGACGCTCAACCTTATGTTTGCTCCCTCCCTCTTCGTTTTCGTTGTTGCTGTTTTTTTTTGTTGACAGGGGCATGTTCGGCGCGTTGCACGTGTTGAGGGCGGAGCCGACATACGCGACGGCCCTGACGGAGACTGACGGTGTTGCCTACACGCTGGTGAGACCTTGGCTGTCTCGCTTCACCTGACCAAACAGTACCACTTCGTAACGTTTTGTTCTGCTCTCACAATAGCTTCAGCCCCGCCCTATCCTGGCTGTGTCAAGCTGCCCTTATACTGGACTCCCGGACGTACATTTTGCCCTTACCAGTATTCACTAAACAGACCTGCTAGTGTGGTACGAGGTACGACTCAGGTCAGCTACACAATGGTTGGCACCTGGATGATGCTACTATACGTGAAAATCCTCATTATTAGCCGAGCAGGCGGGCGGGTCCGGCTAAGGGCAAGAGGTTAGAGTCAACTATTGCTCCGGCGTCGCAGACGCTCTCCGAGAGAAGTATATTGTGCCGGTTTTGTCGGAGCTGGGCCAAGTCGCAAAGGCGCTTAAAAAAGGGGAGTTTTTGTTTGTTCGCTGGACGCTATCCATACGGGTCACAACGTACCCCTTCGGTGTTTAGGTTGCACTCGTAGATCAGGCAGTTCTGTAAGCTGGAAATCGAGCCAAAGCAGAGCGGGTGCGACGCAAAGTTCACACCAATGTGACCAAAAATCGGAGGAAGTACGAGTAGTGAATGCAGTACATTGGAGGCCCCACTTTATTGCGGGTCTGTGGGACCACAATTCGGGGATCTATCTTGCCGAATCTAACGCCCGTTCCCACTACAAGTCCCACGTTATTGGTGCGGTGACATTTCCTTGTGACGTCTTGTTCCCTGTTTAGTGTTTTAGTGTATGTAGTACGGCCGCCCTGGAAAGGAATCGGTCTTTCTTTTTTTTTCGGCGGTCCTCGTGTATTATTATATATTCGTAACTCATGTTTTTTGTGCAGTGGCTCTATGTTATTTTGTCCGAGGTTGCATGGAGTCCGCGCGCGTGACTTGTGGGTTTCGGTGCATGTACGGCGCAGGCGTTATGGTGCGGCCTTGGTTACTTCCAGCCACAGTGGTTAACGCGGTCGCACTCGAAGCGTTGGGTCACCTTATTTTTTGTCAGCCTCTCCTTTGGCCTAGTCGACCCTTTCGAAGCGTTGATCGAGCCTGTTGCTGTACCAGACTATACGACTTTACCCTCCCCTTGGCCTACATGCCTCCTGCGGGTGTTCGTTGTCGGCGTTGGCCTTGAACAAACTGTCTGTAACCACCGCCTCTGGCGCCACGACTGCCGCGCGTTTCTGTCAAGGTATTAGAGGGTATTCGTCCACCGCACTTCGGGTAAAAGGTTACCCGATTTTCTACGCACACAGAAGTCTTGTAACACTCGCCCCCTTGGCTTTGACATGTCAGGAATCGGTAAAGCTGAACAAGCTGATCGAGACGGACCCCGCGATCGCGAAGGAAATGCTGTACTCCTTGTCCAAGGAAGTATTTCGCATGAGCAAGCTCAGGACACCTCTTCTGGAGCAGGCAAGCCCCCCCCCCCCTCCCCCGCTCGCTTGCGGTTAGAATGGTGGTAACGTTAACCTTTCAGTGGGTACCCGGTTTGAGGACGCCCATGCTAAAAGGAAGCAGGCGTTAGAGCGGTCAAATCTGCGTGTCACGCCTTGTACCGCCTATACTAAACCTAGATGATGTAGAGCGGCACGAAAGCGCGAGCGGTGACATTGACCTGCCCCGAGTGGCTCTTAAATCGGGCACCCTGCTGTACCAAGGACAACACAACACAAGGGCGGCGTTGTCAACCTCGTATCGTAGGAGCGTGCAGTGCTACGAGTACCACATCACCGTGCCGTGCGTGTGTTGTGTAACTTCTGACGTTGCTCTTCGGACACAACACCCTACCCACCACCAGTTATGCTCAGAAAGGACTGTTGCGAGTGGCGGATTCTGTAGTCGCGAAACTAAATCTATATTCTTATTTACCAGGTACCCCTTCAATTCGAAAGGAGTTATAAAACACGTTAACTAGGGACTACCGGTTGAGCGGGATGTGGGTGAGCTTTCGCGGGGGCCACCGCAGAGGGTGAT
This sequence comes from Undaria pinnatifida, assembly GCA_012845835.1. Taxonomy (NCBI): domain Eukaryota; class Phaeophyceae; order Laminariales; family Alariaceae; genus Undaria; species Undaria pinnatifida. The sequence continues at coordinate 12,561,899 of JABAKD010000030.1, forward strand.
GTGTTGTAGGACTTGGCCCAGCGGGATGTGGGTGAGCTTTCGCGGGGGCCACCGCAGAGGGTGATGTGTTGTAGGACTTGGCCCAGCGGGCCGCGCCATCCCTTCGAGGGTAACGGAAAGCCGGGACAATATATGTAGACCTGCTTAGGGTTGGAGGCCAGGGTGCTCACGGCCAGTTATTTGTTTTTTGAAGTGTGGGCAAAGGGGACCATACGTTCTTGCCTTGGGTATAGATTTTAAGTTTGGGTGTGAGAGACAGTCCCGAGGGGTGTGTGGTAGTCGTGGCGCATCGATGCTGGCCTGGTTTAAGCTTGATATATTTCTGGGCGCTGTGTTTCGCGTGTGGCTTGGCGCTTACGATTCGATGGGTTGCTGAGCTCCGTACGGATGTGCTAGTACCCCTTTTAGTTGACGAACCGTGGGGGGTCGTCTCTGGCAGACCCCCCCTACCCCATCAGATGAGTTTTTGAAGCATCTGACGGCAGCACGACGTCTCCTCACCTCCCCTTCCCCCCTGACGATGTCCTGGTACATCTTTTCTTGATGGAACGCTGGGGATTATCTCTGGCCCCCCCCCCCCCCTACCCTGTCAGATGAGTTTTTGAAGCATCTAACGGCAGCTCACCATTCCCCTCCCTCACCCCCCGCTCTCCCACCGTTGTCCCCGCAAACCGCCCCTCTGAATGAACACCGCTGCCGCTTGCCGCCCTCACAGGACCCCAAGCCTAACTCCGTCTTGGGCTCCACCCTTGGCGCCGTCATCGAGAGCTACTACCGCTCAGGGCTCAACTCTTGGCTCAACGCTAAGCTCACGGGGAAGCCGCCCGCGTCTATGTTCCCCTTGTTCCACGTCCAAATTCCCACAAGGGTCCTCTACATCAACGGTTTTAAGGCGAGAAATCATGCAGGCGGTGGAAAGCTGGGGGGAGGGGGGGGTTGGTAGGTCGCGGAGTAGTGTTGTATCGGGGGGGGGGAGACGACGCACAATTGTTGGAGATACTCAAGAAATTGTTTTTGTGTTGCTGGTGCTTGTTTTGTTCAGTTTGAGGGGAGCAGTACTTGGAGTTTGAGTTGTACATAAAGGGTTTGCCTCGTACAATGTGTACAAGTATTGGAATTGGTAAAGGCGCGATTTTTGTTGCCCCTCGTTGCCGGCCTCTTGCACAGTCCTTTCTCTCTGACTTGATTATCCTGTTCCTGTTTTGTTCTTCTATTCTATTCTTCTGTTCCGTTCTTTTTTTCTTTCTTCGTTTCTTCTTTCAGTCTTTCCTTTTCGTCTGGTTTTCTTTTTTTCTTTTTTTCTTCGTTTCTTCTGCTCTCTTTTCCTGTTGTTCTGTTTTCCCGCCCGTACGTTTTATTAAAAATAATCTTGTCCGGTCTTGTTATTTTCTTCTTACTTTCTCCGTCTACTTTCTCGTTCTGTTCTACGGCTTCAGACGATCCGGTCGGCGCTCAACGACAAGGTTAACCCTGCGGACTTCTCCAACCCTACGGCGGTGCGCCTGGGCTCCGCACTCATACCCGGCATCATGATGACTCCCGTCAGCAGTGTCTTGGGTAAGTCGTCACCTGTACCTGGCATACGTTTTTCGCTCTGTGACCGCAGTACGTGTTGTTGTTGTTGTTTCATCAACTCGCATAATCAAGTCCGTGGTCACAAGACAGGCTCCAATCACTCTGGAGTGGAAGAATATCCCGGGGAAAAAAATACGAACCAAAAGTGGTACACATATATCTCATAGCTGAAGCAAGTCGTGCGTCCGCCAAAAAACATGAACAAATGAAATTAAAAGTCAGCGAACGTACGTGCAAGGCCCTTACTCGTACATGACCTTCAAGACTCGCAGCTGAAACCGACTACACCGGATGCCACTTAGGAGACCACTTGTATCTCTCTACGATGAATAATGAGTCGTACGGATACACATCATCTTCACATCAACCGTGACTTGTGTAACACCCAACGAAACCCATGGATATTATTCTCTCTTTTTGTTGTAGTTTTCATCGTCGGAATCGTGAATCGTGACTAACGCCTGATTGTTAGTCCAGCGGTGAACGTAGCGTTTGGCGTCTGTGTCTCGCTCTTTATCCTCGTCTGACCTACCCCCCCTCCTCTCGTGCCACGCTTCCTGCTTTTTTTCTGTGTGTTTATTGTTCTATCATTTTAGAGGCGTGCAACGCGGAGGCGAACAAAGAACCTCTCTCACGCCGCTGGATGCGTGGCATGGTGCCTCGAGCAGGCCGCGAAATGATATTTGGTATTGGAATCAACCAGCTGTCGGACGCGTGCGAAGAGCGGGTGAGCGAATACGAGAGACGAAAGGACTGTGTCGAAAGCGATAGCGTCAGAACGATAACCTGCTAGCGATAACGCGAGAGCGCCAGAGCGACATCAATAATTCGAGAGTGACAGTGATATCGCGACAGCGATACGCGATACGCGAGAGCGAGAAAGCCGAGAGCGAGAGCGAGAGCGAGAGATCGATTGCGAGAGACCGATAGCGAGTGACCGGTAGCGATACAGAGGGGATAATAGCGCGAGAGCGATTGCGCGAGAGCAATAGCGAGAGGACTGCGTCGGTAGCGATAGCGTGAGGACGATAACCTGCTAGCGATAACGCGAGAGCGCCAGCGCGACATCAATAACTCGAGAACGACAGTGATATCGTGACAGCGATAACGCGAGAGACAGAGAGCCATAGTGAGAGGGAGAGAGCGAGAAACCGAGAACGAGAGACCTGTAGCGATACAGAGGGGATAATAGCGCGAGAGCGATTGCGCGAGAGCGATAGCAAGAGCGAGAGCGATACAGTTAGTGGGGATATATAGCGCGAGAGCGACAACTCGATGAAGAAGTGAGACGAGCGATAGCGATTGCTATACCACGAAGCGATCACGTGGGAGCGATAACGCGAAATCTATAACGCGAGGAAGCGTTACTGGTGGTGTGGGTGTCGGTGTAGGGGTCGGGGAGACGTGGCGACCGACGGTGATAATGCCGGCATGCACATGCGGTGGGCAGGCGGGCGAGCAGATGTGCCAGCATGCCCGCGACCTTGATGTGTGTGAGTTAAAAAGGGATGGGGGAAGCTGGGGGTATGTGAGGCGCGAATGGCAGGCGGTTGACGTGGTCATCATTGTGGCGTTTGCTTGAGTGCGGGTCCTGTTCTTCTCGCTGGCGATCACTCCACCAGCGAGCTCAAGAGCAGCTGATTCCAGAACTTGCTTCATCTGTCCTGTTGTTTTTGAAATATAAATGCGCGTTTATGCTGTCGCCTTGACCCTTCCACCCCCCTGCCCTCCCTTAACCATGCCTTCTTCTCGTCTTTCCCGGACAATAGGTGACGACGTTCCAGAGCGCTTTCGCACGTACGGCAGCGGGGTCCATCATGGCGGGCGTGATCGCTGGTTACCTCTCTCACATCCCGCACAACGTGTCCACGCTCAAGCTTCTGCAGGTGCGCCGGCAGTAATGCTCGCGAGTTGCGCTTTCTTTGCCCTTATGAGACCCATGTATAACGATAAAACGAAGGAGAACTGAGGCCTAATCATAGTGCTGCACAAGGGCTCCGCATGGGTGCCGGCATTCGCCGGTACCCATGCTCCGGGTAGGGCAGGGCAGCGCTGCGACCCGTTCGATTCAATATCCGATAGAGTAAAAACCGTTACTACGCAACACATAGTGTACGCGTGTAGAAGGTAGAGTAATACCAAGAGATCGATATAGACTAACTGTGGAGTACTTGGTTTGGCCGTTTCTTGCGTGAATCCGATTCCGAACTTCATAATATTTCGATAGGATAAGTCCGAGCCCACGCAGACTGACGCTCTAGTCTGGCCTCGAAGAGACGTTTCGAGTGCGTTTCTTGATGTTTTGACCCAACCAAGCATCCACGGCCAGCAAGGGGGTGGCCATGTATGCTGCATGTCCTCTACGTAGCTACTGAGAGGTGCGCACTGAGCCAGCTTCTGCTACACCATGCATAATAGTATCTAGATCCGAGGCTCGCAGACCGACTGTCTGTGTGTATAGTCTGATCGTGGAGAAACTTGCTGACGGTTTTCCAGGCGTGAAACACGGTGTCGGTGCCTTCGATGGCCATTCAATTCCTCGAATGCTATTTTAATATTAATGCTGCTACTTGTTGCTATCTGGTAGATACAATGTAGAGTATTAGTAGTACGCGATAGCACTGAACTAAGAATTTGGCAGTTGAGAATTTCAAGCTCGAGTTTTAGACGACAAAAAAAAAAAACATAGACTACCTGGTATGGCCTTTTGTCTGATCGCTGGTCGCTCATTTGCCGGGGATTGTACATAAAACCGTCATCTGGGGACGATAGGGTCCCATCCCAGGATCATAATCAATCCACACATACATATACAACTCCGACAACCCGGGAACAAACACGGATGGATATCACCAGGATTGATATCTCCCCGCACAGTGTGGAAATCCCCAACCCCACCGACCGGCCGATCTCTGATTGGCTGGGGGTCGTATATTATAGAGCCAGCTCCACCCGGGGATGATAGGGTACCATCCCCGGTCCAGAGTTCATTCTATATATCTAAAAGTTAGACAAACCGGGGAATAAAACCGATTTCTCTCCTGTCGTCACCGCCCCTAACCTTGTGGAAGCCCCGAATCCGTTGGCTGAAATCGCGAATGGGTTCGAGCCCCGCAGCGCCGCCGCACCTTAGGATGATAGAGGCTCACCAACCAATGGGGGGCAGTTCCGTCGCACACGGGGGAGATAGGTCCGTCGCACACGGGGGAGATAGGGCCCCATCCCCGGTTCAGAAATCCTCCGAATATCTACAGCTCCAACAACGCGGGAACTATAACGATGATCTCCCGGGTCGATACCTCCCCGCACGGCGTGTCAACCCCGACCCCATTGGCTTTTTCGTGATTTGCAGGTAGGCTTTGACCCAATAAGCTCACAATTATTTCGAACGACCTGGGTTTTCTCGCATACTTTTGTATACGGCGAACATTTGCAATGCGAGCGCAATTCGACCAGCTATTTGCATGATAGGTCGCACAAAAAAGCGATTTTAAGCCCGTATCAGGTTGGCGTGCCGAGCAAGCACGCTCAAAATGAGGGTGAGAAACACTTCGACAGCAACAACAGCACCAAACGCAATATATAAATGAACAAAGTAGAGCGATTTGTATCCAGGATTCAGCCCCCCCCGGTTATAAACACAAGTCCAAACAACATAAAAAATGGGGTGTTCAAAGCAAAACGACATAATAAACTCACGGCTGACGTCCTTAAAATATTTTTTATAAAATAAAAGCAACACTGGCACAGCACGAGCGTAATGACCGTGGAAAAAAGCCTGAAATGAGGCCAAAACAGTGCGTATTTGACCCGCGTGGAATACTATAGTCACCTCTTTGTCGCTTATGCGACACCGAAATGTACCTACCCACGCTGCTAGGCGTTTTCAGCAGTTAGTTGATCCTGTTTTTTTTGCATTTCTGCAAGTAAAATCCTATCTCACAACAGTGGGAATCAAACTCAAGGACCAACGCTAGTAGTATTCGAAGGTAACCACTAGATGGACCACCGGGGCGACCGGCTCTATATAACTCACTGGAGATGATGAATCAGCAATCAGCAGCAAGGAGCACGTCAAGTAGGAAGCAACACAAAACTATTTGTCAGGTACGTACCAACACGACCGCTCTTTTTCGGGTTGACCGCGGCAAACGACAAAAACAGCAACGGAGGCAGAGGCACCACAGCAACAACAAAGCACGCCTCCCACATTGTCTAATAACGTCTACATAGAGTATACTCGGGGAAAAGAACAACCAAACGATGCGATACCGGGACGAATGCATGCCACTGGTTTCTTCCGTGGATACCGTCACTACTTACTAAACGGCCTTCGCGTGGCGCAGCTTAGCAACAGGAACGATTTTTCCCCTTGTTTTTTATGTCGAAAAGCTACACCCTGTTTTTTGGTACACCCTCCCCCTTGCTATATATCAGACAAAAAGCGTGTGTGTAATAGAGCGTATCAGTGTGTGCTCTTACTCGTATCTATATTACTTGCACGAGTACAAACTATGTCGATGTGCCCGAACTACCACACCCTCGAGGCCGGGGACGCAGCCACTCGTAATGCCGCTGTGTGGCGTTTTCTGGCGCAGTAATCGTCGTCACTACCTCTTCGTTTTAGTCATGCGTGCGCTTGCCATGTCTATCCATGTACGTACGTACCTACCTAAATTCAATAATGAAATGCACTACTACTATGATATCATACCTACCGCGGTACCATGGGGATTTTTTTCAAGTATTATTTGTTTTGGGACAAAAAATGACTTCAATTTTGAAATAGTGTCTTGCCAAGTTTTATGGTATCAACCTTTCCATACACATGTACATCAAGATCCGAAGAATTACTGGAGAGTACCGTTCGAAATACATTTTTTTGCGCGCTTCTCGCCTGTCTCGCTCAGCATTCATTCGCGTTCACGTCGAGGTGCCGAACGGATAAGGCAGGCGAGGGGCGTTGGAGCTGCCCCCCAAAGACGGCGCTCGAACGAAGCGATTTGACCGAGAAATTCCAGTTCCGAGCATCCCATACTGAGGCCGAGACGAATAAAACTCCTGACCGAATAAAAAAAAAGAATGATCATATAGATATTTATGACCGCGCAACTTACGATAGATAGTTGATGCTACGCGCTTGTTCCCTTGCGTTGGTCCCTTGCGGTGGGGTCCGATATACAAATAATTACAAATAATCACTCCATAACCTAGCAATCCACGTCGCTTCGTGTGGCTAATCCTTTAGTGGTCAGTATTGTTTGTCAGTTTTCCCTAAGCATGCTCAAAGGGATAGCAGACTGTACGCGAGGCGGTTGTTGTCTAGCGTTTGTGTGCGACGGTTGTAAGGGCATACATAAGCTCCGCTCCGCGGGCGGCGTCAGGGCGGCTGACGCCGCCCGCTACACTCGCGCAAGGAATAACACAACCTAATTTGAAGGGGGCAGAAAGAAAAGGCCCATGATTTGGTGCAGCTAGCGATTTGATAATACCAAGAGCTACTTGTGCAGATCTGATCGGCAGTGCGGGTGTAATGTGCGCCAAAAATGAAACATGAAGAGGACCGATAAAGAACACTCAACGAAGAAAGCAAAAACACGAGTACACAGCATTGCACACGTACATGCCGGCACATGATTTTGATGTGTTCAGGGCTAAGCGCGTTGTGTTGTTCTATTCCGTCCTCGTGATACATGCTCGACGGCAACTTGCTACTACTGCTGTTGTAGCGCTCTAGGAGCTGCGGGTGCGTCTGTTTTTATTGTGATTTGAGCGCAAGAAATCGGTGCAAAATTAACGTGTCCTGTAGGTACTAATTATAGTAGGCTACGAAAAACGTGTCATGATGTGACACGTGCACGTAATACAGTACGTATTCGGACAAACTTTTTGTACTTGATTTTGTCTGTCGGCCCTTTTTATGTTGAGTTCGGTGTGGGAACGGCCATCGTGCTCATTTTTTACTCTTTTTTTGTTCTGATTGGAGGTTTGAAAATCCTTTTTTTACATTTTTTCGGCCTTTTGAAAAATAATGATCCACAAAAAAAGATGATGAAATTTGTGCAGGAATGTTTATCATTGAGCAGTGATCGATTTTTTTCGTAAATCAAGTGTTGGGGCGGTCCCGAAGAACAGGAAGGCGAAGAAAGCAAGGAACGCAAAGAAAGCCGCCGGGAAGGTTCTCCGAGAGGAGGGTTTAGGCATGCGTGTTTCGGGTGGGAGCACTGAGAGCGAACCAGCGTATCAAGTGATACCAAGGCGAATTGCTTGCCGAGGTACTTGCAAGTATGTCCATGTGCATGTGGGGTGTCGTGCGCGACTAGAACATGTTTTGGTGCTGGCAGATTGGCTCCTACGGTTGCGACGCTTTGTGAAACGCCTTTCGGTGTACTTCGACTTTGAGCTTAGCACACTCGTGCCTTTAATGATCTCCGGAGTCGACCGCAGTCGTTCGGGAGCATGCCAGGAACCCTGCGCGATAGCGGCGGCTGTGTAGCGTGCTTGGGTCGCGGATCCAAGAGAGGCTCAGGTCACACGGCCTTACCTCCCCCGTAAAGATACCGTACAGGATAAGCAAAGAGTTTTATGTTTTGTATGGAAGAAACGTAATGCGCGTCCAAATGTTGGAGATATCTCTATTTGGAGTAGGGACGGTGCTCCATCCCGAAAAGGATGCGCGGCTAATGGTCAAATGACTAAGGCAAGCAACAAATTAGTACGCTCCCCCCCCTCCCCCTCCTCGTCGCATTCCCCCTTCCTGTGATATCCATCGTTTCCCCGGCGGTTTCGAACGGTTCGCAGCCTCACCTAAGCTACCGCGAAATTTTCACCACCATGGTGGACGGCAACCTTCACCGCACTTCGAGAGAGTTCTTGCCTGAAGCCAGACGGACGCTAGCGACGATGCTGACATTCCTCTTGCCGAAGGGCTGCCTCATCCGCACGGCTCAGGTGGGTTTTTTGCTGTTTTTTGTCAGGTCGGCTCTTTTGCTCGCAGTCGGGGGTCGTTTTTTGACCGTGTCGTATTGTGTCCAAGTCGGCCGGGAAACGGCGATTTTTGGCCGAAAACAGCGATTTTGCCCCGAAAGAGAAGTTTTTTTGTTGAACATGTGCAATTTCGATCGAAAGCAACACATTTCGATCGAAGCAACAATTTTGCTTGGAATCGAAATCGCTGGGAAATGACGGGAAACGGCGATTTTGGCGATTTTTGTTCATGGAGTTCCATTTTGCGTTTTTGGTGAGCTCGCGTTTGGAAGCACTCCGGTTGCCGGTGGTGCAGGTGCATCTTTTGCCGTCTGGGCGCGGAAAAGGTCATGCGGCCGACGGGCAGAGCAATGTGCTGACATGGAAGCGCGTCGCATGGCTGATAGCTTTGCCTGGCTTACGCTGTCAAATGTAGTGTGGAGCTCAATCACCACAAGTGTCCTCCTATGGGTTGTTTCCGCTGCAGGCTGCAGTTTCGTCCACTTTGAGTGGCCGTGCGCGAGTCACAAACTCGGGACACGCGTGGAAATACAGGAGTGGACGAGTGGACTAGCCGCTTGCTTGCTTGCACTGGTTGATCCTCGCTCCTGCTTTTCTGTTCTTTTTCTTTTTCTGCTTCTCGTGGTCTCTTCTCGCAGATCTGCGGGTCGTTCATGATCATCAACGGTACTATCCATGTCTGCGCATCAACAGCGACCGGCGTTCGGGTCGCGCCTGTAGAGGCCGATATACCACCCCACGCGGTCTCTCACCGATAGCGCCCTCCTGTGCCGACCCGAGACGCGTATGCATGTCTGCTGCACCCGTAAATTGTACTACGGTATCGGTGTATTACAGCCGGTAGGGCGTGGGTTAGACGCGAGGCGTGGGACTCGCGCCTAAAGCATGAAAGGACCCGGGTGATACGCGCAAGGAGTCGGCAGGTGCGGTAGGCGCGCACCCAGGGTTTAAGTGTAGGAAAGTTTTTGAGTTCCAGATACGTTCCAGGGTGGAATCGTTTCTGGGGGTGGTGCCCGTTTCCAGATAGTATGTTTTTTTTCGAGGTGTGGCATGAGTTTTGAAGGTGTTGCGCATTTTCGGGTTGTATGGTTTTTGGGGGCTGTTGCCCATTTAGATTGGTGGGCGAGAAGGACTGGTTGAACGGTTTGGGCTTTGGACCAAATGAGAAGGCGTCGAGGGGTGGGGCGGGGACCGGGCCATGTGTAGCCGATGCTTGGTCTCCCAACACCTGTCTAGTTTTCAACTGTTCGTAGGCATGGGAACTATATACCCTGCTCCCTCCCCTCTCCCGCCTATTTGTAGGCAGACTGGCAAGCTTTCTACGTTTTTTCTGTCAGTCATGTGCGGACAGGGGGGGGCGGTCCTTGTTCTGATCAGCGCCATGTTGTTTTGCTACTTGAGAGGACTGAATCGGCATGCAATGCAGCGAGACGGACGAACGCACGGCACAGCCGCTGCAATTTTGGTGGAAACCTTGACTTTTGTAATGAAATTGGGATGTTGAACATTTTTTGGAGGGTCGTGGCCTCCTGCGCAGCAGAGGCTGTGATGTCTGTTCGTTGATATTCTCGAAATGGTTCGCTCGGGTGACGCCGAGCACCTGTAGGCGGAAAATTGGCATAGCTGTGTGGTTACTGCTGCTGTGCCGGAATCCTTGTAGAGCCTGGAGGCGTAGATTGCCCTCATGTCGCAAAGGAAGAGTCGGCATTATTGCTTGAGACGGGGGGGTCGGTTAAGCGAGACAGAGGGAATCGGAGATTGCCATCACATGTTGAGATTGCGATCAGAGATAAACACTCTGATAAGGGTGGCACAAAATGATCGGTGGTGTCTCAAGAAAGGAAAAGAAACCTCACACAGAGGTTGTAGCCCCTCCACGTCGATACCTGCGAGTACGGTCGTGCGGAAGGAGGCCGAATTTTGACCAATTGGTTTTCCCATGGGTCAAACTTTTGAAAGGAGTCATCTGATATGTCTCACTCTCTAGAAAGCATTTTCTGGCGAGTAAGTAAATGTCCGCGACCCAAGGGGAGCGGGCAAGTAGTCTTTTTGGGTATCATCAGGGGCCGAGTATGTTTTGGAGCCGCCAATGTATGCGCCACACGCGCGGGGAGGGTGGCGGTACCAGCGTACGGCAAGATTTGTAGGCTTTAAGCTGTTGCGTTTTCGAATGGGTCACTGCGAAGCTGGCGTTTCTTCCACGTCCTGACCATTCCTCGAGGAATCATGAGGGCGTTTTGTTGACAATGTTGCATGGATAGGATTGCAGTTTTCATACGCCCCTGCAGTTGTCCTTCGCACACTTGGTTTTGTTGGTGTTGGGCTACATCTACGAGCGGTATATTCCAGTCTGAGGAGATGCCGTTTATATTTTCGTGTCACCACGCTCCGTTGTGGTGGTAAATGGGGCGATAGAGCCCCATGGATAACTTAGTTGCTTTGGTAGGATATGTTTTTTTGGGCCTTGTTTCTTGTATTATTTGCTGCTTGTGCTGTAGTCGTTCTGTGGTCCATTTTTTTTCTCCTCTCTCTTGTTGCTTAGTTATTTGTTTGTTATTTCGGTTGTATTTTAGACAGGCGAGAAGTCGTCTGCTGCATGCGGTCGTGGTGCTGCTCGGCCGTCGTCATTTTGGGCGGCACTCTCTCCTCGTTTGCTAGTCTTTTTCTGTGGATAGTGGACTTTTTCAAGGCAACCGCGGCGGCAGCGGTGGTGAACGCTCGGGTTGCATTCGCGATGCAAGGGATGTATTTTGCGGAGGGGGGGGGGGCAGGACGTCCATTTGGACGAACGGTGGGGGGGTGGGGGCGGGGGGGGGGGGGGGGGGGGGGCGGGGGGGGGGGGGGGGGGGCGCCGTTTTCCATGATTGAGACGTACTTTGTATACAAAGCGCTGTTTTATACGATTAAAACGTAATGCTTCGTATACGGCGAAGGGTAAACACACAACGCGCCGGCAACTGGGAGAGGGAAGAGTTGAGCGGTTTTGGTTCCTCCCCTTGGCGTCGGATGTCTACAGGCGTTAGTCTCGGGCTTATTACCAAGAACAAGAGAAAAAACACACAGCAGTGTAGCACCCCGGTAGGTACGAAGGGTCACGTATTGGCGAGTAGGATGTGTACTACGGCTGTACACAGGGAGTTGATGGTGCTGCAGGTTGCGCGATTGATGATTTGAAAGCTCGTGTGGGCTTTCCTCCGGAATCTGGAGTGCGTATTGGTTGGTAGATTTGTGCACCGGGCAGGAGAGATACCTGAGGGGTGAGGCCGTTGGGAGTGGTTTTACTGGGGGAAGACCAGGTACTTGATATTCGATGCCTCATGTCTGTTCACCGTTTTTCGAAGCGGTTCATATCGTTTGCGAACACTCCCATCCATTCATCCACGCAGCGTTGCCGATAATGCAAAATCGCCCATCTGTGCGGGGCATCGTGCTGTTACCGTAGCTCCCCCAAGGGAAATCGCTGGCGTGTATTCTTACATGATGTATGTACCGGGTATGTCATACATGCGGGAGAAACGCACGCTTTAGGGGGCATGCGCGACCGACAAATTACGCACCAAGCAGCATGCAATGCTGGGCATCGACCAACCTGGTCGAAGCCACAGCTAATCGACGTAGCTGGCACCAACGTTGCGGTATCGGATTGCGATAAGGCATAAATATACGGGACGACCCTTCCTTGCCGTTGTGGCGATCAGCCGATGTGAGAACCCGGGGGAGAAGCGAAGAAGCGTACTTAAGTCATAATAAGACCCAAGTGCCAGACCCAACGACGACCGCAGCGAGCGTGCAGACAACTACCGCGCGGAGAATCAGTGGCTGCAGCAGGTGCATCGCGCGGCGCGCGTGAAAACAGGCGGCGCTGAGCGCCAAAAGACGGGCGGATGGATACCTGGGCGCTCGTGGCCCCTAACCCTAAGTCGTCAGAAGACGTCGAAAAGAAAATCGACAGAAAAACTTGAACAACCGGTGGGGTGCTAGTAACATATTGAACAATCAATCGAACAAAGTCGAGACAAGGTCACACTTCACTGTCGGCGACGCCACGTACGTCGTGTTGTTGATAAATCAATGTTAAACAGCTGCGTGCGTGATTGGAATAATTGCGATGAGGCAGTAGACTGCTGTGCGGGACGAACCTGTCATCATCATGCAGGGTTGTCTCTGGTCGTATCATGTTGATCACGCACACATGCGGCAGTTGATGCTACAGTGTTACCGCGCCCTGACATCGTCTAGAAAGAATGGGCGAGTAGATCCTTCTTCAAGGGAACAGTAACGCCTCCATATACCAGGTATCAAATACAACTTCGTCAAATAAATTAGTTATTAATAGGGTGGTTGTAGAGTAAATCGAAAGTGTATAACGCCTTCCACGTCCGAGAGGAATAATACCTGCGATGTGTTAGGAAATCTTTTTTTTTTCCATCACTATAAAAGTATGCCCACCATGAATTTCTGGGAAAATTCTTGGCGGAAATTTCCGGCAACATTCTCGCATAACTGCTGTGACAGCAAAAATCAATGCGCCTTCTTCGTAGATCGGGGTGTTGTGTCCTAAAAACTGGGGGACAGACTTGGGACAGACGGCATTCGTCTTGTGTTTGAGCAGTCCTCGAGATGCATTTTGGAGTAGTGCCACCGTGTGCGCACGCACGTGCGCGCACCCTCACAGAACTTCACCCGTGCTGCTGTCCGGCAGCCTTTCACACGTTGTTGCCATCTGCCGCTAGGACGCGGCTACGCACGATTGTAACGGAAAACGCGAGACACATACATGATGAGTAAAACAAGGGCGGGCGTGTGGCGACACACAAAACCAAAGACAAGAGCACGGATGTGTATGGCGACAAACGCGAAGAAGAGACAGCAGCTGCAGCTGTGGTAGTAGTAGCCCACCACAGCACAGCCGAGAGAGGGCCCTCCCGACCTAGCTATGGTGGCGCGGCCGCATCTACCTCGTGTCTGTGACCTACAGGGCTGTGTGGTGATTGATGTAGAGCGTTTGGAGGGGGAGGTGATATCGTTGTGTGGGGCGGGTGGGGTGTGGGAGGCAATGATCAATGAAAACTGGCTTGCTGCTTGCAGGATACGGGATCAACTTCAACCAAAGAGCCCCCCTCGCAAGATTTAGAACCCCCTGTGTTGCGGTTTGGGATCGTTCGAGTTTAATTCACGGCTGACGTCCTCGAAATATTTTTACAGAATAAAGGGATAATAATACAATGTACATACATGGGGATTACATTCACCCTGATATTATGCCCAGGACGACTATCTATCTCGCAAAATCCGCCAAAAGTGAGTTACGGCACTAAGTTGCATCACAATATATATATGTGTTTTTTTTTTGTGTGCCCAACAGGGATCCACCAGCGGCACGGGTGAGGGGGAAGAGTGAGAGAGGGCCCCTCCGTGTTGCCGGTAGGAGCCGCAATTTCCTCCAATCCCCGCATCGAAGGAGACGAAAAAAAAACTTGGTTCTTGGTCTGTTGTCTCGTTTTTTACTCTATCTATCTAGCGGTGTTATTATCCCAACCGCAACCTATACGGACGGGACACAGACGCACGGACACACGGATACACTGCTGCGTATATTCTTCTCTGATCTCGGATACCTGATGCATCCGATCACAACACAATCCGATGCACCGCCTTACCGTCATGATGGTGACAGGCGGCCCACAAACCGGTCAAAATTCGCTGTTGAGCTGTGCGATGGTTCGAATGTGAGTGTATGCGTTGTGCCCCCCCTTCAAAAACGCCGCCAATATTACTAGAGAACCGGATCGCAGCGAGCGCTGAGAGCTGAGAGCACTGAGCATCAAGAAGTACCTACTAGGTAGGCCTCCCCTACAGCGTTGGCTTCCGTGTATGCTTGCATATGTCAGCAACAGCTGCTACATGCTGCGACGAGCTGTAGGTCTCGGTCTCGCCCTCGCCTCGACCAACACCAGTCCAAATGCCATCCGACCTCACCATGTGCGATGTGCGGCGACGGTGATGTCAACTTGGTCCCGAGGATGGCTGCAGTGTTGGCTTGCTCCCCCAGGCCTTATCACTCGATGCAGCAGGTCATGCCACGGTGGTGTGTATGATGCGCGTGGCAAGCCGTCCGATGCACCAGGCAGTCGTACTGCTGCTGCTGCTGCTGTGGGACGTCATTCGGAAATGACGCCGCAATCCATCGACGACGTGGAATCGGCGTTTGCAGTGCCTGACGAGTCGAAGGCGAAGACAAGAAGCTTGCTGGCGAAGGCGAGAAGAGACGCTCGCTATGACGAGGACGGGGAATATCGCGTGTACCAGGAGCTGCTCGAGGGGAAGACGACGCGCTTCGTGTCGCGAGTCATGTACGACGGGACCAACTACCGGGGCTTTCAGCTGCAGAACAACGGTCAGCCGACCGTGCAGGTATACACGTGATGCGGCAACAATGCTTTTACAAGAGTCGTGTCTGTACAACAGAGTAAGTAGCAAGACATACGTATCTGCTACTTGTAGGTTCAAGTCTTGGTACCTGCTGTACTCGCCCATGTACTCGTACCGATTTACAGTTGTGGGCTCTGTCGTCGTGTCCTCATGTACACGCGTTGACTCTGTCCTTATGATCACAGAGCTGGCATGGTTGGTGTTGTTGTACCTCGTGCGTTCCGGTGGTGTTGCAGGGACAGATGCTGCGATCGCGTGCTTACTTGGTCACCCCCAGTCACATTTATCGCTTTTGCAGTTTTTCTTGGACAGGAGAACATTGTCCTGGTTATTAGCCCCAGGCACGCAGCAGCATAAACACGCGCGAACTCCTCATTTTTCGTGGGAATAACCAGCTTCTGTAACCTGCAACAAGAACGCTGCTCTGTACAACTTGCAGCGCCCCCCCCCGCGACCCCTGTGTACCAGGTATTGATATGCAGTGCAGTATTATAGCGAACCTATAGTCTAAACCTTAACTTTCGCCTACATTTCGCCGATCCGTTGCGGACAGGGTGTTCTGGAGCACGCGTTGTCGCAACGGTTTCAGAAGTACGTGCCGGTCGTGGCCGCCGGGAGGACAGACACTGGTGTCCACGCTATCGGCCAGGCGGTGCATTTCGATTTACCCAACGCCGACGAAGACCTGCCCCAACTTGTATACTCCTTGAACCAGATGATGCCTGCGGTAAGAGGGCTGAGTTGTGACCCCGTGAAACGACATTTCAGGCTCGAGAGTTGACGGAAGGTCCCCCCAGGGGAGGAGCGGGGAGGGTGTATCAATAGTCTTATGCACCGGCCGACGGGTCCGTTTCGATTTCAGAATTGCCTCGCTTGTTGTAAATTGTTAGCTCCGTCTGGAGCTTGCCGCTATGCGCTCGGTTCCGTTTAACCCGTTTGAGACTCAGGTGCACGGCGACCACAACAATAGACGTGATTGATGGATAGTGCCAACCTTCCAAATAGTTGTGCGAGCGCGCAGAAGCATGACTAGTAACATACTGCGCGCGTGTCGTATTCCTTTCCATGTGACTAGGACATTTAGCTCATCATCCCTGCCAGAAGCCCAGACGATGCTGCATTTGTCATTATATGGTCAAGTCTGCCCTCTAAAGTAACATACCTAGTACAGGCTAAAGCAGATGATTGGTTTGGGCAGCAAGCCTTGGAGCTATGCTATCCGCATACGTACTGACTGTTCGACCGGTTTTTGCGGGCTACTCCACTGAGCAAACCCCACACATGGCAATTGTACAGCGTGGTGCAGCTCTTGGCGAATCGTGTGACACGAAACCACCGACTAAATCAGAGTCCTGTGTTTATCCATTCGTTTTTTTCGTGTTCCGTGCTTCCATCCAGGACGTTCGCGTGTGGAACATGACGGTTCCGCCACCGTGCTCTCCATGGCAGGCGGAAAGAGGCCTGCCTTGGTCCTCCATGTTAAACGCGCAAGGGAAGGTCTACAGCTACCGCCTCTTTGTTGGCGAAATCCCCAACCCGCTCGATCGATTGTACCGAGTGCACGCGAGCCACGCCGCTCGGGCACCCATCGACGCCGACCGGTTAAACCGCGCGATTAAGCTGTTCGTGGGAGAGCACGACTTTGCCGGGTTTTCGAACGAGATGGATAAGAGGACGGCGCTTAAGAAGGCGGACGGGTGCGCCGAGTTCAACACCCGGCGAACCGTCTACTCCGCCGACGTAGTGGACGAGGGAGGGGGTAACCTCCGCCTAGTTTTCCACCTTGACGGGGCGTTGTATCGCATGGTTAGAAATATGGTGGGAACCTTGCTGGCCATAGCTGCCGGTCGTGTGGAGCTCGATGTCATCGACGAGATTTTTAGGAAAGGGGTTAGAGATTCCCGTCGAATTTACGCCGCGCCCGCGCTAGGCCTTACGTTGGAGACGGTTCTTTACGACGGTTATGGTTAATGAGGGTAGGAAGGAATTAAGGTATATCAATCAAATGTAATTTGTCTTGACCTATTTTTTTGCCACTTGCCACTTGCCACGTTCTGGCAAATTCAGACAGCGGCTTTAGCGCTCAACCGGCGTCAAATCCCTCCTACAGTGGTAGTAGTAGTAGTAGTAGTAGTAGTAGTAGCAGTAGTAGTAGTAGTAGTAGAGCCTGCATATGCACACGTCTCAAACTGCCATTGGAGTTTTATGTGGTACCTGCATGCAGCGCAAGTCTGCACCTCCCTAGGAGGTCAACTGAGTTTTCGCTGAAAACACGGAAGACACTTTTCAGCGATGGCCTTTATTTGCGTATAACTTCATGCACGTAGTATGGAAGTCTGTCATGAAAAACGACGAGTACTCATAAGCGTCTCACGGTACAAGAGACTACGTTACACCATCCCCCATACATGCAAACTCTGCCTCCTAAGCGAGCCGTAAAGTCACGAAACCGTTCTTTGCACCCTCGACATCCAGGCAATAGCTGCACCCCCCATAGCATTACCACCCCACCAGACACCGAACGCCTAGCAATCACCTTACTTGTTCGTTCGGAGTAATCACCTGTTGGTAGGCAACATTACTTGCGCAGTCAGCGTCTGTAAACACTGATATACATCGCCGTCGCAGCTCGACGAGGACTCCTGGGATTTCTATAACATGAACATCAGTTCCACTTGTTTGCTAGAAACGTATAGCCAGAATCCCGCCCGCCACCCGGTTTTTTCCTCGTGAGTAGGCCCAATCTTCCAAGACGAGCGAAATGAGTAGTAACTCAGACTTAGAAATCGAGCGTAGCGAGGAATAAGCCCGCCGCAGGCGAAAAAAAGGTGGAGTAAGACGTGCAAATTCCATTCGTCTTAGCGCGTCTTAGATTCGTCTTATAGCGCGTCTGAGATTCGTCTTGGCATGTTTATTTCACTTTTTTCGCCTTAGAGCATGTTATGCTCGCCTTAGCGCGTCTTAAAGTCGTCTTGGCGCTTTTTAGATTCGTCTTGGCACGTCTTACAGGTTTATCTTGGCGCGTCTTAGATTCGTCTTGGCACGTTTAATAGGTTTGTTTTGTGGCGCGTCTTAGATCCGCCTTGGCACGTCTTGGATTCGTCTTGAATACTATATACTGAAAACAAGGTATATGTCGATATGTCGATATGTCGATATATTGAAAAACAACAGCCGACGGTAGCAGTATTGGTAGTGAGTAATAGTAATATTTCGTGGCAAAATCAGTAGTATAGTCTTCGTGACTACGTACCAGGTATCTGCCAACTAGTCTATCAAACTATTAACAGTCTACCACAGGTTCTTGGTATTGCCACACAACTGCTGCTGTGTGTGAAATAAATATAAAAAGTACAACACACAGAACAGAGCACTTCTACTTCCAGGAATGATATCTTGTAGATACGTAAAAATGTCACGTACTATCAGTTTCATCCTGGTGTGCACATGTACATAACAGTATATGTGTATACCAGTAAGAATGGTGTACGCGCTCGTATTTAATGCTCTCTTTTGTTGGTATTTGACGGGACACATTATGGAGCAGCGTGGAAAGGTTTTATGATTCTTACTTTCACTCAGAAAGCAGGCGGTTTTCAATTGCGCTGTGCTGGGCGGTGTGCTTGGATGGCGTAGTGTGGTGGTGAGGCTGTGGCGAGAACTTTGCTTGTGCGGGCTTGGGGGGAGTGCCCGGGGTGCTGTTTTTTCTCAAAAAATATTTGAAATGCCCAAACTATTTGAAATAAACCCCATCAGCGAAAATTCGGGAAACCGGGTTCGATGTCCCCGGTGACAGGGAACAACGCTTGGAGACGCGAAAAAAGAAGGTTCGGAAAAAAAAAAGCTGGAGTCATAGATTCAACTGCTGTTCTCGCTTTGTTTCCACTGCTCGCTGAGGTCGTATCGATCTTCTAAGACGCCTTGCGCTGCGCCTGGTACATTATAAGACGAGTGTAAGACGTACCTCACTCTGAAAATCGGATTAAGAATTTTAAGACACGTCTTGGAAGATTGGGCCTACTCGTGAATCCCCTGGTCGGGCCATGGCAATATGGTGTGGCTCCTAGTGCCGCAGGCGAGTCCTGTGGCGTTTACATCCTTATTACCAGGTATAAGATACAACAGCTGTCGCTAAAACGAGCGACATATATATAATAGATGTAACTGTCGTCAGACGTGTGCGTCCACGGGCCATTGGTTCGTGTGATTGCGAGGGGCACCACAGGTGGAATAGAGCCGATGTGACGTTTGTTGTATTGCAATTGATGTGGTCATTAGTTGGCCGCGACGGCGTTGAAGACGCCCATGCCTGTGTACCTACCCCGCGTGCTTTGTGCTAAGTCCACCAGCCTAACCTCCTCCCGCAACCTAGCCTTCATGGTGTCGGAGTTTCCAAGCTTGCCTATCCTGTCGAAATTGATTGGCTCTACCATGAGGTCCGCTAGTCTTTTAGCCCTACTGAGACAGACGAAAGTAAGCCCCGTGCATGCCTCCTTCGGCCCCAAGTCTATGACGGCCTTCTCTAACGTCTGCCCCTGTGATTTGTGCATAGGGATGGCCCAGCGGAGCCCCGTCCTGCCAAGTAGTGTCTACGGGAGAAATCGGCACACACCCTCTATATCTCTCCTGAGACGACCATTCTCCCCCTGAGTACCCTCTGAACTTGACGACAACGTAAAGGGGGAGGTTCGGCGGGGGCGCGTCGTCTGCGAACACCAACTCGACGACTTGGCCTCGAATGCCGTTCGCGAGTCCACCTAAAATCAAGTTTAGTCGAAGATACGCACGTGCAAACTATTTTTTTTTCATGGGAGCCTATATTGCGAGGCCCAGGTGTAGAGAGCATGACCTTGGCTCCCTTAGCTAGGTAGAGGTCCCTCTCAAGCCCCTCCGCCGTGTCTGCTGTCGCCCTTCTGGCGTTGGCGCACGGACCGAGTTTGGGTCAATCGCTCCCACCGGACGTCTCTCCATGATGACCTACTCTCACCACGAGACAGCAGTAGATACACTCAGCGGACACGCCCCTAGCGGGCACACACTCTCCATGCCCGCTCTCCGCTGGCCACTATTGCCGCCCGCTGCGCCCGTAGTCTGTGTGCTGCCCGCTGTATGAGCGCTGTGTGCCGGCTGTCTGAGCGGTGTGTGCTGCTGTTTTCGCCCGTGTGGTTTACTGTGTGTGTTGTGTGTGTTTTGTTGCTCCGTGGTGGTTTGCCTACACCTGCAGTCTAAAATCAAATGATCCCACACTAAAATCAAGGTTAGTCGAAGACACGAACGCAAACTATTTTTTTTGCATGGGAGCCTATATTGCGAGGCCCAGGTGTAGATTAGAAACTCGCTTCGCTCGAAAAATACGTTTATGCAGTGACGTCCGTTCTTCAGGACATATTCGGTTTTAGTATACTGTGCGGGAACCGGCTCTCCCGACCGCCGCCGGACCTCCCACGGCCGCGCGACCGTTCCACCCCCCCCCCCCCCCCGACAGCAGCCCTCGGTGTCCCCGGCGAAATGACGGGAGCCGTCTCCAAACTTGGCGAGCGCGGGTCGGTCGAATATTCCAGGGATTTTCACGGGTCATGACCCGGCCCGCGGGTCGGGTCAGGGGGGTTTCAAAATGTCGCGGGTCGAGTCCGGTCGGGTCGTTGTGTTTTAAAATATCACGGATGGGGTGGGGTCAAGAAGTTTGGAAATCTCACGGGTCGGGTCGGGTCGGGTCGGGTCAAGGGGTTTGGAAATCTCGTGGGTCGGGTCCGGTCGGGTCATGAGGTTTGGAAATCTCGCGGGTCGGGTCGGGTCCGGCCAAGAGGTTTGAAAATCTCGCGGGTCGGGTCGGGTCATGACCCGCGAGATACGGGTCACTCACGGGTCAAGCCACCATGACCCGCGGGTTGTTTTTGGCTGACCCGTGGGTCGAACCCGCGGATCTGGCCTGCGAATTCGCTTTTCTTAAACATATTTACAGCTGCCTGCCGAAGGGTCCTTGTCGTGCCGGTGCCTCGCGGGTCGGACCCGCGGATCCGACCCGCGGGTCCGAAAATGATACAAAACTTGCCGCTTCCTGCATGAAAGTCTCTCTCGCCCCGATACTTCGATCGTATGTTATCATACTCTCCAGAAACATCAACCAGACAGCAGCTTTTCGTAACAGGCATAACAAAGTATTACTACGCGAATCCCCATGTCGGATGAAGCCGTAAGTATCAGTCAGGTATATTGTCATCCATCCAAGTCCACTAAAACAAGCCAGGCCACAAAGTCTTGCTGCATTACACGGTGCAACAATAAAGACGACACATGGCATTATAAGGACCCATGTACGACTTATACGTACACACATCGAATAATACCCGGTAAGAACTGTATCATGCCATTGGTCCAGTACGAAATGTGACCAAACGTAAGAGGGAAGGGCAGACGTCGTCGAAGCAGAGGCAGCACTGGCAGCAGCAAGGACCAGCGCAGCCCCTGCTGACGGACCCACCGCGCCCCACTTGTGGGCTTGCTGCCGGAGGCGGCTCAGCTAGGCTGCTTGCCGGGGCCGGAGACTGCACAGATAGATGCAGTAGCTAGCTCGAGAATTGTCATACCAGTACAAAATGTGACCAAACGCAAAAATGCAAGAGAAGTCGTCGTCGAAGCAGCAGCAGCACAGCAGCAGCAGCACTGGCAGCAGCAAGCGCCAGCAGCAGACAACGCATACTCGCGGATCGCAGCCCCTGCTGACAGATCCACCACCCCAGCTGTGGGCTTGCTACCGGAGGCGGCTCAGCTAGGCAGCTTGCCGGGGCCGGAGACTGCATAGATAACTAGCTCGCTCGTCGGGTCACTCGTCAGGTCGATCCGGTGGTCTAGCGCTACCGGCGTGGCTAATTGCCCATGCGTGGGTTGCGATCTCTTCATCATTTTTCGCGCGCACACCACATAATAATGCTGCAAACAATGCCGGTAAAAAAAGCAGAGAGCACGACATCCTGAGAAAAGAATGAGGGACCAAGGACCAACCAACCGACCAAGGTACATATCCATACATGTTTGACCCGTGACTTTTCGATTTTGACCCGTGAGATACAACACGGGTCCGGTCGACCCGACCCGCATGAAACCCGCACCTGGCGGGTCACCCGGAGTGTGTCGGGTCGGGTCGGGTCGGGTCAAGAGGTTTTAAAATCTCGTGGGTCGGGTCGGGCCGGGTCAAGACGTTTCGAAATTCTCGTGGGTCGGGTCGGGTCAGCTGACCCGACCCGACCCGACCTGACCCGCAAGGTTTGACCTGACGTGAAAAGCCCTGGAATATTCTAGGCTTCTGTCGTGTGGCTCAGCGGTAGGGCAGTCAATTCTGAAGGCCAGTGTAGTGGGTTTAAATCTGGGCTTTGAGCCTTGGTTTCCTATTCCTTTCCATTTTTTTTTTCGCCTTTTTTCTTCTACGTGCAGCCTCGGTGCAGCACTGAGTTGTTTTCAACTTTTCAAGTATTGAAAATAGGTTTATGTGCCCCCTTTTTATCCGCTGGCTGGTTGAGTTCGCGGAGCGTCTCCAGGTGGGTGGATGGGTGGGTGGGTGGGTGGGTTCATCAGGTTTGTGGGCGAGTGGGGGGGTAAGTCATCTGTACGTGGTAGTTTGGTAGTTTGGTGGGCGGGTGAGCGAGTGGGTAGATGAGTGGACGGGTAGATGAGTGGGCGGGTGGATGGCCGTGTTACGTACGAGCCGTGGACGTAACCGCCCCGCTGGCGTAGAAGCGGTTGTGCCACTAGTTTTAAACTGAATGTTGATGTCCCATCGCGTGCTCCCATGCCATATTATCGCAACACTCCAAGCACTATTCACTGCACGTTTTCTTGTTCCTAGTGCGCCCTTCGGTTATCCTAGAGGTATTAATTGTTACCGCGATGCGGAGCCCTCGGGCCTTCGAGCAGACCAGGACCTCTACTGCCGAGACTGGCCTACCTCGTTGTCTCGGTTTAATTGGAGAGAAAGTTGAGCACTTCCAGGTTATCGTTGCTTCTCCGACCATCATATTCCAGATTCCCGATTGTCGAAACAGGAAATGAGGTTGATTGACGAGGCACCAAGCGCGTTGCGAGCAATGTGTATACACGATAGGTGGACACGTGACTGGGGGGGCATATCAGGTGACACGTGCCCGAGGGACATATCGCTTGACACAGACGGACAGGCGGCCTTGACTTTTTCCTTTGCTCTTTCGTGGCGTTGAGTAAACACCAGGTGTATGCTGCATTGCGTTTGGGGGATTTCCACAGGCACAGGAAGGCGTTCCCATATCATGATCCTATCCTCTACACTCCAATATTACGACAGAGAGCCATCCTGACGGCTCGATTTATGTCTACACAATGGACTCTCCGCATGGGACCGGCCCGGTCAGTCACCACGATTCGACGTAATTGACCCTGGCGCAGGCTGCTGCAACACCCCCTTTGCCCGAAGCACAACCACCGTCGGTGCAAAAGGGTATCCCGGTCACGGTCCTGTAACAGCTGACGCTCCATTTAACCGTACCCTGACTGCAGGGGGCGATCATCGAGCCAGTGGTATAGTTGCACGCCCTATTATCTGACGCTCGCTGACCCCTTTCGGCAAAGTTCTCCCCTCCTGCATCGCCAGTGATCGATTCGATGGCGGCACAAAAGGCATTGGTCGCAGCTCAAGCGAATTCCTAACCGCGCTTCTTGATCGTTTAATCCCTCCAACCATCCAAGAAACATTCTCATTGTTCGGTTCGACCGGCCGTGGGGTGTACCGACACGCATCCGCTACACGGTCTACCGCTAGGAGGCGCTCATACCCCGGAGCCGATGCTCGTGGCTAAACTCCCGAGACCCGCAAAGGCTGGCCTACTTAGCAAGCAGCAAAAAACCCTACACGTGTTGCCTCTCTGAAAGCCCTACCAAAAGTAAAAAGCCTCCACGGCATGACAAGGCCTGACAGTGGCAGACACCCCGCCCAGGACTTGTGCCCTAGAAACCTCCGGCATGACAGCAGATACATCGGACGTGATCGTATTCATGTGGACTTTAGGAATGGGGGCAGGTCGGCCTCCTCATCCGTCTTGGCTGACGCTGTGGGTGGAAGCATGGCCACCCAGCCTCTGCACCTGTTTTAACGTCCATCTTGTCATATGTGCTGGAGCTGTGGAAATATCGTAGTCAATCGCGCCAGTATAGATGCGCAGGC
Source organism: Undaria pinnatifida (assembly GCA_012845835.1). NCBI lineage: Eukaryota > Phaeophyceae > Laminariales > Alariaceae > Undaria > Undaria pinnatifida. The sequence continues at coordinate 12,586,083 of JABAKD010000030.1, forward strand.
TTGGTTGCCCTCCCCTACTACCGTCTACGCTATAACCCTTTTTACTTTTGCAGAATTAAGCCCACAGAAATTCCAAGTAGTTTGTACCCTAACACGTGGGTGCCGTCTTGGAGGGCATAACACGATCACGACCGATGGTACGGGCGATCACGCATGAGGTTACCCGCGGGAATTTTCCTGGGCGGGGTGGCTGCCACCGGCGGCTCTATTCGTGCCGTGGAGGTTTCCGCGTTGCCCTGGCAGCGCAACCTCGAGGACGAGGACTCAAATGCCGCGATGCTTGCGATGACGTCGCAAAATCCAAAAACGGTCCTGCCGATGCGCCAGTTAAGGCATCGTTTTACAGGCACGTCATACTATGAGACAGTATGAGGCAGGAACAGGCTGCTGCTGCTGTTGCGCAGGTTGTCTCTGATGTGGTGCAAATCATTGGCGGGTATCGTTATAGCTCTTGCCTCTCGCTGATGTCTTCCGACAGAAGGGTCAAGTGGTTTCTCTTGGAGACGGCAGTAACGCCTTCCTGACAACCACAGTAGTAGAAGGTGGAGGGATACGGGATATCCTAAACACTAAACTATACATGCTGTCTTGGGTCTGCAACCTACTGAAATATTCCCACGCAATACTTCCGAGTACAACGTGTAGACTAGACACCAGAGTTTTACATTAGATCCAATCCACGTAATTAAGCTCAATCTGGTTCCACGGGGTCTTCGCGGCGTCCTCGTCACTTATGCAGCGGGCGACCGTACAACAGCAGTAGCTATAGTCAGTACGATAGTATGTCATACCTGCAAAGTGTGCCCGGGGTACAAAGTATACGCTCACGCTCACCTTTTTATGTCCTCGTATCATGCGCATACAAGCATACCAGGTACACCCCATTAAATATACGCGCGCAACAAAAAAACAGTGATATTATTAGTGCGATATTACATACTACGGACTTCTTGTGACGTACCCATGATGTGATACAAAACGAAATCCTTGATCTCGCATCTTGTACGTGGCGTATTTTTGTATTTTTAAATTTAGTAAAAATAGTATCTGGTATGTACATGGTAGCAGTACACCAGGTACGTAGTACCAGGTACGAGGTATGATGTCACTTGCTGCTGTACTGCTGCCTGTGGAAACAGTCGAAAAAGTGGTGAACATAGACTTGGGTATCACCCAGCTCGCAAAGTTGAGAAAATAACCTTAAATTGATGGAACTCACAGTTGGTGTACCTGATATTTGAAACGATTTTATAAAATGTAGTCTAAGACTATCGTACCAGGGCGTGCTGGACCAAGAACCAACAACACTCGCCCCCATCTCCTCTGCGAGCTACGAGCCGAGCACAGATGTTCCTGGTGATGGTGAATGAGTGAGTCAATTGAGTCGTTTCAACTGCGGAGAGGGTAAGTCGCTGTAGCTCTAGCTAGGAACCCGCGCTGGTGGATTTTGCACCTGTCGTCTATTGTGTGCGTTGGTACATAGGAAGCAGGAGAATTCCAACCAAACCCAGCCCAGCTCAGCCCAACCCAACCCGACCCAACCCAACCCGACTGAAGACTTGACGGATACCTTGGCGAAAGCCTCGTACTGGTCCATACGGCTCACTACGTGATTTTTTGTCATTGTCAGTACCTGAGAAGCCAATAACAGCCGCAAATCAGTAGGATTCATTCGTGCGGTTGAGGGCTGCAGACATGAGGGACTCGTTCTGCGCCATACTAAACGTTGCGTGCGTCGTGCTAGGCGCAGCAGGGCTGCCTACGGGGGGACTACGCAACGCATTCATCGCATTCAGTAACATCACAACCTGTTCTGATTGGCACCGCCAACATATCGTAAATTATAAACTCGTTTCGCTCATGGTAAGTACTTTGTACGAATATAATGAGGGAATCTAACCCGTTTATCACTTGAAAAACATCCAACACTACTTTGTAACGAAATTTCAGGCGTTGTTGATAGTTTGATCCGGGAGACGTGGCTGAGTAAATAGCAGCAAGGTTTTGATGCAAACAGCCGAGCACACCGATGATTATGATTCTGGTGCTGTGGTGCTTGTAATCCTCCGGTCTTTCAGCTTTTGATCATGGTATGATAAGATCTCGATACCCTTGATATCTCAATGTCGAACTGCATTCATATTTAGGGGGCAAACTGTTTGGAACTCGAGCAATGTTTTATATTGTTTGGCTTTTGCGCGGGCGCCAGAGGCAAGTCCCACGGGCGCCCGGGGGTGCACCCGCGCCCCACATGGCATCCCGCGACGTAACGCGTATCTCGCGACATACCAAGCGGATGCCCGCGGAAGGTCCTGCGGTTTTCTGAGGTGTCCCGCGGGCACCCGCAAAGTTCCATCTTGTAACCCGGGAACCTGCGGTATTCCACGGCAGTTCTCGCGGGCATTCTGGCGGGCGCCCGCGCGGGCCCCCAGCATGCCCTAGGGTTAGGGTTAGGGTTGGGGTGAAAGCACTCCATACAAACCCTATCATGTCGGACAAGTGTTTGCTAACCTGGACTATATTCCGTACACAAACTTAGGGTTAGGATTGAGACGTTCCGAACTCGGGCGCCCATGGCAACTAACGCGGGGACCCGTGACGAGCCCCATGGGAATCATTGCGAGACATCACATATAACCCGTGAAAAATCCCGGGACCAGGTGGGCCACCGAACTGGTTGAGAACCCTGAGAGACGACCTCGCCGTTTTTGATCAACCGAGGGTTCCACGAAAGATTCCCTGTGGCGGTTTGGAGTTGAAACCGTACTGTGAGTCCATGAAGCAAAAAAGGCGGGCAAGTGGTACCGGGGGATCCTCGACGCAGCCAAACGACTCATGGCCAGGTGGCACGTAGGAGAAAAAGAAGAGCTCAGAGCGCCGTGCAGCCCTGATACATGACGCACAAAGCTGAAAGGGGGGTGCGGGGAGTAGGGAAACGGCTACTGGTATTGAAGAATTCAACAAGGAGAGGGCAGACAGGGTAACAAGACACCAGGCCCACTATTAATACTAGGTAGAACTTGACAACGTAACCTCAAGCTACTGCGACTACCTTGTGTTTTGTTCATGTTTTTTCTATTTGGATCGCCTGCTCCACCCCCCTCGGGGGAAAGTGTCAGACCATACCGCGGTACTACTGCGGTACAACCACCGCTGGTATGATACGCGGGTTCTCGCTGAATCGCCCCCTTCCCCCTTTTCTTCGTCCCTTTATTAAGTTTAATTCCCTTTTGGTTTTGCCCTTTCTGTTTTCTTTTTCGGTACCCTCGGGGGCTGCTGGGGCGATGATGTCCATATGGACACCAATGCTGTCGAAGATACAAAGTAGAGGACAAACCACGCAGCAATGCTCCTAACCCCGTAGTCGTAGTTGCATTCGGAATCCAGTGTGGGTGCTACTTCGACGCCGCCTGGGTGGTTTCATCTGCTTTGTTGCTGCGTCTTGCTTGTGGATAAATGAAGTAAGACAGCCTTCGTTTTATTATTCGGTACGGGGGCGACGACAACGGCGGTGTTGGTACCAATCAATGCCGACGTAAGAAACAGCAGTGCGCAGGAGATAAGATCATGCGGTAATTAGCAACAAAGCTCCTACTCCTACAGCAGTAGGGTCCTTCGAAACCCGAGATGGTTGCTGCCCCCAATGCTTGTTGGATGGCGTTATTTGCTGTGTGTGTTGTCTCCAGATTAAATCGTTCTTCGCTGCTACAACTCTGTGTTGCTATAAATATTTAGTAGTTGCTGGCTGTCTGTTGTGTTTCGTTTTTCATTGTTGTGCCGCCATGTTTCCCTTTTTATTTCCAACTACTTTTTCCTTTTGTTTTTTTTCTTTTCTTTGCTCATCTTTTCTTCTTGTTCTTTTTTACTGGCGCTGGAAATAGTCCTGTGTGCTGGCTTATTTTCGTTTTGTGCCCCCGTGCTCCATGCCGTTGACCAGACATCATTGCATCGCCAAATCGCCTTGCTGTAATTTACAAGTTGTATTTCTGTCTCGTACTTTGGGGCTATAAGAGCTCGTCTCTCTATGAGGCATCATTACGGGAACCCGTTGTGTTGGATGTAGATGGGTGAAAAGATCAGTATAATAATGTGAAGAACACGCACATTGGTGTATTTTTGTATTGCTCATAATATAATACTACAGCATCATCTGCCTCGCAAAATAGCTTGTAACCACGTGAGCACGGAACTTGTAACGGTAACTCCCCATGGAAAAGAACCAGGGACGGACGGGCCCTGAGTTGCTGGACGTTGGATGTCGCTGGGCGTAGAGTATAGAAACAGTAGCAACCACGACAACGACAAGACCAAACCCACAATTTCAGGAACAAACAAACAACTTGGAAATAGAGAGAGGAACATCGCAGCATGATACCAGCCCAAGAAGGTGTGTCCCGAAAAAGAAAACTCTCACCTGTAACGAGAGTAGTACTTTAGCGCCCCCACCCACAACCTGCCCTAGCTCTATATCTGCTGAACGCCCGCGTTCTGGAAGTGCGCCGTCCACATCCACTGCACCATCTCCATGACCACGACAGTATTATTTGGTAAAGAAAAAACGAAGGCACATCAGTCGGTAGCTCCATACCACCATCTCGTGCCATCCCTGCGCCCCAGACCACAGACCAAAAATTACCACAAAAGCAGTCAAAGCAAACGGAGGTTTCGATTGTATAAGGCGTTTATATCAGTTCTAACGCAAACAGAGGCTGAGGCCTCAGCTCTCAGCCCTCAGCCCAGCACCGACAACAGCCTTATAGCAACCGGAGCTTGCCGAGGTTGAGGCGATGAAGGGCGAGGAGACGCAGTTCTTGCCCGAGGACGAAGAAGAAAAATCTAAGAAGGTGACGGCCGTGCGTGCACACACCTGCATCGGTTGCTTTTTTTTCGTAATTTTGTGTCGCGAGGGCTGTGCGCCGCCTCTCATCAGATGATGCTTGGGTACTTGCATGAATCCCATAAAGGCTCAATAGATCCATGAACGAAGGCACTAGTCCGACGCGAGCGAAGGTGCGGGGCTCTTCCGCATTTATTAATCCACCAGGCATCGATCTCCGGCTTGTTGTCGGCGTCCGGTTCATGATACCCTTGTATCGAAGTAGAGTTTGACATTTTTTGTTTTTTCAATTACGTACCTCGTGTATAACAATCCAATGAATGCCACAGGTTGGCGGGACATCGCTTGGGGTCGCCAGTGCCTACACACGCTGCACCAACGAAGAACCAATTAACGTCATTGCGCTGGCTGCGACGTGCAGCTGTTGCCGTGCCGGCTCGAGTCTCAGTTATGTTCGGTGTCGGCGGTAGGTGTTTTCGAAAAAGCACGCCCACTGAAGTTCTTTGTATAAAAATACTCGTAGAACTCGTGCGGTATTCGTCACAGCACGGGGCATTATACTAAATTTAGAATACAAATTTCCAGTACAAACTGCAGAATGAAATATAATTTGAGTGGCGCCGCTAGAATCTCTAGACTGCAGTACGAAAACAGCTGCACTACCAAAAGCAGCAGCAGCTGCAAGCAGTCCAAGTATAACGTACGTACCTGTGGTGCATGTTGCATGTACCTGTACTTTATTCCTAACAAAATGCAGAACGCGCTTTACGGCCTTTAATTTAGTCTACAGGTAAAGGTATCATATCATACTTGACTCGGCAGAGTAGATGGTACCAGTAGGTGCTTACGAGGTACTACCTGGTATCTCGAAGGGCAACAAACAACATATACCTGGTATACCAGTAGATGGGTAGGGTAGGATATCATGATAGCATTAACTTCGACGAGCTTTACCAACGTCGCCTTGGGCCAACCGCTCAGCCCCAACCCTACAACGCTATCATGCCAGGTAACTCTCGTAAGCAGCCCGCCCGCCAGGAACCACCAGGTACCAGGTATAATTGAAAAAAACTCAAACTTGCCTTTGTAAACACTCAGGCTTCGCTGCACGTACGTGTCATGGTTAAACGTCCATTGCCCATGCATTGCCCTTATCATTTTCCATATTGCTGCCCCTCTCCCCGCTCTCCCATCAATGCGTTTGCTTTTCAACAACTATATTTGAACCCACGGTATGCCTGGTGCAAGATACGGATGTCTCCTGAGCCAAAGGAGGTTGAGTCTGCTCCAACTAGTAGAATAAAACCGCCTCCTGCGGAAAGTGGCCGAATCATCGGAGGAAAGCCCCCTGGTGGTGGACCTAAGACTGGTCCGGGTAGCAGGGGGGGGAAGGGGGGCGGGAAGGGGAGCAGGGGGGCTAAGGGGGACCCGGATAAGCCGGATGCCACTAAGCCCAAGAAAGCGAGGAGCGCCTATAACTTCTACTTGCTGAAACGCATCGCTCAGGTGTGTTACTTCTGTTGCTGTTGATTGGTACGGCAGCAATTGCCAGCTGCTGCTGCTGCAGCTGTGCTGCTACTGACTGTAGACTCTCGGCTGTAGTCTAAAGCAGAGGGGTTACTTGGTGTGTACTACTGTGTATGCGTAGTCTTGACTACTTAATTGCAGCTTTTTATGATTATTCGTGCCTCGACAAAACCCATCATTCAATCATAACAAGAGACTTGGTTTTTCCGGTACGTACTTTGTTACACTTCGGTATCATACCGCTCAAGTCTACGGGTATGATATATCTTGGCACACGATTGTCATGATCAAATATAATATCCATCTCTGCGTTCGCCAGCTTGATTGCGAATGCAGTTGAGTTAAATCGACACACGACGTGCATGAAAATGCGCCAAAAGGTTTGAAAAAAAAAAAAAAACTGCGTTATGCGCACCATGCCCCACTTGATGTGTCTGTGGCGATACATTGTATGCAGCTGTTGATCATGGTCATTGTTGCGCTTTTTTACGTGAACCAGCCTCAGTAGCATCGACCACACGAAGCAGTAGGAAGCAGCCCGGGCCGCTGAGGTCACGGTTGTGTCCGAGCTATTATGATACCAGCTGTTATCTATTCAACACAAGAATATCTCCCACTATTAATAGCCGGTTAATAAGACTGCGCCAAACGTAATATGGTCAATGAAACTGGGATTCAAAAAGGGTTAGTGATTAATGGATATTATAAAAACTAGAATACACTCCAGCTGTGAGATCTAAGATTTTGTCGAAACTCATATTTGCAAGCTGTGTGTGATACTCCGATCGCGCGTATTAATGGATATATGTTTACGGCAGCACTACGATATAGTACTGCTAAATACTGTTGCTGTGCCGAGTTTATATGACTGCTACCAGGTTAGAGCTGTGAGTCCGCAGGATTTGACGACTGATAACTAATCGGTAGGTGTGGTTAGCCGACTGTCTGACTCTAGGCGGCAAGTCGGCTGGCAAAGCCAGCTGATGGCCACTGCCAACATTAGTCATGCGAGCGAATCGAGCCAAATTAGCCCCCGACGACAGGGGGGGGGGGTGGGGGGTGCGGCGCTCAAGAAGGAAAATATGCATCCCACTTCCTTCCTGCAAGTATGTAAACCCAATAAGTCGGGTGGTCGGCACCTTCGGGAAACGACTATACCACGTAGCTATTAGTACGACTATTACTATTAACTAGTTGGTGACTTAAGTCGTGCCGATCCACAGCTACGGACTAGTACCTGTTGGTACGAAGTGTTTCGTTAAATCTGAATATCACCTGCGACCTGGACGATGACGCGATCACCGAATCGACGAGGGGACGAAAGCGAGTCTATTGCTTTCGTACTATCAATAGTGTAGGTGGCAGATTGCGTTTGTTAATATTCGTGTACTAAAACACCTGGTACTGCCTGCCTCTGTTACAGTGTATACCTCGTACGTTTATGCCTTGGGCACGTTCTTTGAAAATTCGAGTGGTTATTATTTGGCTAGGCCAGGCTGCTCGACGATGCTCTCATATCGCATGTATGTGTAATGCCTGGCACCCGCCTGGTACCTGGTACCTGGTAGCAGTAATAAAAACTCGGCACAGCAGCAGTATTTTGCAGTACTATATCGTAGTGCTGCCGTAAATCGATCGTTTATGTTATCTTTGTTTCGACGAGGTACCAGGTACTCATCAAAGACATCCAGCATACATACGTCATCCTACGAACATCTGTAGCCTGTCTAAAAATTAAAAATGTATACGACGAGGTTCTAGTTCTTTCCATGTACTGTACGACGTAGCGGTACTGCTGTACGTACTGCATATAATTGTGAAGAAATAAACGGCAGCTGCGCTGGATCCAACCAGGTTTTCGGTTGCTTCGTTGCGACCATCGCCCCCCCTCCGGCTGGTGAGGGGGGCCTGCCGGAGGCACCTCTGGAGGGCCCCGCTGGAAGTCCTCTGACGGGGGCACGTTGTTTTGCGCGATTTGGCTTCACTAGAGCTAAACATGTTGATTTTGGGCTGTAGATGATTAGGTTACGGGTGGTAGATTGACTCAAGAAAAATCGAAAATGCAAACAAGAATACGGTGTTACAGGCGTGTACCGAGTACTGCTGTACACGCGGCGGTCCTTTTATTCCTGCGGCCTCGATTGTGCTGACAAGTTGAAAAAAAGTTACGCAAGGGTGTTCCATTCAAATTTGAAGTGCGTACTGCCGAATTGCTCCGAAACGCGACGTCAAGTCCATTTTTTTGTGCCTGAAGACGACGGTTTAGAGCAAGCGCTTTTTTTTCAGTCTTCAGCAGGAAGACCTCCCCCTTGGAAATATTGCATTAGCATGTTGGAGTCTACTGGCACCCTGGCACAACGAAGGGTACCCCCATGACTTAATCCCCACAACCCTGCGTAAGTTTGAGCGGCTTCTCGCGCTGTGCTCGAGTGGGAGCCTCTACTACATTAGATTCAGCGGCGGCGGGGCCCGACTCCACCGAGGGTTCGGATTTACGGCGGGTCTACCAGGGTCAGCAGAACCCATGCTACTTGTGGCGGAGGTGTCTTCCTCCGACGTGCTCACAGTCCCCCCCCCCCCTCACTCTCTTGCTTGGTGCTGTTCTCTGTCGTGTCCATGCGTTTCGTTTCGTTTCGATGAGTGTTTGTTGTATTGCTAACCGTTTTGGTGGCACTTATGTAAATTGGCAAAATCCTGGAATCCTGGCAGCTTTCTCAGCCAGGAGATGTGTACTGTACTGCCACTAGATACCGGTCCAGGACAGAGCCCTACAAACCTCCAGTGTCATGATATATATGTAATATTATATGCAAGGTTCTGCGGCTAACACCGCCCGCTCAATGAAGCGAATCGAAGAGCTTCATAGCAGTTCGACAGTGGCCGGTAGAAAGAACCACACGGAAAACAGCGACGTTTGGCATTAAGACAGTAGTTCGCCGGCAAAAGCGGTAGTGGCTGATAACCGCGAAGAAACAACGTTGAATAAGCGCAAGGGTGGCCGATAGGACCACACGGAAGTTGGCGACGTTTTGCATAAAGACGGTAGTTCACCGGCACTTCTAGCGATAGTGGCCGATAGGACCACACATACGCCGGTAAGAAACAGTACAGTAACTGAGTTAAATCGACACACGACGCGTATGAAAATATGTAAAGTGTGGTGAGCTAGAGCTTTATTTTTCCCCATCCGCCGGAGGATAAAAAAATAAAAAAATAAATGAAATAATAATATTAGTAGTGAGACGGCAGTTCCTGCCGACGCGGTTGACAGTCGCGAAGAAACGACCTTGAAGACAATGCGCCAATAAACACAACACTCAACTGAACCTTAACGTGTTACATATTACAAGTCGAAGCCGCGAAAAGACGATTATACCCACAGTATTTTCTACACACCAGGAGGAGATGCGTATAGCTCAACTATTTACTCGGAGAGAATAGCGACATGCCTCCAAGAACGCACGCAAATTTGTACTGCTCAAAGCTTATTCAACAAGCCAACACCGCCCAAACGCAACTCAAAACTCGACACTAAACGCAACTCAAAACTCAATACTACTATTTGGGTTGTGTGTGTTTTTCCCTGGGGTATTCCTCAGCTCCAGAGTGACTGGAGCCTGTCCTGTGACCACGGACTTGATTACGCGAGTTAATGTGAGAACAACAACAACAACAACTACATCCCCGGCTCCGGGGGAAAAAAAAAAAAAATGACCAAACGGGTTGTACGATCTTTGAAGCTTATCGGAATATCGGAACTTATCGTTCTACTACTCGTACTGCTGTATATACGAAGTATGGGATTAATTGTGGTGCAGTAGTATCATTGACATCCTTCCACCCCAGAGTGACTCTGTTTCTGTGGAGCCTGTCCTGTGGCCACGGACTTGATCATGCGAGTTAATGTGAGAACAACAACAGCAAATGATATAACGATGAAAAAAGCGACGTTTAATCAACTGCATCAAATGGAATACATCATGCGCGGCATCAGCAACAATAATAGAAAACAATAAAATACAGAAGAGATGGTACATCAGGAGACCGAAACTGTCGTGTTATTATGTTCTCACATTACCTCGCATAGTCAAGGCCGTGGTCACAGGACAGGCTAGTCACTGGGGTCGAAAAATACCCAGGATATTAAAAAAAATACCACGAGTGGTTCGTGTGTGCATGTACAAATCGTATAATATCCTTAATGAGGACACACAACCCGTAATACGCGCGATCGGAGTATCACACACAGCTTGCAAAAATGAGTTTCGACAAAATATTCAATCTCACAGCTGGAGTGTATTTTAATTTTTATAATATCTGAAGCAAGTCGTGCATCCGCCACAAAACAGATGAAGAGTGAAATCGGAAGTCAGCGTAATCATTAGGGCCAAACTGATACATACGGTCAAGACTCAGAGGTGAAACCGACTACACTGCATGCGACCAAGGAAAGCAAGTATTGATGTGTACATGATACAAATACGAGGAGAAGAAAAAAAGTACTCAAGGCCATTTCTTATAAAGTCGGATTTGTCAGTCGAAAACGGCCTTTTTCGACTGAAGCCCAAATCGAGCTTTCTTCTAAAGCCAAAAAAGGGGTTTTTGTCAAAAAAGGGCTTGTTCGACTCAACCTTTTTTGACTGAGGATTCCGACTGGCGGATCCAGTCGAAAAACTCGACTATTTCGACTGGGTCCTCCAGCCGAAAAACTCTGTCGAAAAAAATTTACACGTGTTTTTTGAACCGATCGCATCGTTCATCCCACCACCAAACACACACCCACACGGCCACACGGCCACATACCCATACCAGGTACCACACTGCAGTATTATACAAGGCGCTGACGCTGGCGTGGCTATCACTGCTGTTGCTTCTCACAGCAAGTCAGCGTGGCGCATTCCTGGTTCCGCTCGCCAGCCGCGTGTATCACACGACGGCAGCAGCGGTATCGATCCCATGCTGCCAACAACGGCTGCGCCTGCTGAAGCTTTGGCGGCTCTCGGCTGAGTGCAACTCCACGAACGTAGCTTTGGCGGCTCTCGGCTAAGCCCAAAGCCACCAACTCGCTGTGACGAGGGTTCGCCGAGCCGTTGCTCGCGGAGAAAGCGCGAAGCACACAGCTGCCAACCGATGTCGACTGCCGTACAGCAGTACTCCCTCACACCAACCGCCTCTAGGAAGAGCACAAAAACCATTAAATCGACTCGACTGACGATAAGAAGAAGGACCAGAAGATTCCAGTCGAAAGTCCAGTCGAAAGGGGCCGTTTTCGACTGGCGGAATCCGACTGTATAAGAAAGGGCATAAGGAAGAAAAAAAGAGCGAAAGAAATAGAAGACGAAGCAAGGAAGATAACTCGCCAGCAGGGGGGGTGTAAATCCTACTGCTACTACGACTCCTAGAGGTAGAGGCAGGCGACAAAACGCTATCATATCATACGAAAAAACAGTACGCATCTGATGTGAATAGCAAAATAAATATATGGCATCCACATATTTTTATACGTAGAATATGTGACCTCGCCAGCAAGGGGGGAGGTGGCGATAAAATCAACTAACAAATAATCAGCGAACCAGCTAACAATACGCATGCGTACAAAGAACCCGACGCAACTAAAAAACAAAGAAAGAAAATAAATGAATTAAGGAAAGGAAAACACCATAACAATAGCAATCCAAGACTTTAGCAGAGAAAAAATGTTGTATGTTGGCTTTTGGACGCGACTGCTGCTGTGCTGAGATTGCAGGGGACGAGTCGGCATTGGAAGGCGTAAGCGAGTGGTGAGAGTGGACTGGCAAAAACAAAAGAGAGGCCGCGCACATAAAGAAGCGCAAAAAATAAGTGCGCTGTCGAAAGCCCATCACAAAGCTATCATGCCGAAATAGATGAGATGAGAAACAGCGTCGAAGACAGCAACGGCAAAAACAGGAGGTACGCCTTGCGCAGCAATGAATGTACCCAGTAGCGATTTTTTCCACCAATCAGCGTGAATACAGGGGACGGGAGGTAATAGAAAGAGCCGAATCGAGCGTGGAATACGTACACAGGTGTGTGTAGGATTGTACGGTCGTATTGTGCGTGCACTTTTATTAGTGCAGGTAGAGGCGGCGCTTGTTTGTATGGTGTTCGAAGGTGTCGAGAGTCGAGAGAGAGGTAAAACGAGGCGACGCATAGTACATATAAATTCGTAGGGACTTTTTCTTGTGCACAAATTGACTTGCGAAAAGCGCGAGAGCGTGAGTTAGCAACACACGATGAAAAATCGACGAGCAGTGGCATTGCTGAACCCTATGCGCGATAAAAATTGAAGGCGAGAAGCGGGGGGGAGAAGGGACGACACATGTGACCATGGCTTTTGTCCAAAAGCTGAAAAGTAAAAGTGTGAAGAGAAAAAAAAATGTATATGCATACGTCGAAAGAAACGTTTCAGTCAAAGGTATCGGGAGAGAGGGTAAACGAGCCTACTTAGTAAAAAAAAGTGGGGACGTGAAGTGGTCATTTTAAACAAGTCCATGTATTGTGTAAACTTTTGTATTTGTAGCATACAGTATATTATGCAAGGCTGCGTGTCACCGAAGATTAGTAGGTGTGCATCTATCGGTAATACCGCAAAATAAGCAATCTGGAGAACCGCGCTGAAGAACCGCTACCGCAAACACTTGCGCTAGGGGATGGGTGACTGTCATCCCCTTGTGAGAGTACGTGAAAAATGGGGGAATCCAACATGCACAGACGTATGTAGGCGTTTCCAATTTGGGAGCTTTTGCCAAATCTTGAAGAACTGCAACTGTCCGAGAACAGAACCTCGCATGGATTTGCGAACCGTCCGCGAACCGGGACCGGTAACCAGAGATGTCGAATAACCGCCAAAATAGCCTGTGCTCACGTAAATCACCGCAAAAAACAGAATATGAGCTACTTACGGGTAGTTACCAAATTCCTGTCATAATGTGGCAACGTGACAACCAGCGGACAGCGGAGCTGCCCGTGGGAGAAAATGCCGGGATCCCCTACGGAAATATGTGGCTGTATTGAATACCACAAGACAACACACACAGTGAATACCACTGCACTGGTACGGACGAGGAGTGTCGCGTAACTACGGCGGTCGAGACCAATTCTTACCGCTGAAGTGACCTCGCCGGAATGCCATAATACCTTAATCCGGCCTATTTTGCCCGTAACACGCGTCTCTGCTAATATATACCAGGAACCTGCTAAATTTGTATAACTGGGTCGATCGCTCGCTAGCTGAGCTCTTTGCTAGCTGTGTTCGGGCTGATCGCTAGCGTTCGAGCTGGGGTCAGTTTTTTTCTTTAGGTTTTCGCCAACGTTCAAGGTTTATTGTTTCTGTAGCTTTTCGCTACTCGTAGCTTTCAGGCGTTATAGTTTACTTTATTGAAGCTGTTCTTCGCCGCTTTGTTGGTCGCTCCGCCGGCTCTTTGAACCTTACCCAATCCCATGAAGGAGAAAGGTTCGGCGTTCACGTCTTCGCCTTCTTCGTGCGGTAGCTCTGTTTGTGTCTGCCCTGCTGCTGCTGGGGTCTGGTCTCCCACCACCACTCTGTTCCCAGTACATAAAAGACAGGATGGGTAAGCTCGAAAGTAAACCCTCTACACCAGTAGGTAGTGGCGTGAACCTTTCGTCGGGTGTCGCCTAGTTATGCAATTTGATCGATGCGTTATTCCACGCCTTTCTCTATGAAACTATTGATGGTCGCGTTTGCTGTTTTGCTGTTTTGCTGTCTTGTTCGATCAAGCTGCTGGTAGTCGGGCCACGCCCGACTCGTAGAGCTATTATACTTGTACATGCGCTTTTCGTACGATTGCATACAGCAGTAGTAGTCCATTTTTAACCTCATAACTCATGAAGAAAATATATGTGTACCTTTACTTGTACTATGATAGTAGGCAGGCGGACCTGATCACAAGTTTAGTGTGCGGACCTCTACCGCCTCTGACCGCCTTTCCGCGCGGTTTCTTAGCTGATCCGTGCCCCCGCCTCGCCTTCTACGGCCGGCTTCGCGGATCCGCCCGTTCAGCGCCGTTGCGCCTGCGCGATGCCTTGACGTCGAGATCTACGACTAGATCTACGAAAAGTCGTGCCCTGCGAGAGTGTTGGCGCGTAGTCTGCCGACAGGGTCTTCGTCTTCGCGTGTTTTTTTTCCTTTTCGCCCTCTCTGACCTCGGAGTCATGGGGGGGTCGGCTACTCTACCGCCGCCGCCTTTGTGGCGGGCTGCGCAGGCAGCTGTGTGCTCGGATCTAGGATGTAATTGGAACGCCCCTGAAAAGTATGACACCCAGGCTTCGTAGAGCGTAGAGAACTGCTGCTGCCTCGTACCAGAGGTACCAGGTATCAAACGTTATGCCGGGCTATACTTTAGTACGTAAAGCAGCAGCTGGCATACAACACGTCTCCGGAGCAATGTGTAGCATGTAAATGAGCACCACCTGTCATCGCACCTTTGGACGGAGCTAAGCATGTCGAGGACCAGCTGCACAGCAGTTGTAGGCAGCCCGAGCACATCACCGATCACCAGCAGACTATTTTCAGGGCGGTCGGAAAAAGGCTGGGCTTGGAGCCTAAACGTTTTTGGCTAGACCAAGACACTGCTGCCTGCTGCAGCTGCTGCTGCTGCTGCTGCTGCTGCTGCTGCTGCTGCTGCTGCTGCTGCTGCTGCTGCTGCTGCTGCTGCTGCTGCGTTTGGGTTGCTGTTGTTGGTGATGAGCGTATCAGACGGCTTGAATGTACGGCAGATGGGTAGGTTCGTCCAAACTCTTACGTCTTAGCTACCAGGTGCCCAGCAGCAGTACGAGTAATGGTATTAATTGTAGCTGGCGCTGTTCCTTGTGTTGCTGCTGTGCCTCGTACTGCTACTGCTGTGCCCTTGCTGCTGCACAGTTCTCTTATCAGTACGGCTGCTTTGTGCCTTGCCCTGCGTTTTGCGGTGCTGTGTCGTGCAGCGCTGTGCTTTCTTTCGAACATACAGCAGAAATACGAGGTATGATACTGGTACCAGGTACCGGTATGTACGTGTTGTGTATTCGTATTTTTGCTCTCTTCAGTTGATTGTCCTCTCTCGGTCCCCATGCCCCCCCCCCCCCCCCCCCGCCGCAAATTACACATACACCGCCGATCAGAACGTGACATCAACAAGCACACAGCACAACTCAGGGCAACTAACTCTGCACAAGCACCTCTTGGCATTATCAATTCGCTATTCGCACCAAATGATCATGGGCCTCTTCTTTCTGCTCCCTTTCCATGTTCCAGTTGCATTCTTCCTTTCGCGAGCGTAGCGGGCGGCTTCAGCCGCCCGCGGAGCGGAGTCCTGTGCTTTCTTTAGAACACACACAGTACCACTAGGTGTTATGCGAAGTACCATACCAGATGCCGGTAGTACGCGTGTGTGCACCCGTCTTTTTGCTTTCTTCATTGATTTTGCCCTCCGTCTCGGTCCTCTTCGCGATTTTTTCTTCGCAAATTACACCCGTACTGCCGATCAGAAGGTGACATCGCCAACAAACACACAACACAGCACAGACAGGGCAATCAGCTCCGTACAAGTAGCTCTTGGCATTATCGAATCGCTAGTTGCACCAAATCATGGGCCTCTTCTTTCTGCCCCCTTCACACTACGAAATCTTCATTGCGTGATCGTAGCGGGCGGCGTCAGCCGCCCGCGGAGCGGAGCCCTTGTACACTATTACAAGTATTACAATAAATATGACATCATATCCATTATATACCTTGAACCCGGTGTGGAGTATGATACAGACTGCGACAACTTGGGTCTTCCTGCGATGAAGTCAAAGATCGATTTGTAGGCTTGTTTTATAATGTATCGGTATGTAGGTCTGTGCGTACAGCTCCAGATACAGCAATATCGAAGTACGAGTAGTACTTTTCGGTGAACGTACAGAAGTAGTGCAAGGAATGCATGCACAAGCGTCGTACAACCAGTACAGCGTACGGCAAAGGGGGCACCTGCTCTAACCCCCCAGGGTATGGTGCTATAGTCAGTTTAAGGCCAAGCCATCAGGTGTGAGACGTTTCGGGCGATAATACTAGGTAAATCAGCTCGTTATGAAAAACGCTAGATAAGACGGTTTTGCCTCCTGCTCCCCAAATCCGGTCTTAACTCGCGACAATAACGCCTGTTTACCTACATAGAAGTGCCGAATTGCTCTTACCGTTTTGCTGTGTGCCACTCGGGGGCGTGGGGACCGATCTCACGCGATGTTGAGTCTTGTAGGTGGTATATACGTAGTGGTTTGGAGCAATCGCGCGTGTGACATTTTTCGCCGATTAATGTGTTCGGTCATATCCCAGAATAAAACCATCGCTGTCTTGAAGCGAGATAAGACAAACACGGAGATCATGCCATCTAAGTTGACCTGTCACAGGGTGGTATTAAGTCCTTACCCCACTGCTGTATACTGCTGCATTTGAACGTTGCACTAGGCACAAAGTGGTCTTCATCCTGTACTCTGCACAAACCAGTACTGCGGTCTGCGACACATCAAACATGAATGCACCAATCAGCAAGAGCAAGGACGATCGCCATATGTAGGAACGTAGGACCCACGAATTCCGGCACGCAAATGCGTTTTTCCGTACGTAAGACCCATTGAAACGATGGATATATACCAGGTGCACTATTTATAATGCAGCGTTTGTAAACGTAATGCGACGAAGAGGTATCAGGGAATACTCGTAGTATTATATACTTAGTATTACTGTATTATACGATGATCGTGGCTGTGTGCACTGCTGTACTTTCCAGGGGGAGTTTTTTTTCCTTGACTTGTCTGTTGACTCTCCCCCACATAACATTGGCCACTATTTGAACACTAATATTGGTACACTTGATAAAGTGATGATGCTTTTCCTTCCACAGCTGCCAGATTTTGTCCCCCTTAAAAACGGGTTTTATAGTTTCCGCGCACGGACTGAATAGCGTCACCCTGTTGACCCTGGCACAAGCTACACCGTAGCTCCAAGGGGAGTCGCCGACCTACTAATAGACTATATCCTTAATGAGGACACACGCCCAGTAATACGCGCGATCGGAGTATCACACACAGCTTGCAAAGATGAGTTTCGACGAAATCTTCGATCTCACAGCTGGATTGTATTTTTATTTTTATAATATGCACGTAGCATGAACATGGAGTATTCCGGCTTTGATATTTTTTGTCGTGTGTATGCTACTATACCAAAAAACAAATAGAAATATTGGTGCTACGTACTGCTGTACTGCTGTATGAACGGCCGCCCCCGTCGGTGAAGTGCGGGGGGGGGGGGTGGTCTCGGTGTAAAACAAAGTTGGACTAATATAAGAGGCAGAAGGGCTTTAAACCAGAGCCGACGTCCCCGATGGAGTATGATAGTATTATTAACATTACACCTGATATACAGTAGGTGAATCTCGTCCCTTCTAACGTGAATATCCTGGGTTGAAGTCTTATATGCTCTTGCTCGTAAGGATTTTTTCTTGCTTAAAAGTGGACAAGCGGAAAGCCCGAGAGCATGAGTTGGCAAAATTCGATGAAATTCGACGAGAATAGAAGAGGCTGAAAAGCGGGAATGCTGAACCGTACGCGCGATAAAAATGAAGGCATTTGCCGGAGGGGAAGAGGGAAGACTCTTGTTACCATGGCCTTGCTGATAATATAGCTGAGGGTAAGACCTCTTGCCGGTTTTGAACTGGAGAGTAAAAGCGCTATTTAAAAAAGAAAGAAGAAAAAAAAAAAAAAAATCCCTGTCGTGACACCAAAGATATTTTATTTTTATTTTTTTTCATCCTCCGGCGGATGGGGAAAAATAAAGCTTTAGCTCACCACACTTCCACGTATTTTCATACGCGTCGTGTGTCGATTTAACTCAGTTGCTTTCGCAGCCCAACGCTAGCTGGCGCACCCTTCGGGTCCCATTGTAGGTATAGCGTAAGCTGTCCCTATCAGTGGTCTTCGTTACAACCCCGGATACTAATGATATTACTGCGGTAGTATTGCCTTGTTGTTGGGGTTACATATGTCATTACATACGTGATGAAGAGTTATCCCGCGGTACAGGTTGCACTTGTACAGGTTGCACTTTTCATGCCAAACGTTTTTGACCTTCTCATACTGTGATAATATAAAAATGTGGAAATATCGGTTTGTATGCCATGACAGTTTCACGAGTATATTTGTTATATTAATAGGACCAGCGCATAGAAGCGCTTGTCGGGTTGCGCGAACGATGGATGATGATGGTTGATGATATCGAGCTCCTCGTGTTAGGAGCTGAGACATTTCGTAGAATCTGCTGCGCCCCTATAATATACTGGTGCCAAAACCGTCAGATTTATCCCCTCGAAAGGATTTATAGCTTACATGCACAAATTGCCCCTTCCCCCCCCCCCCCCCCCCCCCCGCCCCCCTCCAAACCCGCTCGCTTTTGATCAAAACCAGGCCCCCCCTTTCCCTTCACAGCTGTCAGATTTTGTCCCCCTCAGAAACGGGTTTTATAGTTTCCGCGCACAGACTGACTAAAATCATCCTGTTGACCCTGATAGCTACACTGTAGCTGTAAGGGGAGTTGCCGACCTATATCCTTAATGAGGACACACAACTCGTAATGCGCGCGATCGGAGTATCACACACAGCTTGCAAAGATGAGTTTCGACGAAA
Organism: Undaria pinnatifida; assembly: GCA_012845835.1. Taxonomy (NCBI): domain Eukaryota; class Phaeophyceae; order Laminariales; family Alariaceae; genus Undaria; species Undaria pinnatifida. Next base: position 12,605,125 of record JABAKD010000030.1, read on the forward strand.
TCTTCGATCTCACAGCTGGAGTGTATTTTAATTTTTATAATAATAGCGTGGGATGACTCAGTCTGTGGGTCGGGACCTCTCGTGTGAACCACTGGATACTGATTTCCCACGGGTTTCCCTCCGTAGGTTTTTATATCGATGGCCTCAACAGTGGCACACTGAAGTATCGTATCATACCACGACTTTTATTTTTTTTCTCGTTTTTTTGTGCTCAAGAAAAACCTCCACGCTCTATACATACTACCGCCTCGATACAATATACCACGACGACGCATCACCTACGTGCTTCTGTCTACCCTGTCTCGCGTTTAGTAATACCCGCAAGGCACCGCTGACTCTGATTGCTCTCTACCTCTCTACCTCGCGTTCGCCAATACGGCGTGCTGCTGCTGCGCTATTGCTTTTTCGTTCAATGTGAAAATTAGTTGAAGAAGGAGGGCGTCGTGGAGCACCACCGAGACAGGTTTGCCCAGGCGGCGGGGGAGTGGCGGGACATGACATTCAGCGAACGCATCCCCTACGAGGACATGGCGAGGGCGGATAAGGACCGGCATCAGAAGGACCTCGACATTGCCAGCAGGAACCTTAACGCTGCGCTCCTCGGCTCTGTTCCGAAGCATGGTGCGGGCGCCTACCCGCCCCTAAGGCGTCCGTTGTCTCCTACGATGATGCCGTTTCTCCGTTTTTGATTTGTGTCCACTCCCTCGCCAGCTCTCTCCTGCGACTTTTAAATGGTCAGGTTCACCGGTTGTGTGCGTTTATACCACGTGCGTTTGGACGTGCGCTACCTTGTCAAGGTTCTTTGTTTTGTGTTTATCCACGTGACAGTATGGTTTTCTATAGGGCCCTGACCGAAAACAGGTACCATGCCAGATCACCACCATGCCAGATCACTTTCGACCCAAAAACGGCGGCTCTCGACCCAAAAGTAGGTGCAGATTTTTGTTGTTGGGCGAAAGTAATTTCAAATTACAGCAGTGATTGATGTGCACGACTGAATAAGAAAATGGCATGGTGAGCAATAGTGAAACCAAAGGCACATTGTGGGCAAGTAATTAAGCCTAAAATCACAACAAAACCAAATGAAAGCCAGCCATATTAATCGTATACCTGGTACTTGTGTACCTGGGTCAGTTTATCTCAAAAATAGGTAGTATATCATGCGATGTCCCCTAGGCCAATCGCGTGGGTCGTGAGGCGTGATTTTCATTGATTTGAGTATGACCCGTTTTGGGGTAGAAAAAGTGACCAGGTATACCTGTTTTTGGCGACTGCCATTTTGTGTACGTAAAACGTAAGGTGTCGTCAAATGTAGGCTGATTTTGATTGTTGTATTGGCAGCAGGCGTGCCGCCTATCGAAGTGCGTGACAATGTACCACGTTACGGAGCGGGTAGTTGCACACTCGCCAAGTATACTAGGTACGTCATGAAGCACTTACACCACCATTGATTCATGTGCTGCAGCGTATTGCGGAAGGATTTAGTCGTTTTTTTCCAAGTATTTTGTTCCCGTATCATCCAATGCATCGGTGCAGTTGCTACCGGGTTGACCTTTCCTGTGTAATGTCTTAACATGCCTTGCAGGTCAAGGTATGTGCTCTGGCGTAGGCTTCCCAGGGCTGAAGGCGCTCGCTGCGAACTCCCCCCATGAGGACGTGTGCGCTGTGTGCAAGGAGGAAGGAGATCTGCTCTGCTGTGACTTTTGTCCCGCCACGCACCACCTTACCTGTCTGGACCCCCCCATGCTGGCACTGCCGTCGGTAAGCAACCACGTTCCGTCAGACTATCAACCATGTTTGCTTCAGCCGTGTTCGCGTCAATCTTTGTTTGCCATGATGCCACGCACCGACACGTTGCATGTTTGCGTTAACCATGTTGGCGATATGATGCCACGCACCGGTGCATTGCATGCTTGCGTAAACCATGTTAAGCGATGATGCCACGCACCGATGCATTGCATGTTTGCGCCAGCCGTTTTTACGATGATGGTGTGATGTACCGATACATGGCATGCTTGCGTCAGCAATGTTGGCGATGATGCGACGCACGGTTACATGGCGTGCTTGCGTCAGCCATGTCAGCGGCGATGCCACGCACCGATTAATTGCATGTTTTCTTCATCCATTGTTTTCGTCAACCATGTTGGCTGTGATGCCACGAACGGATACGCTGCTCGTAACAAGCTTCCGGCTGGTTTTGCGCGATATTGTTTTAAGTGGGAGAGAGACATATGGGTAATGCGTTCCGCAATTGGACGTTACTTACTTCTTTTTTGTGAGGGTGCTAGTCTGACCCGGCCGGCGTCCGAAAAACAAAGCAGACTTCCTGCGCTCGCTCTCTCACGTACGCCCTCGTCGAACCCCAAACATGCCCTCACGTACGTCGTTGTGCTCTCGTCGACACCCCGAAACACGTTCTACGTTCTCTCGTATATTACACGCCCTCGTCTTGTCGTGGTAACCTCGAAAATTACACCTGCCGTGTACATGAGCAGGACGACGTCCAGTGGGCTTGTCCGGCGTGCTCGGCCAGAGTGGAGGTGACGGAGATGACCGCGCCGCAGCAGAAGCCGAAGCGGGAGCGCAAGGACGGCAAGAAGCGGCAGCGTGCGAGCAGCGCGACGGCGGGGTCGCCGAGAGGCCCCGGGGACGCTGGCACGAGCTTGACCATCCCCAAGAGGAAAAAGGAGGGGCAGAAGCGGGCCAAGACGCAGCAGGGGGCACAGCGAGGAGCGGTGTCAAAGGATGGGCTGGAAATCCAGAAGTCGCCGAGAGAGGAGGGGAAGCCGGCTCAGGACGCCGCGGCGGAGGGCGAGGGCGATGGGGACTCGGCGACGATGGTGAAGGCTCCGAATCAGCCGAGAGTCTCGCCGCGGGTGGGGCTGGGGCTGACGGACACGGTCGCGGCAGATATGTTGGCAATGCGCGGCGGCCCGGACCTGGGCGGTAGCGGTCATGACAGGACCCATTCAAAATCGATGATGTCGCTGGCGGTGGCGGCAGCTTCGGTGGCGGCGAGCGAAGCGGCGGCAGCAGCGTCGGCGGTGACAGCAGCTGCATCAGCGGCATCAGCAGCGGCAGCGGCGGCGGCAGCTGCGCCGCCTGCGCCGCGCGCACCGCCGGCCCCACCCAAGGCGCTGGGATTGAAAAAGCTTCTGCACCAACGCATGCAGTGTGACGAGGCGTCGGCTAACCCGACGTCCGCGTTCTCGCCCAAGAAGCTCTTGAAGCATCGCGTGTTGGCCGCCCAGGCGAACCAGCAGCAGGCCTTCTTGGCTTCCACCCCCGCTCTCGCTGCTACCCCCGCCCCGACCCCGACCCCCGCCCCAATCGCCGCCGCACCCGCCCCGCCCCCAGCCCCAAGGAGGAGGGCCGCGGGTTCGGCTACGGGTGCGACGAGAGGAACGAGCCTTCTCCGCGAGGAGACCCCGCACCAATGGGTGGGGGATCGTGCGAAGGCGGCCGCTTTGAGGGAAAAGATAGCGGTAGTGCTGAAAGACGGTGGAGAGGCGGTGGTGATGGCGGCGGCGGCGGCGGTGGCGGGTTTACAGCGAGCGCGAGTCGAGACGAAGAGGTTGGTGGGCGAAGGTTTGGTGCGGCCGCGATGTTCGGAGACGGCGGGAAGGTGGTCGCGGCGGATGGGGCGGCGGTGAACGACCGACAAACTGCAGCAGACAGCGGAGACTACAGTAGGCGGTACGAGACAGGGGCGGGGGGGGTCAGGGACAATGGCGGCGTTAGTGGTAGTAGTGGTGGTGGCGACGACGGGCGCAGTGGTAGCAGCGGGGGGTTTAACAACCAGGGAGGGGTTGACGGCGCGGAGAACTTCGGCGATGCTCGGAATCGGGCGTTAGACGCAGGGCGCGGCGGCGAAACGGAGGTTGGCGCTGACAAGGGCGGAGGGCGGAGCGCGCTTAACGGGATGCACGTAACATCGGGTGTGCGGAGGGATCCTAAAAAGGAGGCTATTGACTTCTCTCAAAGTGCAGACGGTGCTGAGCACGGCCACGGGGGCGGTGGAGACGCGGGGAGGTGGGCTGGTAGTGGAGAGGGAGGAAGGAGAGACACGTCGCAGCGGGTTAATGAGCATCCTGTGCCATCGTTTGGGCGGCGGCATCCGCACGGCCAAGAGGTTAGTGAGGGAACGTCTTGAAACGCGCGACGGGAAATGTATGTGAGAGCGCTTCACTCTGAAGGAGTGGCGACCTAGGTGTTTGCGGCGTTGCGTGTGGTGTTGTAGGTGGCTGCGGGAGCGGTATTTTATTGCCAAAAAAGCTCTGCATGGTTAAGTAATCAAAGCGCGAGACTGCCACAGGACGTCACATGATACTGGTGTTTTACCTCGCCCCGTTATCCGCATGAAGTTGTTTAGTTCGGAACGTTCGAAGCTTTGCTGGGACCTGCCACGCTCCCCACGCCTCCCTCCCCACGCCTCCCTCCCCTTAGTTTTTTCCCCGGTGTCACACTGCCTCCCGCTTACCCCTCTCCCCCCAGCTTCGGCATTCACAGTACACAACGACCCGCGCGTTTCTTGTTCCTGCATGCAGCTTTACAACGGCGATGGTGACGATCACATTGGGGTCAACAGCGCGCGTCAGCAAATTGGCGGGACAGACGGATCGGATGGCCCTCGCAAAGTGTCGGCCCACCCGAACCCGGTGGGGGTGGGGCAGAGAAGCTTACACGGACGGCGACACGACTATCCACACAATGGAGGGCCCGAAGTTATAACACACGAAAGGAGCGATCCAGTACCACAAACATCGGTGGTCGGTTACAACGATGCTGCTTCATTCCCTCCTCCCCCAAGCTGGGACGGCGATCGAAATTGGAACTCCGATGGAGTGGGACGGGACGGAAGACCGGGGTTCGGTGGAGGCGCGGAAACGGAACGCGAGCGTTTTGCGAGGCGAAGCGGGGGGGGAATGGACGGAAATGAGTCGCGCAAAGCTTTGGCTAACGGTGCACCTCCCGTCTACGCTGGCTATGGTGTGAGCCACGGGGGAAGCTTAGCGAGGGGTGCACAATCAGAGGCAGGGATGGCGCGGAGAGGAGAGGGACAATCGAGCTCGAGCCATTCCAGGCAGCGTAGCGATGGGGATGGCCGGAGAGGTGTTTGGGCCGGTGCGTCGCGGGATCCGTCACGCTTGGCGGGTGGTCGCGGGAGAGATGTGGTTGATGGCGGCAGAAGGCTAGGGAACCAGCGACTCGACGGCGCTCGTGAAGGGACGGACGGTGACAGAAATGACGGAATTGGCGAGAGAACAGGCGCGGGTGGTGGCGGAGGCGAGAGGATAGGCAGATGTGGTGGCGGAGAGATCGCGGGCAGTGGAGGAGCAAGGTTTCACGGCTGGTCAGAAAGGAAGCGTCCTCTGGAGAACATCGGCGCGGAGGATGGAACACGGGGGTCCCCGAAAAAGGTGATGCTTGATTCAGTCGGACAGTCGTCGTGGTGCTATTCGTCGTACTCGCCTGCCTGAAGCTGAGGTTCCCGGTTCCCCCCAAGTGCACGTGCGGTGCTCCGTCGGCGGGAGGAAGAGGATAGCCTGCCGCTAAACTGCCCTCTCTCTGGACTGTGTTGTTTCTTGAGCACGGACGCCGTGGGCATGCTTGTCGCTCGTGGCACGGAGCGAGCATTGCTGGACAGCAGCAGGTGCAGCATGCATCGTCGTCTTCATACGCCGGTATTGTGACACCACCCCTACCTTCCCGCGTGCGCTCCCTTCCTTCCTTCCTTCCTTCTCCAACCGCCCCTTTTGCGCCGGTTCATGTGACGGCTCGGCACAACCTTTACACGGCCGCGCAGCATGCACCGACTAACCCGCACGAGACGGCGGCGCCATCTATGAGCCGGAGCCACTCCAACCGCTGGATTGGAGAAACCTCAACCCTTAGCAAAGCGTTGACAAGCGCTCCGTTCGACAGCCGAGCACGTCCCCGGGACACCGCCACTACTACCGCCACCGCCACCGCCATGCCTTTGACTAAAAAATCTCGCAATATTGACGCTCGAGACCACCGCGAGGGCACCGGCGGTCGTCAAGATGAGGAGGAGCCCTCGGCTGGAGCGCGGAGGGACAAGAGGGGGGACGCGGGGGAGGTTCGGCTCGGAAGCGACCGCTCTTCTCCGGGTAGGTCCCGCGAGCAGGCAACTTGGAGCGACCGTTTCCGCGGCGACCCGGCGGGGTCATCGAGGGGGTCGGACGCCGGGCGGGAGGAGGTGGACAGTGGAACGGAGCGGGTAGCGAGGGGGGACGGGGGCGAGCTCCCTCGCGCCGACCGCGGCCACTGGAAAACGCGCCTGGCTAGCCGCGACGGTGTTCTGTCGGCAGCTTGGGGGAAAACGACAAGGGGATCCGGCGGTTCCCGCGATGCAAACCTGACTGACTGGAGAACGGTGGAATCGGAGAGGAGACGCGAGGACCGTGCGCGCGAGGGTCCGGCTTCGGGCGCGGAGGGGCGCGACGCGGGTTGGCAGGAGAGGACGGCGGGGAGTGTTGGCAAGGGCGAAGGTAGCGCTTACTTGGGTGGAAGGCAGGGAGGGAGGTTGGACAAGCCCATGCGGAACGATTCCGCCGGAAGAGAAGGCAGCGGGGGGGGCCGCATAAGGTACCAGGGGGAGCGAGGGCGTGATGTTAGTGGCAGCGGTCACCCGCAGGGGGGGTACCCCGCGGAAGGTCGGGGACTGAGCGCGGGGTCTGGGGTAGGTGGGGACAGGCGGATGAGAGAGACAAACTTTCGCACTGCGTCGCCCGCCCTGATCAACGGCGGTGTTAACGGCGGTGGTGACCGCGGTAGCGGTGGACCACCTCGTCCGAATCGGTTGTTGGGCGGAAGCGATTACTCCAAGTTTGCCGCGCCTAGGCAGGCCGCGTCAAGCGCTTCCTCCTCTTCTTCCACAATAGGCGCGGCTGAGACGGCGACCGCAGGCGCCGGCGCCGGCTCTGCTACTGGCTATGCCGCGCTTGCAGCCCCCGCAATGACGACGTCCTTTTCCAGATTTGACCGCGGGAGGTCGCTGGAGAGGGAGCAGGGCCACCGGCATCAATCGATGGCAAGGTCAAGCACTTCCAGTGGCGGCGGTGGCGGCGGCAGCGGGAGTGGCCTCCCACCGTTCCATCCCCACGGGAGATCAGATAGCGGCAGCCGAGGGGGCAGGGGATTCCGTCAGCAAGGCGAAAGCAAAGCTTTGCGCACCCCCGTTGCGTTCGGCGGCGGCGGCAGCGGTGGTGGTGGTGGTGGCGGTAGCGGCGGCGGCGGTAGCAGCAGATCGCTCCGTAGCGGCTCACCGCGGTCGCGTTCCAGTCGCTCCAGTACATCACCCAGCAATCATATGTCCAGGAAACGGGGCGGCCACGATGTTTTTGCGCTAGAGGGGGGGGGGGGGAGCGATGACGGTTACTCGCGGCTAGGGAAATCCCGTCCCGATTGGGAGTCGGGGAGGCAGGGAGGGGAGGCAACGTTAGCTCGTGGCGCGCGCGGGCGTGACGCCGGGCCAGGCGGGCCCAAGCCTTGGAAAGAAAAGGGGGAGAGCGTCAGTAAGCACGGCTACGGTGACATTGGTAGTACAAGCTACAAGGGCGTGCTGAGGGATGGCGATAAATTTGGTAGGAGAGCTGACAGCAGCAACAGATATATGCCCTCCGGTGACCGCCGAGGGAGCTTTTCTGGTAGAATGGACGGCGGAGGTGGGAGACGGGGGAGGGGGAGGGGACGCGGCCGCGGACGGTTTGAAAACAGGCACAACAGTAACAACTGAGACGTGGTGGGATGTTTTTATTTTGCGCGGTGTGGATGTGGTGGGTGATGGCAGTGACGGTGTGAATGTGGTGGAATGGTTGGGGAGGGCGCGCGGCGTGGGGGGTGTATAGCAAGCAATGTGCGAAATTACCGGTAATATTTTCGTGTGGGTTTAGAGAAGTCTTCAGTAGTATATACGTACTGCTGTCACGACTGCTCTGCTTTACTGTTGGGACGAGCTCCCTTTTTTGTTTTTTGTCTTGTCGTTGAGCGTTTTACTACATGGTTGTCGGTGGTATGGAATGCAAGCGGCGAACGAGCAGTGATATGATAGTAGCGGTCTGACATGGCGACTGCAGGAGAGGGTTTCACTTTAGACAGCCGTGTCAATGTCCTTGCCAAAAGGGGGGCGCGCGGAAATGAGATGGAATTGGTCGTTCGCATAGCGGCGATCGGCCGCCACTCTTATCCGGATCGGTAGAAAGAAAGGCACTACATACAGTAGGTAGTAGTAGTACGAATGAACACGTAATGCTTTGAAACAACGTTTACACGGTTATTCTCACAGTGGTTGGTTATTGATTTGCCTTTTTTTTCGTCATAAACTTGTTTAGTAGCCGCCCGTGAGGTTTCTTTGTGAGAGGTTGATGTATGTGCTGGTTGCTTGTGATCCTGGTGTGAGTCCCCTTCGGGTGGTTTTTGTTTTTGTACACGAAGCAACCGCACACCAGTATACAGTTTGTCATTCATGATGGGTGTTATTGATGTTAACCGAGCAACTGAAGATAATAACAGGAACGAGAAACCCGTATTAAATGCGTTTAGAGATGTGACACTTTGGCAAGCCACGGGAGCGAGCGGATTCATGGCGCGTGAGACCGGCAGTGCTGCTCGTGGGCCGGTGATGTCTCAATCTCAGGCCAGTTGCTGCGTTCAGACACGTCTAACGACCGCAGTTTGAGGGTGCGACCGATAGCAGGTTTAAAAAATGACGACGTGACGAACGCTTGAAACTACCGTAACTACTAGTTCTTAGCGTGGAGTACGTTGGCCGTAAACCGTGTAGACACGCCTTGACCTAGGCAAGGCCTACTTGACCAGAAAGTATCCCCCCTTGGCCTGAGGGGGGCTGGTCAACACCATTCAGGTGCTAGGAAAGGCGAGAGAAGCTGTTGTATTAACTCCGAACACAAGAAAACAAGCTATCTTAACTTCATCCCCGAATCTCCATACCAGAATCCAGAAGAGGATAATAAGTAGAAACCCCTACTGTCTTCAGATCTAAATAACGTTCACACTCCACATCAGATCCTCAGCAGTCAATCACCACCACGAAGATCAGGTCGTATCTTACCACCAGCACTACACACTCTCTGGTGCTCCACCGTCCACAATGCCCCAAAAGCGCGTTTCTACTCGAAGTAGTTCATGAACTAGCTTTGATCAAAAGTGAGCACCAGCTGCACAAACATCAAGGAAAACATATATGTCGTTTTTGAATGATAAACGCCCACATCCATCTGGATAACATACCCAATGATTACGAGTCATGAAACATTACAATACTTCACAAAAACATGCACACACGATCACCAGGCACAATCATGCATTTAAACATAGCAATATCACCAATAGACTCTAAATACTACCAGAGATTAATTCGTATATGTTTTCACACGCAAACTCCAAAAAAATACTTATATAGACTAGAGTCTAAGTGGCAAGCCAAACGGAAACCTATCTAAAAACCCGTCGACCAAATATAAACATTGCAAGAACCCTTTCACGACTACACGAATATTGTTAGAGTATCATCCGCGTTCATCCACAATTTTACCACAAACTCATGCACTCAGCAAAATAATACCGTAAAAACATTCCAGGACGATTTTCGCTAAAGTCATGCGAAAACCGCAGAAAATCCACAGCGTAATACCGCATTGCCGCTTCAGCTTCGTCTTCACTCCCCGTTTCAGTCTTAACTTACGCAATTCCGACTTCACAAATTGAGGAGCCGCGCCCCATATCTTCGCTAGGTCCTCCCACGTATTATCTTCCTTGTCAAATCGAGCCCACTCTACTTCCACCTCAAAGCCAGATCCTTTCTCCACAGTCGCCAAATCCACGAGATGCTGCCATCTCAAACTCTCCTTGCGTGAAAGCATGTTGAAAAACCTAGATTTAACTCGGCAGTGATCTCAAGAGCGGCACCCGCATAAAAACGCATCCGAGCAACATGAACGTCTCGGACTCCCCCAGATACAATATTCTGCACGCCATACATATGCGATCGTTGAGCGATCAGCACACGCCACGGCCCAGTCCACGTCATCAGCAACTTTGGCTTCGAGCCACTACTCCGCACCCGAGCTACCAAGACATAATCACCAACAAAAAAAATCGGCAAACTTCCCCGACTCGCGGTCACGCGCTGCTTACCACGATTCGCCTGCACCTTATCCAAGACCTCCTTGTGCAGCTGACTCTGCGCCGCAACCACGCTCTGCACCTTCGCCCGAAGAGCCTTCTCGTTCAGCACATCCACCAGCCAATCCTGTCCGGTCGACGACGCCAACGTGGACAACGCTACGCGAGGCGCTCTACCGAACATGACATGATACGGGGTAGAGCCGTACCTTTCGCGAAACGCAGTGTTCAAGGCCCACTTATGAACCGCCGGTACTAACTCTACCCAATCCTGGGCGGTCCGCCGCTCTTGATGAACCATGGCCTTCAAAGTACGCACCACCTCACGCATCATCCGTTCGCATGTACCATTAGACCAAGGCAAGGCGAATTCGCAACTGAAAACCTCCTGTCAACACCAAGAGACTTCTCTAACGCAGCCATCATTTGATTCTTAAACTGGGAAGCAGTGTACTCACCCACACCTCCGGAACCCCAATAATATTACACCAGGTCAGGAGATGCTGCGCTGTCAAACGGGCAGTGCATGCTTCCGTGGGCTCAAGCCAAACCCAATTGCTCATATCGTCCATCATGACGAGGATGTATCGGTACCCCCCGTTCTCATCCAGGCCATCGTCTCCAAACGGCCCGCTCGCTCCAACATGGAGATAGTCGAATTGGACCACTTCGCCCGGCCTGGTGCCGTGCACCGTCTCCCCAAGCGGACGTGGCACTTTTTCCCCTGCTTTGGAATCCATGCAATGGAGACACTGCGTGACAAACTCGGTTACGTGCTCCTCCATGTTAAACCAACAGCAGTTTTCCGACAGCCGGTGAAGAGTAGCCACGGCACCCCGATGGCCAGCCTCCTTCATGTGAGCACAAATCATTGACCGTACCTGAAGCTGCTTAGCTCCTCCTGGAATCCACAACACCGCGCGCCCATTGACCGGGAGCGAAAAAAGCCCCTCGGCATCCAAGCTCACTTGACCAGCGTTCGTCATGAACGACGTAGCCCCCGACGCGAGCGTGCCCAGGTTTGCCCGCGTCGCTTGCTGCGCGCCCCGGATCACCACGGCGAAGCCTTCCTTGTCCACCGTCGCCCAGCGCTGCTGTGACCCTTTGAAGGTCCCACTCAGGAATCCAAGAGGCTCGTGAGTCATGTCCTCGACTGAAACGCCGCGGTCAAGCTCTTCCTGGGGCACCTGCGTGAGATACCTTCCTCAATGCTCATCGGAGGCATCCGGAAACAAGAGCACCGCCCATCCCGGTTTCGGGTGATACAAAGCCACAGCGTGAGCGACAAGATCCTGCGCCGCCTTCCAGGCCCCGATCAACCCCGAGGTCCATTCCCCGGCCGAGATCACCCGGTTAGATGCCACACGTTTGGTGCGACGCTTGGCGCCCGCCAGATGCTCCTCTCACATGAAAACACGAAGAGGATAAACAACCTCTGCCATGCGCGGTAAAGACGTACGCAGCCAATTAACAGCCTGCAAGAACTGCATCAAGTCGGTCGCAGTCTCGGGCCGCCTCATGGTTGCCAAGCCCGTCAATCGCTCAGGATCGTGCTTGACTTGCCCCTGCGAGTACACCTTCCCGCACCAAGTAATGCTAGTCTCAAAAAAGGTGCACTTGTGTGCCGCAGCGTAATGACCTCTTTCAAGCGCTCCAGGATCCGCTCCAACATATTGAACAAGTCAGTCTCGTCCAAACCCCAATAAATCACATCGCCCACCCAAATCATGCAATTCAGCCCCTCCAGCACGCGTGTTAGCGTCGCTTGAAAGTAGGAGGTGGCGTTCAAAATTCCTTGCGGTACTCGCGTAGGCGTATACAAACCGCCCGGCGTGGCGATCGTAAAAATCTCTTGCGCTCCCGGTGCCAGCGGACATTGCCAGAAACCTTGCAAAAAGGCAAGACTGCCGTATAACTTAGCCTTACTCAGCTTGGCCATGCTTGCTTCCTAATTCGGCATCACCCCCGGCACCTTCTCGACGCGCTGGTTTGCAGCCCGGAAATCGTTAACCAAGCGAAACCACCCTTTTTTTGGCGTAGCCATAGCTGCACTGGCCCACACCGCCTGCATATTAAGGAACACAAGCCCCAGAGCCGCCAACGAAGCCATACATGCTGCCAAGCAGGCGGTCTTGACGGGGTTGTAGACGCGGGGCCAAGCCTTGACCGGCCGAGCGCCCGACTTAAGGGTGACGCGCAGGGGGTCAACGCGCGCGGGCGGGTCACCCCTGCGTAACCCACGCCGAAACGCATTCCAGCGCCTCCCAATGACGTCACGAAGACGCTCCACATGCGACTCATCCAACCCAGCGGCCGCCGACGCCAGAACGGCCTCCTCCAGAGCCTCGGACCTAGCCCGTAATTCCTCCTCCGGGTCCATGTCGATGTCCGGCCCCCGCGCCACCAAGCGCTCGACGGCTCCATCCGGCTCCTCCGGCGTCCCGCACTGCTGCTGCTGCAAAGCATCGACACTAACAAGGACGCGGCGGCATTGCCGGTACGCTGCGGTGTCGACACCGGTGAGGGCGGCACGTTCCCGCGTGCGCGTCCCCAAACTGTCATCGACATCGATGCCCAACAGCTTCAAAGTTGGGTTTCCGAGAATGACAACATTGTCGTCGCCCGGCATGACAGCAAAGGAAAACGGATCCATGGTGACCAAACCCCAGCTGGTGTGCAGAGCAATACGCACCGGGCACGTTCTCTCCTGGACCACGAGCACACAGCCATCCGACACCTTGAACTACCCCGGGTGCGCCATGCCCCCTACAACTTGCACATCAGGAAATGCCGATTGCAACTTGTTCGCAATTCCAGCAGACATGGTCGTGATATCAGACCCAGAGTCGAGTATGGCAACAGCATCAACCGCCGCCATAACAGCTGCCCCGGGCAATGACAAGCTGGCTTGACACCATTTTTTGCGTTCGTCGACGGCCACGCCTTCGGCACTAAACCCAGACATACTACCGGGCAGCACGCCGCGAAACGCTGGTACGTACGGCCCCGATTCCCCAGGCCCGTTAGTCGCCGGAGCATTTACCGACGCCGGGGCATTAGCGGAAGACGGGATCCGTGTGGGGGCAAAAATGCGGTCGCTATGGCCGCGCCCGCGGGCTCGGTGTCACCAGAGAACACCGCACGACCGCCAATATGGCGCTGATGGAAAGCAGTCGAAAATGCCCCCCCGCGACCCTTCCCCGCTCCAGAAAAGGCCATCGAGCTTGGTTGATGCGCCGAAAAACGCTGCTGCTGCTACGAGTGCTGCGGTTGTCGTTGCTTCGGCCGCCGCTGCTGCTGTGGTCGCTGCTGCTGCGCCGGCGGCGGCGGTCGTTCACACCCCGTGAACGAACCATGACCCCCGTTTCCCCGCCCCCCCGCAGGCGGCGAGGAGGCCTTTTGAAGGAAAGGTGTGCAGAGAACAGTTACGAGCGAGGTGGCCAGGCTTACGGCATTCGAAACAGGTAACCAACGCGGTAGAGGCCTTGGCCGATACGCCAGGAAACGGCTTCGCGGACGACTGCCCGCGCGAATTCACCCGACCAGTACGTGTTTGGTGCCGCTGCTTATCAGCCATCTCCATCGTGCGCCATTCGACGGCCACCTCCCGCACCAGATCAAAAACTTCCTTTGGTTTGTCCTTCCATGCCCCTCTGATGTCGAGCTGATGCACAACCTTGAGTTTGAACTCGGGGGGATTCAACCCAACCACCAGCGCTTCACTAATGACGGCTGCAGGACCTCTTTTGTAAGCACCCAGTGTGTCACGGAAAACGCGTTCAACACTGGGGTTTTCAAAGTACTGTTCAAGGCGGCTATGGACGGCATCAATCCGATCTACAGCAGTATCTTCGGACCCCATGTTTACCCGACGGCACACCTCAGCCGCCGCAATAGTTGGGTCGACAGAATCGTCGGTCCAACATTCTGCGTGCTTCGCAAGCGCCTCGCGTAAATCGTCTTCCTGTAACTCAGTTCCATCAAAATAAGTCCGCGACAGGCACGAACGGATGGACTGACGCAGCAGCTGAGCAATCGACAGCACAGCGCGCGAGAAAGACTGTGCGTTGTTGCTGAGTTCCACTCACTGTGAGTGTTACTGAGTCAAGCGACACTGGGTAGTACTATGTGTCGTGAGTTCGATTCTCACCGACTTCATATTTGTATTTTCCAAGCGTGCGCGCTGACGACATTATGAACGGTTATTTTAATAATAGTTCAACACATATAGACTATATAGTAGCACTACTACCCACTGAGCTACTGAGGCAAGTGATTAAGTTGTTGTTGTTGTTGTTGTTCTCACATTAACTCGCATAATCAAGTCCGTGGTCACAGGACAGGCTCCAGTCACTCTGGATCTGAGGGATACCCCAGGGAAAAACACACACAACCCAAGGTGGTACACGCATATATCACAGCTGACGCAATTCATGCCTCCACCAGAAACATATAAAAGTGAAATCGGGAGTCAGTCTACGATGTGCCAGGTCCAGGCCGGTACATACGTCTCACTACTCACGCCTGGAGAAACCAAATATTCCGATTGCCACCCAAGGAAGACTACCACGTATATATTACACGTAGTATCTATCACTACGCATACGCACGACAGGCATAAGTCAATTGGAGAAAAAGAAACAAAGAAAAGAAAAGAAGATAAAGGAAAGGAGAGAAAAGAGAACAAAAAACGAAACAAGACGAAAAAGGCAAGCAAAGAGAAGAAAAAGACAAAAAAAGCAAGAAAAGACAAGACAGGAAAGCAAGGAAAGAAGAAGAGAAAAAAAGAAAAAAAAAAAGAAATAGAAAAAGAAAAGAAAGAAAAATGTCATACTAGCAGACCCTAGGAACTGGCTAAGAATGGCATTGGACTAACAGAGGGTATCACGTCCATCATCAACGGCACCTGGGAGAGAACGCAACATGGCGAAGAAGTCAGGGCGGTCTTATGCTATCTTGTGATGGCCATTAGAAAGCCCACAACTTTCAATACGATGATGGCCAAACCCAGACTTCAGTCTCTTGGGCATGACGCTCCCCCTTCCGCCCCTCCCCCCTTCCTCCCTTTCCCCCTCCCCCCTCCCCCCCTCCCCCATTCCCCTCCCCGCCCCCCCCCCCTTCCCCCTCCCCCCGGCCGCTTAGAGATGCCAACGGTGGATGACGCTGCCGCAGCCTTTGCGCGTCGCTCTGCAGCTTTGCGTCTCTCCGTTTCATGCCAATTCCGCATGAACAACTCGGCTCCCTCCTCTACTCTTCGAAACCATCTGCCAGCCTTCTGAGCAGCCTTTCGCCATCCTTCGAATTTCATTCCAAAAACCGACATATCCTCCTTCAGTATAGCTCAGTGGGCAGTGCTGTAGCATTTATCGGTCAAATCACTTTGTTCGAAGGCCGCCGTCCAAGCGAAAAGCGCGCAAAAAAATGTATCGAACGGTACTCTCCAGTTATTCTTCGGATCTTTATGTATGTATGTAGAGGTTGATAAAATAAAACTTGGCAAGACATTATTTCGAAATTGGCGCCATATTTTGTGCCGAAACAATTTATAATATTACTGTAAAAAAATCCCCATGGTACTGCGGTAGGGATCATAGTGGTGTGTTTGTGTATTGAATTGCGGTAGGTACACGTACATAAATACATGAATATAGACGTGGCAAGCGCACGCACGACTAAACGAGGAGGAGGAGGTAGTAGTGATTACGATTACTGCGCCAGGAAAAGCCACACAGCAGCAGCATTGCGAGTGGCTGCGTCCCGGGGGCCTCGAGGGTTGTATTATACAAGTTCCTCCTGTTGTTAAGCTGCGCCACTCGAAGGTGGTGGTAAGTAGACGGTAGGATGGCTTGCGTTGTTGTTGCTGTGGTCCCTAACTCCGTTGCTGTGGTCGTTTACCGATCAAGTGCAAGCGCTCGTGTGTTTGTACGCTCAACTGACAAATACGTTTGTGTTGCTTCGTACTTGACGCGCTCCTTACGTATTGCTGCTGATTGCTGATTGATCATCTCTTCTACCAGTAGTTTTTTTTTTTTTTTGGCACACTTATACTTTCCAGCTTCTGGACATACAAGCCGTGGTCACAGGTGGTGTCGTCCTTCCCTTCCCCCCCCTCGGTTATTGCCTTCATTTGTTTTGGCGCTTAGGGTTCAGCACCCACTGATCGTCGATTTTTCATCGAGTGTTGCGAACTCTCGCTCTCGCGCTTTCCGCTAGTCAACTAGTGCACAAGACGAAAAATTATTCGAGTACGCACTCAGGGGGGTTCGAACTCACGAAGCTGACCTATACCAGGCTCGGGGATATAACCTGGTACGCCACCGGGGCAGTGAGTGATTTAGAGCCGGTCGCCCTGGTGGTCTAATGGGGTTACACTCGAATACTACTATTAATACTAGCGTTGATTCTTGAGTTAAATAGCCACCGTTGTGAGCTTTGTTGGCTTTATTTACTAGCAGAAATGAATATGTCGGGAAATAAAGGATCAACTAACGGCTGAAATCGCCTAGCAGCAGCGTGGGTAGGTGCAGATCGACGCGAATCGACGAGGCAAGCAAATAAATAATAATGCTGAATTATTCTCGCGATAAAAATGAGGGCAGGTACCGTAGTGGGGAGGGGGGAGGGGAGCCCGCTGTACGACCCCGGAGATCTAAGTTATGATACTGGGAGAGCTCGAGAGTAATGCGAGCACCACAACAAATGGGATGGGAAAAAGAAGAGAAGTGAAGCGTATTACTGCTGCTGTAATAATACGATACCCAAGCAAGCTGCTCCGATCGACTCGATCTGGACTGACTGCTGTTGTAATATTATGCAATTGGTCCGTGTACAACTGATCTAATCACACGCAGCGGATATGGTCAGTCACCTTGCTGGCCCCGGATGCTTGATTGAGAAAAACTATCATAAGAAACGCACTCGACACGTTTCGTCGCCAGACTAAATGTTCAGTCGGCGCGTGCTCGGATTTATCCGATCGAATCTGATGAATGAAGCTCGGAATCGGATTCACTTAAAAAACGGTAGCTATTAATAGTAGTACATTGTTGTGATTGTTAGTCTATATCGAACTCTTGGTATTACCTTACATACTGTACGCGCAGACTATGATTGTGTGTGGTGACTTTTTTTACTCTACCAAGTATTATTGTGAATCGAACAATTCGAAGTGCTGCCCTGCCCTACCCAAAGCATGGGTGCTGGCGTATGCTGGCACCCATGCGGAGCCCTTGTATTTTTATAAAATAATATCGGGGCCGAAGTATCGCGAAGCTTTTTCATAAGATGAGTATCGACCACTCGATTGTTCGAATTCACAGCTGGCGTATGAGATTTGAAATAATTAGTTGAACTGTATGGGCGACACAAAGCAGCCCGGAGGGCTGGAGTAGGGGATGTATGTGCGTGAAGTGCAATGTTTCACACCTCGGGCAGATGAGATTACGTATCCCTGCTCGATGATATAGCTCTTTCAGGGAAGATCTGTATGGTCTAGCTCATGTTACCATGTTTCCATGTTACCATGTTACCGGCTGGGAGCCGTACGATCTGCATGATTGAGCACACATTTCCTCGGATGGATCTGTACGCTATAGATCCAGATCCAGCACAACATATCATAACGGCAGATACGGGATGTATGTGCTGTAGATGATCTATAGACTATGGCCCCTCCCCGGTTATTCGACTTACAGTATTCACTTGATAAACTGATGCATTTCCTTCCACAGCTGTCAGATTTTGTCCCCCTCAGAAACGGGTTTTATAGTTTCCGCGCACAGACTGCCTAACATCACCCTGTTGACCCTGATAGCTACACTGTAGTTGCAAGGGGAGTCGCCGACCTATATCCTTAATGAGAGTTGTTCTACGGTGTAGCTCCCCCAACACCCTTTTCTTTAACGAAATCGCCGGTTTCAAAACCAGCTCCAGGTCGTATCTCCTGAAATACGGTGCCCCTCGACACCTCGACGTCATCGATTGATAGACCTTTGCACACCCAAGAAAATATATAGAAACTTTTTTTTTATTCAATAGCATCCTTCCTTGTGTCGAGCAGCCATGAAACGTTCGTTGAACAAAATCGCTGGTTTTGGGGGGGGCTATCGTAGAACCAGTCATGAGGAGACACAACCCGTAATACGCGCGATCGGAGTATCACACACAGCTTGCGAAGATGAGTTTCGACAAAATATTCGATCTCACAGCTAGCTGGATGGAGTGTACTTAATTTTTATACGGAGTATTATATAGTCTAGATGATATGTATGAATTATGTGATCTATATGATCTATATGTGATCTGTATGATCTAGATGATCTATATCGTGCTCTGTCCGAGGTGTGCAATGTCGGGAGGTGTACGACATGCTCGCAGCATGGCAACACTCTTACTTGTTGTGCGGTAACTACCTGCTGCTGCATGTTCTTGTTAGCAAACAAACGCTGTGCGGGTTTGACGGCGCACATTTTGTCGTCGTTTTCTGGGTCGCTATTAAACTGTAATTAATGAAGTCAAACGGCTAATAATGCAGCGAAGCAAAGCGAGTAGATCTATTGCAGTCAGTGGTTGGTGGTGGTGTTTAGAACGAGACAGCTCCACTCGACTCGTTCATGTAACCTCGGCGAAAGTTGAACGTCTTTAGGATGGCGATTTCAATTTTTTTCACGAACCATCTGACGCCCGCCTCGATAAGGGTAGCCGTTTGTTTTTGTTCAGTGCTATTTAGACTACATCGTCGGAGTGTACACTGTTCGTTTTCTAGCTACTTACCGTACGTAGGCCATGGTACCGTAGGCCATGGTACCGTAGGCAATGGTACCGTAGGCTATACTTACTTACCGTAGTCGATGGGAACGAATTTTCATCGGGTTGCAGTTCTACTTTTTTTTGTGAACTTTTTGTGTTTGGGTAAGTAAGGTACGGGGCTCGTCTGGTGGTGAGGAGCCTGGTTGACCAGCTTGCCCAACTTCTATTGGGCTTTCCGCGAATCGGTCGTGACCGCTTAATGCGTTGCCAGCATAGAGCGATGCCTCACATCGCTTCCATCGTAACCCCCCATGCGTGGCGAATTTTCCCCCCGGCTTCTCTGCAGCTGGGGCTGGGCGAAGATGACTAGGGGAACCTCCTACTCATCAATTAATTATTCTATGGGGCCCGTGAGATCTGCCAGAACCCCCGGGAGGATCCCCTCGGTGCCCCCAATAGAGTCCGACGTTCGCCTCGTTTCCGTCCACAGCAGTCCTAACCCTCCCGCTCTCGTAGAAAGGCGAGCGCAGGCTTGCTGGTGAGGTTGAAAAGTCAGCCGATTGTCCGGGCACCCTTCCTTAAGAAGCCACTGTACCTCCACCGCTCCTGGAAGCTCAAGGATTGTCTCTCACGCCTACTGCGCCTCGTTGGCTGCCCTCCGGCATGTTTCGAGGGACAGCCCCGTGTCCGAAGCCCTTTCGAGGTAACTTGTCCGCTGCCCTAGGGACTCGCGATGGTGATGAGGACCGCCGCTTGCTTGTCCGGCATGTGAGCCATGCGTCACCCAAGGCGGGCCGCGCTTCCATCCCCCACTACCCCCATTGCTTGCTCTAGCACGTACTCCTCCGTGTCAAGATCGGGGTACCAACCACCGTCACCCCTCCTACTTCGGCAATGCGGACGCCGATACTTTCAAGAAGCGAAATCTCCTCAGCCGTCGAGGCGTACCCTTTCGGTGGTAGCGCGACGGCCTTAGCGCGGTTCACCACAATGCCAAAGTCGTGTTTGAGCAGCTGGCGCTGGAGGAAGAAAATCTATCATATTATTGTTAAGGTATTAGTGGGTTATTAGTCCGTTTGACCACTTGCACAGGTTAACCAATAGCTTACCCAAACTAAGCCTTGTAACACTCTCCCCCCTGAAACGGCAGGATAGCAGGTCGGCCGGATATACGGCGGACCTGTCAATATCCAAGGCGTTTCATTTCCTGGGCATACCGGGGAGAGTATTTTTCAAGTTCGACATGGGGAAAATCTGAAAAGTTTATTATTGTGGATGGTGGGGATCGAACCTCCACGACCCAAAAACCCATGGTCCTGCCGTCGACGCCATTTGTAAAGGAATCAGTGAGGTATTAGTCCGTTTGACCACTTGCACAGGTTAACCAATAGCTTACCCAAACTTAGCCTTGTAACATTATGTTAGCCGTGACTCGCATAATAAAGGCCGTTCTTATCGGAGACCTTTTTTTTGTCTTAAATTCCTAAATTTCCTACATTTCCATATTTGTGAAATGTGTCTTAAAATACGGAGGCGTTCTGTTATAATTTGTGAAATTCTTCAGCCCCCAAAAATATGGAAAAGTTAACAATCACAAATTAGGAAATCCTGTCGTCGATTCCCATATTTCGAAGGCAGTGCTCCGACAAGAAGAGCCGTGGCTCAACGCTGGGACCATCGGGTAGCTTTAAACGTTGACCAGGGTGGTCCAACATTATGGCCGATGGAAGGAAGCGGCCTGGGCCTCCGGAGGACTCATCCTCGAGTCGGACAAAAAAACGATTAAGCCCTCCCAATTATCCAGACACGAGGCGCACAAACATGAAGAAGGCTATCGCTGGTGTCCTCGTCGTGCTCGATGTTCCTGACACCAGGGAGGGGCTGCTGTCGCCGGATTGCACGAATCTACTTGGCCTGGGTGCTTTCCTCTGCGGTCTTCGGGGGATGTTCACTCATGCTTGCTGTGTGACGACGCGCGTGACTGCTGGTGTGGGTGTTGGCGGTCTTGCTTTATGGCTCGGCTTACAAAAAATCAGGAAAAAGAGAACAAACAACCCCGCGCTCGACAATAATGCAAACGTTTCTTCATGGAAATCCTGGGAAAAAAAGAGGAAATTTAGGAAATTCACATCTTCGATAAGAACGGCCCCAAGGCCGAGAAAAATATCACCCATATGTACGCGGAGTCTCCCACTCCCTATCGGTTGAGTTCCTCTCTGGATCGCTCCAGTCTCGGTCTCAAAGCCATAGGCAACATGACTGGCCGCATGGGGTTCCCTTGTTGGATGCCGCTGGAGCAAGCGATCGTCCTGGTTTCCCGGAGTTCATCCTGCAAAACACGTCCGCTGGTCTTATGCCGTAACACTTGGCGACTAACGGCGTTAGCCTTGGCTCGCAGTTGGCCTCCTCCACAAGCATCGAGCTGTCCTATTCACGGAGTTGAAGGCGTTGGAACCATCTGTGATAATCAGCCGTTACGTGTTAGTCTTTCTCCCTCTGGTACTGCGACCCCAAGCTGCCGTTGACCTCCTTTAATTGTGGCCGCTTGTTTGTCGCACAGCCCCTGCCGCGATGAGCCTCCTCTGTGCTATGCCCGCACACCGGCAGATTATTTTCCCCCAACGCGGTGAGGCTCGGCTGCAAGAAGAGCTGCCAGAACTGCGGCGGGAACGCATCCGGCTCGTCGACGATTCTCCGCCAGAAGACCGTCATGCCACGGCCGAACTCCCCCGGGACGATGTCGGTGCGTGGATGATGTGGACTGCAGGTACGCGAAGCGTTGACCGTCGTTTCAGGAACCGGATAGGGCCCTGCGGAGGCTGATGCCGTCAAAGAGTACCTGGGAGGCGTGCTCATTGTCCGGACGCCATGAGAGAGCATCGCTTTCCTCCACCTCGGAGGAGCTCGCAAGTACTGCATTCGTGCTGCCACAGAAACCGCGGTGTGGTCCTCTCACGTGAATTTGGCCACCAGCGCCCACGTCTCCTCGTTGCCTACTAAGCGCGGCTCTACGAGAAAGATACGTACCGCTAAACTCACCCCCCGGGCATGATGGCACGCCGACGACGCCCATTCAAGTTTCTCCTCGTCCGAATCTTCTTGGGCGGCATGCCATTGCATCGAGCCCCCCCTCTTAGTCTACGCCATTAACCACCGGAACGAAAGGGGTGTGTCATATCGCTCTCCGTCAACGCGAGCATTTGTCGCCTCTTTATCTGGCTATCTGGTGAGTCGAACAAGGCCGGCACGGTGTACCAAACCTTAAACCTCCGTAGGAGCGAGTTCGGCCTTGCCGAGTCCCCGTTCAGCCGTTGTTTCTCTCGTGAGTCATGGTTGAGGATGTCAAGCACGTGAACGCTCAAGCGCGCGTGTGCGCCTGCCAGCTGCGGCTGCACTTTTATTCCGGTTGCAAAGCGTTGCTGCACGTCCTCCAAGGAAATTCCATCGATCGAGTGGTGGCCCTACACCGAGGCTGTTATGGTCCTATCAGAACCGAAAAACCCGGCTGCGTAGGTCCGCGTCGCCTGTGGTTCCCCCTCCCATCTGCGCGTCCCAATTGCGGAGACCCGAATCCCGTTCGCGTGTTGGGTTCGACAGTTGGGTACGGCACAGCGGAGTGGTTCCGGTGCCGTGCCTCTGGCGAGCGCGTCAACCACACACCGTACGTGGGGCACATGACGCCTTTGTCCACATGAGAATCGTACAGCTCGATGCCGGAGCTGAAGCGTACCGCGGCAGAGACCCACACACCCTACGTCTCCTGGGGTGCCGCCTAGGAAGGTACTGGGGCGTATCCCGCTCCGGGATCCTTCTCCTGCGGCCTTGGGGACCATCCAGATGGAGGCTATCCGTTGGGTGCAATAAACCTGCCGTCGTTGATTGCACGGCTCCCCTCTCTCCGCGCGTTTACCTTTCCGCCCTTCCTCTCCCCGCCCGCCCTACTCCATGTTCTCGTCCCTCCGGTTTCCGACTAGCTCCACCACCCTCGCCATCTTCACTCTCCCTGTTAGGCTTTCCCCTCCCTTCCCCTGCCGCCACTCCCATCCCCCCCCACCACCGTCCCCCATCCCCCCTTCTCTACCTCCCCTCCCCCCTCCTCCTCGCCTCCCCCCTCCCCCCTCCTCGACCTGCGGACGAGGGCGGCGAGCTACCCCCTGTCCTGTCGCTTCGCCCCCTACATGCGTCGGCCCCTCTCCCCGCACGGCCTTCTCTTGTCCCCGTCCCAGGTCCTCTTGGTCGGCGTCGCCTACCCTGTGGGACCGACCCCTCCCCTCTCTCGTTTCTAAGCATAGACGCTTCCGCCCCCGTTGTTGCCGTGGGAGCGACAGTCCTTGTTCGGGGGGGTCTCGATTGTCCCGCTGGTGTCCCTGCGCCCCTTGCCCTGGCGGCTCGCTGTGGCAACCGAAGCCGTGCTCCCCTGCTTAGGTCGTCCCATTGGTGCCGGGGCTGGGTCTCCATTCCGACTGTCAGGGCCGCCCCCTCGATCGGGTAAAGAGGCAGCGCGCGCGTCACCTGTTTCCAGCGCGTTTCGCACACCCAAGATACATACCGCGAGGCGCTCCTCCCACCCAGCGTCCAGACCCACCAGGTACTCCTGCACGTGGGGCCCGATGTAGAACCTCCAATATGGAAACCGGAGCACGCTATCTCGGGGACGGATTGCGAACTCAGCGAGCAGCGTACGATAGCGGCCGGCAGCCGCTTCCCACCGCCTTGGACGGGGAAAATTGATGTAATCCCCCATAGGCATTCCCAGAGCGTCGCTGAACAGGGGGCACAAGAGGAACGAAGGGAATGGGCTCCTCCCATGGGCCCGAGTCACGAGCTCGAGCGTGCTGTAACACTGGAATGCTCTGTGTAGAAGGGGGTCGGCGAACTGCACGGCGTTCACCGCCACCACGGCCCACCTCTCCCTCGACGCAGCCATGAGCAGCCCTGCAGCCAGCTCCGTCGGGCGAGGAGGTCGCCCCACCCCCCCCAACTCCGATTTGCAAACGATTCAGGACCTCGGGTTGCGATTCCCGCTAGCTTTTAGGCGTCCCACACGCTCCAGCATGCGTCGGGTGTGCACCAACCCTCTATCGGGGAACGGGATGCATACCTATCCTTCACCGAAGCTATCCAAATATATTCCAAGGTCATATATGGCGAGGGTGCGGTATGTGCACGATGCTTCGGCCTCTCCCATATCTTTGTTTTCGCATTGGCTCGCGGCCTTCTCCTCCTCCTCTGCAGTCACTGATTGCCTATGGTGTTCGCAATACTGTTGTTGCTGTCGGCGGGTACCCCACTCCGCAGCGCCGTCAAACTGCAGAATCAGTCACGGCTATATTCCCGTGAGGCGGAACGCTCTTTGACGCGGTCCCTCAGTCCTTTTTCTTATGGCCATCACAAACCGACCATCTCCCCTCTCGTCGCCTCCCTGTACGCTAACTATGGCGCACTCCGTGTGAATAAACCGATCTAAGTGGAGATACGGTGATCTACTACTACTGTGTGTACTCCCGACAGGACCCGCACTGCGCTTCATCTTGTGACTGCTTAGAGTTCGTACCACGCCGTCGACCCAAAGGACCCTCCTCTCCTCGCCCTGTGGCACTCCCCGACAACCAGCAGGCAATTCGACCGTTGTTCTGGGTGGAGAGATAGCTCCCCTCTGGAGTCGAAGCTCAGAGGTGGCACCGGTATCTGTTATAATCTTGGCACTTTTTCTCGAGCCCCACGCCTTTTCTTAACTGAGATTCGAGATCATATTGCGCAGCAGGGGCACTCCTACCCCCTTTTCCACTACGTACGGTGCATGCTCACATTTTTATCGAGAGAAGGGGGTTCAGTCTTTGCTTCCCTCGACGACTTGTGTTAAGATACGGCCTCGAAAGGCCTGTAGATATCCGAATTTGAGATCATTTGGATGGGTTTCGTATGATAAGGTTGGCGGTTTATATTCGGGGAAGTTAGGAATTAGATCGGAGGCACGCGCCTCCGATCTCAGAAGCTATCCCGGGCTCTGGTGGAAACGAATAAAGCTACATCTCTACGAAGGAACGAAAGTGAGTACTCTCCGAGGACCTACCCAATTGGCAGACCTGCAGGGGGCACTCTGTGTCCCCCACCTATTAATTTC
Source organism: Undaria pinnatifida (assembly GCA_012845835.1). Classification (NCBI taxonomy): domain Eukaryota; class Phaeophyceae; order Laminariales; family Alariaceae; genus Undaria; species Undaria pinnatifida. The sequence goes on from JABAKD010000030.1 coordinate 12,630,164, forward strand.
ACAAGTGGCGTCGTCGGCAGGACCATGGGTTTTTGGGTCGTGGGTTCGATCCCCACATCCACCATAATAAACTTTTTCAGATTTTCCCATGGCGAACTTGAAAAATACTCTCCCCGGTATACCCAGGAAATGAAGCGGCTTGGATATATTGACAGGTCCGCCCGTATATCCGGCCGACCTGGTATCCCGCCGTTTCAGGGGGGAAGAGCGTTATAAGGCTTAGTTTGGGTAAGCTATTGGTTAACCTTTTGCAAGTGGTCAAACGGACTAATACCCTTCTAACAACCTTAACACTTGCCCCATCGAAGGGTGAATATATGACGCGTGTTCTGCGTGTCAACTTTTGCACAACAAAAGCTCCTCTGAGAGCCTCGATTTAGTTCGAAAGAACGTTGTTCTTGTGAATGCTACTGTCAGGGGTCGTCGTCTCAGTATTACATACCAGTATACAACACGTGACGCGTGTCGCGAGCAAACCACCTGTACCTCTATCTGCAAGCCTACAAGTATAGACTAGGCCAGCGGCCATCGTACCAGCAGCAAGGTTATGTACGCAGCGCAGCGATCCGAGATGCAACATGCAGCCAGCTGCAAGTGTTGCCGGGTACGTACCTGGTATCAAGTCTACGATATATCTATCTGTAGTCTACGATCTACAGTCTACGATCTATGATCTACGATCTACGATCCACCGATCAATCAATGACGAAACGTGACTTTTTTTGCCGACGGTTTCACCAATTTAATTTTTGGATTTTATACTGCGTTGTACGGGCATAGTCTAGACTATACTTTTAATGTTGGGCGTTGGGCACGAGCAGGGCGACGCGATCATGCCGCCGGCGCCATCGAATGGCAAGCACTTGTCGATCAAAACCTGTAGCGTCGATTGGAGAACTGACCGGCGACCCACCATGATGTAATACTGGATGATGTAATACTGGATGGTGTAATACTGGATGTATGATGTAATGCTACTGGCCTTTTGACGGGGGAGAAGAGGCGCCCACACACCAACAACAACAGGTGAGTTGCGCTCAACTAGTTGACAGTAGTTTCGCATGCACGACTGTATACAGACCGTTCCTTGGCGTGCAAGCAATCATGTTACTCGTACGACGGTCATCTCCGCTCAGCGTCGTTCATGTTGTCCGCGTTGATCAATTTAGTGTGATCGAAGCCGCGCACCTGGAAAGGATTCATGGTCACAAGTTCAAGAACAAACGAGCCAAGTATCCCGTCCCAAAAACTGGCAAGCACGCGCAAACCAATTAATTGCAGTTGAAGTGTTCATCAAGTCCTTATTAATAGTGTGCAGCGCGAATGCCGTACGCATGATGCGCATATTGTTAGCTCAGCTCGGACACTCTAAATGTGTCATCGTCCAGCCGGCAGCAGTCTGGGATGCTTCTTGTCGCCAATGCCGCAATCGTCGTGTTTTCCCTCAGAAGCCCCAGCAGAGTTTATAATAGGTACAGTAGGGGGATGGCATGAATGATCGGAACAAGCGCTGCATTTTTTCAGCCGGCAAAAGGAATAACAAAAAAACGTAGGAGGACTGTGGGAGTACAGCGTGTGTATCAGAGGTGCACCATGCCACTTTTTGAGGGAAGAAAAAGGGCCATAATCCCGCCTGTTTGGGGCAGCGCTGGCCATAGGGATTGCAACCCTTGAGTAGATCCGAGATCCAGGCTTAACCTCCAAATTGGATACACTATCGGAGATGCATCGTACTAGCCACTGAGATATGCGATCAGCGCTGACTGCACACAGCTCAGAGGTTTGGTGTTCCTTCAATGGGGCGCCCAATGCTGTAATCGTCATGCCCATTTATTTGTCATGTTTTTTGTTTCCCCAGTGCTGACTGCACAGCTTACGAGTAGCGGTCGCGGCGCATCCCTTATACTAAGAGTGTGCCTAATGCCGTGGACTTATCGTCGTGCCTTTTCGTAATGTTTTCTGTTTCCCTTCGAGCCCCCCAAGGGTCATAGTAGTAGGATGACTAGACTAGCCAGTTTTGTTGTGTTAATTTTCCGATTTAATACCTGGTACTTGTACCTGGGAACTTATTTTAGTATTTTTGCCCTCAGACAACGCGATATCGGTGTAGCGTAGGTGCCGCTCCGATAAAAATCAAATATCCTTCCGTAAAGCAGCCCAGCACCTCTTCTGCGAATCTCCGCCAACCATTTCCCGATACACCCTTGCCCACACATCTTTTCATTTTTAGCTACCCAAACCAAGTACTCCGTATAATTTGACCTATTCCTCGTTAACGTGTCATTCCTAACGTCGTTTTCGTCCTCCGAAAAAGCCCTACAAAGGGACTATCAGGAGGACCATAGGCGCGCATGGTAGCCGAGGGAGGAAATCGCCGTCGAGAGGGGAACAGGGAGAAGGGCAAGAGGCATCGCCACTCGTCGAGCTCTCGCGAGGAGTACGACGATGACGAGGATGATGAAGACGACGGTACACGGGAGACCAAAGGACCACCTTCGAAGTTTAAGCTGTCTGGAGACGACACGGGCAGCGGCATTGACTACAACGTTCTAGACGAAGAATCTTGGCAGAAGTTGGAGATCTACTGCAAGGTGGCTATACTTTCGGGATATACACCGCTCCACCTCCACAGTAGTAGACTACTGCCGTAACAGTACTTACTACGGCACCACTGCTGTAAATCGCTCGACAAGCAGTGTTTAAAGGAGCAGGTCGTTTGAGGACGACTGCCCCAATGCCGTTGGTTGTCAGATGATGAATGGTGACTGTCTTTAGGTTACCCGACCGTGACTGTCGTCCTCGGCATGGCGGCGGTATTTGGGGCCTAGCTCGAGCTACTATCTTCAACAGTACGTGCCATGCCGTCCGCATACAAAGGTAACATCAAGGTGCTATGTTTCGAGAGATCAGTTGCGACTTGGGCACTGAGCCCACAGCGTACCATTTATGAGCTTGTTACCACCTTGCCGGCAGAGGTCTTGCTTGGGTTCAGAGGATCGATAGATCTGCTGCCGACCACCACGCTGCTACCATACCCCTTTGTAGGGGCGCTCATACCAAACTTTCACAGTCCGAGAAACGCCCCAACACTCCCGCCACCAAATGGCAGTGTACGTTATCTGAACAGTAACGATCGATTCGTGTTCTCCCCTTCTGCTGTGAACGAACGCAGAAATGGGGCATCAAGCAGGCGCACTTGGAGTCTGTCTACTCAAGATTTGCGCGCACCATCATCCGCACAGAGCACCTGGATTTCACCTCCAAGCCGCAGTTCCACGCCAGCCTCGACTTCCTTGCCGTGAGGGCCATTTCCGAACGAGTTTTTTCGCGCCCCCCCCCCCCCCCCCCCCCCGCCCTTCCCACCTACTGTAATACATTTTGCGTTTTTGCTGGGCTCCCTCCCTTTTCTCGTTACTCAGAACCAGAGTCACATAGCCCACACCCCCAAGCCGCCCCTGTACATTGCATTGTATCATGCTATCAAACCAAGCTGTGATGTCATAATCGATAGTGGCGCAAGACGTGCCTGTGTGGGGGGCCACAGCAAACGAACGGTAACAGCAGCGTGACCAGTGTAACGTGCACCAGTTTGAGACACCCCGGCACTGGCATCAGACGGCCAAAGAGGAAGAAGATAAGAGAAACAAACAATAAAAAGATCACCCATATAGTCTAGTATATTACAAGTACCAACAACGCAGCTTGCAAAGATGAGTATTGACCTGAAATTCGTCGAACTCACGGCTGACGTCCTTAATTTTTTTTTTATAAAATCGCTTTATGCCACTCTACGGGAGAAGCGTAATGAGCGCCCAAATTTCGGAGGTGTCTCTATTAGGAGTAGGAACGGTGCTGCGCGTCTCCAAAGAGGTTCGTAGTCCGTTGTCAAATAGCTCTGGCAAGCAACAAACGAGTACGCTCTCCCCGCTTCCCCCACGCTTCTATCCCGCTGTGCTGTATGCGCCAACCAAAATATCCCACAGTATGCGTCAACCAAAATATCCGGCGTTCGCACGTCCATCATTCTACGTATTGCATGTGTGCTACTATAGACGGGCCAGCACCTGAATTTTCCGGCGAGGGAACGTGCCCCCAAGTATGGCTTCAAAACTTTACAGTGCTGATTACGCGTGCTGGCTTACCGTCCGAACACACTTCTTATTGATACCGGTAGGACGAGTTCATGGCAACTGCCGGGGAGTTTTCCGCCCAAATCTTCATCCAGACATGGTTTTTACGGCCGAAGAGGGGTCTCCCATCGCCGGTGGACAGGCGGTGTGTCGATTTCGCTCGCTTGGTGATCATGTGCTGCGACCTGGCCCGCCTCGGGGACTATGAACTCCTTGTGAACTTCTGGGCCTGCGTGCTGCACAGGTAAGCTGCAAGCTGCAATCTACATCTGAAAACGCACCGAGATACTGGTCCACAGGCTGTATTTCATATTGTGGGCCTGCGTTCTGCATAGGTAACCTCCAAGTTATGTATTTTTTTTTTTTTTTATTTTTTTTTAGCACACTTTCACTTTCCAGCTTCTGGACAAGCCGTGGTCACAGGTGTCATCCCTTCTCCTCCCCGGTTCTTGCCTTCAATTTTTATCGCGCATAGGGTTCAGCAGTCCCACTGCTCGTCGATTGTTCATCGAATGTTGCTAACTCACGCTCTCGCGCTTTCCGCAAGTCAATTTGTCCACAAGAAAAAGTCCCAACGAATTTATTCGAGTATGCACTCGGCGGGGCTCGAACTCACGAAACTGACCTATACCAGGCTGGAGGATAACCTGATACGCCACCGGGGCGACCGGTTGCAATGTATACACAGTACCGACTCTATACAAATCAACCGGTATGCTGGTCCATCGCTGCGTTTGCTATCTTGAGAAAGGATGTACTACGCACAAACGTTGCGAGAATAAATCGCTCCCAGGTTTGCGTTTTCCGGAAATCCCGCGGGCTAAGATTTTGGTGCGGCTTTTTCTCATGAACGAGCCTCTAACTTTGCCGACAGTTGCAAAATACGTATAATGCGCGGTTCGGTACATACAATGCGCGGTTCGGTGGTCGTGTTTTCGACCCGACCCGTCCGTGCAATCGCGTCGGGAGCCGTGCGGGCACCACACGCCAGTCGAAAGGATTAGGATTGTGCACCGGTTGCCCGAGGGCGACGCGTGAGGTGGATCACCCAATACCGATGATTCTGCCTACCATTTGCCCTTTGGCAATGTGCACAGCATTACGAGGATGCCGTTTTACAGGGTCTGGATAAAGCACCCGTACGTGTGTACCGGAGAAGGGGCATTTCGGTGGTCGAGGCCACACCCACTTGCCTACGTCGTCAAACGATACGATTGTATAGGCTAGTCGATAGAGTGCTGCTACACGAAGTTTTTCCTGCGGACGGTTTCGTTGAACCGATGTGGTCTCTTGCTATTCCTGTGTCTTGTGTCGGGACCCTCGATGATCGCACCTAGGTTCGGCCAGCTTCTCCCCAACGGCGCCATCGATTTGGACACCGTCCTCAACACCGAGCTAGTGCAAGAAGTCATCGCAGTCATACACACTACCTCCGATAAAAACGTCGACCTCTTGGTCAAAATCCTTACTGCCGAAGCCAAGGAAAAGCCGGCTCCAGGGAATGCAATACCGGAGGCACAGGGGGACGCCACAGCGGGGGTGCCCGAACATGGTATAGCGGGAGCACGGGAAGAGGAGGGAGAGCGGGGACGGGAGGCCAGGCAGGGAGGGGTCACGCGGGGTCGGCGATACCTGAGCCTGCGGAATGTCCTTCGGTTTAGCTTTCAGCAGCCACCCTTGTTCTTCCCCGTGGTGCAGTTTCAGCGTTTTCTCCGATCGAAGATTATCGGTGAGACCCAAACTTGATCTGTGGTGCGATATGTACCAAACGCTCTTTGTCGTCGCCATCAACTTTTCTCTTTCCACGTCCTACCTGGTGCAAGGCAAGATTTGTTGCGCCCCCGGCTAAAGCAACGGGCAAGGAGGGCATATAAGCCTTAGATTAGCTTCGAAAAAATGGTTGGAATATGGTTGGCGGTAGCCCTGGTCGTGTAATCCTCAATCGGACCGCCCGGAAACACTCCACACCTCGGACAGATGACGATGTGAATCATACAGACCATATAGACCATCTAGATCATCTAGATCATCTAGATCATCTAGATCATATAGATCATATAGATCATATAGATCATATAGATCATATAGATCATATGGATCATATAGATCATATAGATCACATATATCATATAGATCGTATAGATCATATAGATCATATAGATAATACATACCATATCTATCATATAGATCGTGTAGATCACCTCTATCGTGTACAGTAGATCCGGTATCTGTCATTATGGGATGTTGTGCAGGATCTGTACACAAAGAATACAGATCCAACCTTGGAAGGCTTCTGATAGATCATGCAGATCGTACGGCTCCCAGCTGGTAACATGGTAACGTGGCAACATGAGCTAGACCATACATATTTTCCCGAAATGTTTAGATCGTCAAGCGGGGATCGGTGATCTATCCAAACGAAAACGTACCTGGTAATGAATACCCGGTACTTTTTGTGGATTACCAAGCAACTCGTCGAAAATGGGCCGAGTTGTAAGTAGCCGTACTGATGGACCGACGCCTCCTACCTGCCATTCTCGTCCTTCGTATGATCGGATCATATCCCAGGAAGCCGGTACTGGCTTCGGCGACGAAAGCCTGCGGTGGATCGCGGTGTCGACCTTCGGGCATCCCTCGGACTGTCAGACGCCTACCACGATATGTTCGATCGCATACGGAGTCGACACGATGCCTGGGCGGTCGCTACCGGCCAGCTGCTCTTGCACGCCTTGGAAGCGCGCACGGCGGCTCCCTGTTGCGAGCATAGGTCGGTAGGAGGAGAAAGAGGGGAAGGAGGAAGGGGCAATGGAGGGATGGGGAAGAGAGGAGGAGGAGGAGGAGGAGGAGGAGGAGGAGGAGGAGGGGGAGGGGGGGGAGAAGGAGGAAGTGGAGGAGGAGCAGGAGGAGCAGGAGGAGCAGGAGGAGCAGGAGGAGGAGGAGGAGCAGGAGCTGAAGCAGGAGGAGAAAGAGGAGGAGGAGGAGGAGGAGGAGTAGAAAGAGAAGGTGCAAGGAGGCGAGGAGAAGGAAGAGGAAACGACGGAGGAGAAAAAGACGACTGCGAAGATTTGGGAGTCAAACAATCCAGGCGATTGCTGGAAAACTGCCTCAGCATTCCGAAATGGTGGGTTGTGGGGCGCTTGGCCAGTCAGATAACCGCCGGCATGAGCAGGCGGCGCCGCTCGGTCGGTATTTTACTTAGTATCATATAGAGCTTCAAAAACACTGAAGAAACGTGGCCTCCTTGTTCTCTTGGTGACGAAGGACTCGATCACCCCGGGACGGTCGACACATGCGAGCCCAGTTTGCATCCGTACAGCCCGAATCATTTTAAAGGTTCAAACGCTGGTTGTAGGTTGAGCTCACTTCCACGGGTAATTAATTCTGCTTGCGACTGCGGTGCCTGTGTCTCATATTGAGTACCTTTTGGACTGTCTGTTTCACCCATCCTGTCCTATGGAGGCTCATACGAATTCAGCAATGATAGGTTTGTTTACAGGAACAGTAGCCGGGGATTACTCTGCATTTTTTGCAAAATTTAAGTCACGGCTTTTTGTCTTCTGCACCTTTTTTTTCTATTTCATTGGGTGCCTTATGATTGTTGGCACACAATCTATACGTAGCGCGTTCTACTTTCAAAGGGTCATTTCCTGTGCATCGACACACGTCACGAGTGGGGAGGGCCTGAAATTAAATGCTCCGAGACCTCTCTCATGATGAGGGGATTTATGCCGCACCGTACATGAATCATTAGTTGAGAAAAATGACGGTGGAAACCTGGTGCGGCCTATCATAGGACACCGTGAAAATCAACCCCTTTTGGAGCCCAACTACAGCAACAAAGCATGGCAAGGCAAGCGTGGTCTAATCGACCGTCTTTCATGGTGCGAGCACGCCGGTACAAGCAGTATGATGGTATGATGCGCAGGGCGCGTGTCGTGCTCCTCCTTGCGTTGCCGTTCGCACACTGCATCCGGACATCCCTGGCTACTTTTTGTATGAGCGATGTCGTATTCGTAACTTTTTTTTCGACGTTTTCCTCATGTCAAGTCCCAAGGGGGGGCGTTAATTAGTGTCAAGCTTTAACCCTGCACCAAGCGGTATCGTACTTCTTCGCGCGAGGGTAGCCCCGTCACACATCATTTGTCCAAGTGTGTATATATATGTGTATATGATGTTGTCAAACGTGCAACCTCTATGGTTGGGCGGCTTCACCCTGCCATGCCATGGTAAGAGTGCAATGTGCGCTGCTGCCGATTACGGTAATGAACGCTGTCGGTAGTTGCTGTCGGCAGCTGCTGTCGGTCGTTGCCGTCGGTCGTTCCAACGCCGGCAAATACACATCTCCTTGCAGAAGACATTCTGCAGGTTCACCCTACCCCGTTCGGTCCGACCTTCCCCCCCCCCCCCCCCGCCCGCCATGATCACGCCAGGTACAACGAGACCAGAGAAGCAGAGCTACCCCCAACAAGCCCCGGAGGAGGGGCAGCGGCACGTGCTGTCGACATCACCACCCTTGCTACCACAGCCAACCGCTTTTCGGCGGTCGCTAAGACCGCCGAAAACAGCCAATCGTCTCGAACAAAGAAAACGAACGAAAACGAACAACAAAAACTCGGACCGGGGTCGCCGAGCCCCTCAAATCAACACCAACAAGCCCGTTTATCAGTGCCATCAAAGAAGCAAGAGGGTCGCGACGACGTCGGTATCAGTACTTCCGTCGGTACATCTGTAGGCGAAAACACCCCCGGTAAACTATGCGCGGTCTGCCTCGCAGAACTGTCACCGACGGCCATGTGCGACCGCTGTGCACGGCTAGCTGCGAGCGCTTTTAAGGACATCCACGGCTCGCGTCGCGGGCGGCTAATCCTCGTACCCCACGGACACGCCTTCGGGATAAGCGAGGAAGACTTGTTGGAGAGGGAAGGGGACAGCGTAAGACGGTGGACGCGGCTTTTCGACGACAGCACCGACGCCGATTTCTTCTACAACGTCTACTACGACTCCTCGGTTTGGAGGAATGGGATCGTTTTGCCGGAGGCCGAGAACATTGCCAAGGGCGGCCGACGACGCCGAAAGGGTGGCGGCGGTGGCAGGGGTGGCGGTGTTGCCATTGACGCGACCGATTCCATCACCCTCCGCAAAAAAACGCCTTCTGAACACCGATCCGCCCGGTCTTCGAGAGGCTCCACTACACCGATTGCGACACAACCAGCAGCAGCTCCGGGTAGACCCACGTCAGAATCCCACCGCCCCCCTTCTTTGGAACGCCCAGCGGCTGCCGCGCGCTCCGGGGCCGAGTCGCGAGGCGACGGCGACAGGAACCACGCCATTCCCAACGTAGTCTTCGATGCTCACAAGCAACCTTATCCCAAGTCCAGGTTGGTGTTCGCGCAGATCAAGGATGCGACAGCGGCGTGGAAGGGGGGGGGGTTGAGAGGGGTGACGCCTGGTGCGGGTACCGGGCGACCGGGGTCGCGGCCGCCAACAGGTGGTCGGGCTGTCTCCAGACCGGTCTCGAAGATGGGCACGCCCTTCCCCGTGGTGCCGATGTCGTAGGCGAGACGCGCTCGGTATAAAAAAGGGGCGGCGCAACAGCAGGCAGCGGTGGTGTGACTATTCGGTGTGTTCTGGGAGCAGTGCCCCACTCGTCCGCTTATATCGATACTTCTTGGCAACGTTGGTTGGGAACGCTCTATGCTGTAGTAGTGGCAAGTGTAGTGCTGTGCGAGTACCAACACCAGGAAATGCCCGTGTGGTTGCTGCGCTTTCGGGTTGCTTTGTGTTGGACATTTTCGGTGCTCTTGCTGTGGGGCTGGGAGGGCCCCGTGTTGCCATCTGTCCTACGGGACCAAGCGTTGCGCTGGAGTGCATGTTGGGGCATTGTGTGCTCAAGGTCTCAGCAAAATTTTGACCTGCCGCGCGTTGCTTGGGCTGTCTTTGCTTCTTGCTCACCACGGGTAGTTTCTTGTTTCCATACTGACGTCTCGTGACAAAAAGAGGGAACCATTATTGCAAGTTTTACAAGATGACCATTCACAAAACTGCGCGCACGAAATAACGTTTTGCTGCGATAGCGCCTGCCAAGTATGATAAGGCCACACATTTGCATGACAAAAATAATATTTCGGGAACATTGGGAGTGACCAACGACTGATTCTGCGATAGCCCGGCCCTAAACCAGCGATTGTGTTTAACGAACGAACGTTACATGGCTGCTCGATACGAGGAAAGATGTTATTACTATGAAAAACGTATCTTCAAATATATCATTGTTTGCGAAGGACTATCGAACTACGACGTCGGGTCGGGAGCTGGTTTCAAAACCGGTGGTTTTGTTAACGAAAAGTTGGCGGGACACCGCAGAACGACTCGAACTTCAACGTTGAAGTTCGTACTAGTACTAAGACTGCACGTTGTCATACTAGTACTAAGACTGCACATTGTCGAATGTGGCAAGCACAATAACAGCAGCTCTACTACAATAACACAATAGTAGCCGGGAAAAGAGGAAAAAGAAGACATTGTACTGCAGGTCTGAGCACAGCCGTTCGTACGTTGCACAAGAAGAGCTGTGTGTGCTTCGCATTAACTTGATGTATGTATCCTCCTATCTACACGTACGTACAAGCCTCAACAGGACCCATAGGTGTAAACGACGGTTTCGCGCCATTTTTTTAAATAATAATAAGTAGCATACTCAACAATTATTCGCATACATGCGATACATGAGTTACTTTTTGGTTTTTATTTTCAAGTACAGATTCAAAAAATAAAGCCAGGGGCGCACCGACGATGTATTTTGTCATGTGTGAGTAGTGGGCTAGTTGCAAGAGTGCTGTGCATCGTTCAGCCGTACGTTCGAACTTTTTCGTCGATTTTATTATGCTCTCTTCTTTGCAATCCGCGTGGTGTTTTCTTATACCGGTACAAAATTGAAAGACACTACATACAGCCATGAGATCGAAGATTTCGTCGAAACTCATATTTTGCAAGCTGTGTGTGATATGCTCCGATCACGTGTGTCACTGGGCTGTGTGTCCTCATAGGGAATAGAGGTCGGCGACTCCCCTTAGAACTAGCTAGTACCAGGTTCAATAGGGTGATTCATGTGCATGAATCGATCTGTGCGCAGAAACTAAAAAGCCCGTTTTTGAGGGGGACAAAATCTGACGGCTGTGGAAGGAAATGCACCAGTTTATTATGTATATGCTACAGTGTAGTGCCAAGGGGAGTCGCCAACCTCTATCCTTAATGAGAACACACAACCCGTAATACGCGCGATCGGAGTATGTATCACACACAGCTTGCAAAGATGAGTTTCGACAAAATATTCGATCTCACAGCTGGAGTGTTTTTTAATTTTTATATTATACTGCAGTCGTATGACGGGTGAGGGGAGGGCGTTCTTTTTTTTAAAGGGGGGGGGGGGGGGGGGGCATGCTCATTTGTTGCTTGCCTTAGTCATTTGACCATTGACCACGCATGGAGGGGGGGGGGGGTTAAGGGGGGGGGGGGGTTCAAAATTGTTTAGGCCGCATAGATGAATAGGAGCTTACCGCACGCACGCGTGATGCTAGGTTTCGGCGATGGTGGGGGCGGCGGGGAGGTGAGGAGGGGTGATTGGAACTTGAAGACCATATAAATCTGTTGAAGCTACTGCATGGATGGCTTTGAAGGAAAAGAGATGGTATCACCTGTATGTCGGGTAGTTATTATTGTATGGTGGATGGTGGGGCTCGAACCCACGATCCGAAAACCCATGGACTCTAGCGGATTTTGATTTTTGGTGGGGCGGCGGGGGACGGGACCGGGGGTGAAGTGGATGGGAGCAAAATATTCTACCTGGGCATGTAAATGCAGACATGATGCCCAATATTTCAAAGATAAACTATGCGAGGTGGATGGGAGAAAAATATTCGGGATCTAGTTGGTTTTACGTTAATTGTTCTGTAGCGGTTTTGATTTCCGTACATTATAAGAAGTACGTGTGGTACCTATGGCATGCTGTTTCGTACTTTTTGAACACCAACGATTTTTCTGGTGCAAGTTCGTGTCTTCCCCACAAATGGACCAATCAAAACGCCTTGGTGCAATATGATGTTATGCTGTTAGCGCTATTGGAAACAATTTCGACCCCGACAGCAGCAACAACAACCAAATAACTAACCAACCAACCATCCAACCAACTAACTAACTAACTAACTAACTAACTAACTAACGAACTAACTAACTAACTAACTAACTAACTAAGTAACTAGCTAACTAACTAACTAACTAACTGAATAACTAACTAACTAAATAACTATCTAACTAACTACATAACCGACTAACTAACCAACTAACTAACTAACTAACTAGCTCTAGATTACTTGCAATTAAATCAGTCCTCTTCAAGCACTACGTACGCCTACTACATTGGTAGTAGTAGTAGTAGTAGTAGTAGTAGCAGTAGTAGTAGTAGTAGTAGCAGTAGTAGTAGTAGCAGTAGTAGTAGTAGTAGTAGCAGTAGTAGTAGTAGTAGCAGTAGTAGTAGTAGTAGTAGCAGTAGTAGTAGTAGTGGTAGTAGTAGTAGTAGTAGTAGTAGTAGTAGTACCATGTACCGCATCTATATGTACACGATAGCTTCCCACCTGGTCTCCCTCGATGATACGGTGGAAATGCATCCAATTATTAATGACGACTGTCGTCTTGGGTTACAGGTATAATAATAATCAACCAATCAAATTTCACCGAGGATCGACGCCCGAATGGGTGGATAGGGTGTATAGTGGACCGTAACTGGACCGAGTCCGGCGTGATGAAGGCTGTGTTCTCTTCGCCGGGGGTTTCGCTAGTGGCTGTGAGCTTGCGCAAGTCCTACACCACTCGGAGGGATGACTTTCCGGGTGGCTAACTCCACTATTTCCACCGCACCTGGTCCTCAGGGGTTATGCCGGGTCGACTTACTCACGCATCCATATAGAACGGCAACTTGCACTGCTTGAGTAGACTACCTGGTAGTGGTGACCACCGGTCGGGACAGCTCGCGCTGTCGTTACACCACGGGAACGGAAGGATATACTACAGCTAGCGCTGCGTTGCGGATGCAGTTGAGTTAATTTGACACACGACGCGTGTGTATGAAATACATGCAAGTGTGGTGAGCTTGAGTTTTTTTCTTCCCCATCCGCCGGAGGAATAAAAAAAAAAAAAAAAAAACGGGAAGCGCCTGTAAAACCATGGAAAGAAAAACCTGCATGCCGCATGTTCCATCAAATATTCAGTCCATTCAGACCAATTTCAGAGATGAACCAGTATAATACTAATACATGAGTACCCCCCCTCCCCCGCAAATTAGTACGCCCCCTCCCCCCTCCCCCGCCCGCCGACTATCGCCTAGATCCAGCATCACGCGTACAGTAAGCTCCTATGCATTTATGCGACCTAAAAATGTTGGAACTCCCCCACCCCCCCCCCCCGGGATAAGAAAAGCAAACAGTTTCTATGGAATAGATGGAAAAAGCGTAATGAGCGCCCAAACGTTGGAGGTGTCTGTATTAGGGGTAGGAATGAGCGGTGCTCCGTCTCGGAAGGGACGCGTGGTCAGTGGTATGGTCAAACGACTTAGGCAAGCAACAAATGAGTACCCCCCCCCCCCCCCCCCCCCTCCTGCTTTAAAACCCAGCCCTCCCCCCACCAGTCATAGGATTTACCTGGTACCTGGTACAAGATATACACGATAAGCTAATGCATTCCTTCCGCACAGCCGTCAGATTGTGTTCCCCTAAAAAACGGGTTTTATAGTTTCCGCGCACAGATTAACTAGCATCACCCTGTTGACCCTGGTACAAGCTACACTGCTGTAGTTCTAAGGGGAGTCGCCGACCTATATATCCTTAATGACGACACACCCAGTAATACGCCTGATCGGAGTATCACACACAGCTTGCAAATATGAGTTTCGACGATATCTTCGATCTCACAGCTGGAGTGCATTTAATTTTTTACTCCGTATAATATAGGCCGGCGCGACTCCCATTGGAAGTTGTATATTGTATGGTTAGAGGGATGGTTACGGTTGTAGCGTTTGCACGGCCATTGTTATGTAAATAACTCATTTTTAGTCTACATCGTTTCCCTTCGGAATGTGAGCGCCTTGGAATCCAGAGAGAGGGCGTCGCAAGTTGAAACAAAAAAGAGGAGCACAGGCGTGCCTATCGGCTAAAACCAGGGATGGACGCAATACAAGAAAAAACAATCTTGAAAAACGGAGGCTTAAACAGTTGAGCCACCGCGCCAGTGCCAACCGGCAGCAGTATAACTAGTATAAGCAGTATAAGTAGTATAAGCTGTATGACTAGTATAAGCATTATAACTAGTATAAGCAGTATAAGTAGTATGCTATTATCACCGGGCAAGCTAGTAACGCCGACCAGCCCAAACGAGTTCATAGTTCTGGTCTATATACACTAAATATAGCTATTGGTCCCTGTATAGTGCCGGAATGTGCACTGTAGAGGCAAATATCAGCACCATAGCAGCAACCGGCACTACTCCGCACACTGACACTACCATACTGTTGTTCCCATCTGTGCCAAGGAATTTTGTCAAGATACGGCCTTGAAAGGCCTGAAATTGTCCGAATTGAGATAATTCGGATGGGTTTCGTATGGTAAGGTTGGCGTTTTATATTCGGGATAGTCAGGAAATAGCCCGCTCAGATTTCAGAAGCCATCCGGGGCTCTGGTGGAATCGAATGAAGCTACGTCTCTGCGAAGGCTAGGAAAGTGAGTCCTCTCCGAGGACCTGCTCAATTATTGGCAGACTTGCAGGGAACACTCTGTGTGCCCGCCCAATACTCTTACAATTTCACAGGCACAGACAGGCACTATATAGCGAGCAACCGGCCCCATATCGGGAGCTCTTTTACTTACTGTAGTGGTTCGTATTCAGTGGATTAACACCAATATAATTGCCAGGTGTTTGGTATCGGCCGACGTCGAGCTTAGGGCGAATACGCATATTATTGTATTCTTGGACTAGCTTCTGAGTCGTTTACCAATAGCATTATTGTTAGGTTGATTATTGCTTTCGCCCGCCCACAGTGTAGCGTAGATGCCGTTCCGATATCAATATAATTCAACAATACACATTCATTCATAAAAGCGAGCAAGCAACGTGTTCTCTTGTTGTCGCTCCCGGGCGAGCTTCGCGTCTTCATAGGACTGTTATTATTTTTCGCCTGTACACCGTACATATCATGCATGCGTACGAACACCTGGTATATATCCCCTCTCCGCCCCCCTGCCCCCCCCCACTATTAAATAGCGTTAATGTGTATGAGTAGAAAGTATCGTATAATACCAGGTACATGTCAATCCGGATATTCACTTGATATTCACCCGTCTTTCGATGCTGGGAGATAGACGGTGTCCACAGATGGCCAAAGAGGAAGGGGATCAGACTAGCAAAAAAAAGCTGTTAATATACATGGAATAAGCGTACTGAGCGCCCAAATGTTGTGTCTCCTAGGAGTAAGAGCGATATGCTCCGTGTCGAAATGGATGCATGGTCAACGTCAATGCTCAAGTCACCAAGGCAAGCAATAAAATGAGTACGCCCCTCCCCCCCCCCGCCCCCCCCCGCCCCCCACCCGCTGATCCCGCCCCCCCGCCATTGTTAATATGTACGACGATACATACCCGGTACCCCCGGCCCCACACACCCCATGTCTCGAAGGAGATGCGTGGTCAATAGTCAGACGTCTACGGCAACCAACAAATGAGTAACCCCCCCCCCCCTCCCCGTGCTCCGCCGGGCATTGTTGGAATGTGTGAAAGGCGTATTGCCTATGCATGCTATCATACGAGCATCCCCCCTCCCCCAACCCTGCCCCCCCCCCGCCGTCCAATTGTCCAGCCACCGGGACAGGTCCGAAAAAGAAAGACCAAGAAGACTGTCCAAAGTTACAGTTACACGCCCGAGTTCCGACTTTTCCGCATAACCGTTCTCATGTACCAGTTGATGTACCTGGTATCATGCGACGGGAGCAATATTTGTTGCGCTGACCGCTGTTCACAATAACTTTGCATCTACGATTAGTCAAGGGTTCCGGTGGCTTGTTTCTTGCCGTAACGCGCGCGCCGGCGGTCTAGAAGCCTCTAACCCGTTTCTCCAACCCCAAATCATTTTGATGGTCCTAGTCTAAATCCAAGTGTTTCGTCCCTCATGTCGGGAGTGCGGTGCTAAAAGCCGTAAACTAAAAGTAGAACCGTCACGAGCGACAATTACACTCAGTGCATGCAACATGCATCGTCCCATCGCGACTGCTATTACTATTGTCCTGTTCCCAGGACTTCTCACACCCCAGCACCCGCAACATCATAATATGATTAGTAACAAAATGTGAACTGTTCATATAACTCTGCGTGCTTGCTGTTGATAAGTGCTAGCACCACCACCCTGTTCGCATGGCAAGTCTAATATTTCGCTAGAAAGTACAAGTAGTCAATCATTATTGCGACGTACGTACACGGGGAAGCATGATATATTTACCATTAATAAAAAAACAAGACGAAGAATGGTCGCGCGTTTGCCGCGAACTTTTTTGACGTTACGTCGCAACAGGAATCATAGATTATCTGCACACGCGACGTACTACCTGCTTCTTGTAATAGAATTACCACCAGGTACATGGTAAAATCGACGAATAAAACTGCTATATATAATTCTACACTCGTTTCCATCTGTCTGCAAATACAGATACGTTATGTCACATTTTGCCGTATTATGTCACGTGGTCATGTGGGAGCAATGTGTGAGCTATGATAGGAGCTACTTGCTAAGTACTTCTGATCTGGTATGATATAGTACTTATGCGACTCACCCCGCTCCTCATACTATGAACCAGGTACCAAATAACTGCCATCACAGCAGCATTGCATTATCATGGGCAGGCACAGACACTTTGGCGATGTGGCCTGTACCCTTTGCCCCCTTTACAAGTATCCACACAACCGTTTACACGGACGAACTACTTGTGGGCCATCTTGGCAGGAGTAAACAGGTTAACAATAACAATAAAAACGTTGCGCCACGCCAATGAGGGGGAGAGGTGCGATCATTGCCATCCATCGCTGGCTGTACAACTGCAAACCTATAGTCTGTCAGACGGCCGGGGCGGTCAACTCCGTCTCAGTGAGCGTCCCCAAAACAAACTATCCAAGTACGGCAACGAACGACAACAAAGCTGGCAACTCTGACTCTCCTACAAGGTTATAACCGAGGCGAAACTGCACCGCATATGATAAGCCATAGACTAAGCCATTGATGAAACCGATGATCTCATTTTCTTTATTTTCTTTTCTTGGATTGATTGTTGACTGAAGGACCCCCACCGCCACGCCCCCATCCCCCCACGCCCCCGAAGCCCACCAAAACCTGTAACAAGCCTGACAGGGCGCATCGGGCAGCGAGCACAAAGTCCCCTCTCTAAAGTCCCGCCACCGATATACCGGGTGTTTTAATCTCCCCTCCCCTAACCCCTACCCCGCCTCCATACCGCTCGTCTCCCTCCCCACTCCCTCCCCTGACCCCTCGTAAACCTATTACCCCAAAACCTGACTTGAATACCATCCACGTCGCTCAAGCTCGTGCAAGGGCAAGTGCAGGTTATGGTCACGATTCTCGATCACATTTCTCGATCACGATTCTCGATCACCATTCTCTCTCGTCTAGTACCGTGTGACAGCAAGATCGAGGAAAAAAAGAACACACAGAACACACAGAGATAACACGCTCTCGCGCGCGCATAAACACAACATCTACACGGAACTCGTCACTAATGTTATGATACAACTACAAAGAAAGCACACTGTTTTGGTAAGCTGCGACGGGCCAGAAACCGCCATCAATCAATGTATCGATGCCGAAAGGTGGCTGGCTGCTACAATGGGTATCCGATTTAAGAGCGACCACAATACGAGAACACCGACTTAAGAGCAGTCAAACCGGTTTGTTCCGCCTTGCGACGCCTATACAAAAACCTGTAGGTTACCCAATCTGAGATAAGACCGGCACGGATATAAGAGCGGTAACACCGGTATGTTCTGGTATGTTCCGACGGGCTCTTGAATCGGGTACAGTATCTCACTGTAGGTCGGTGGTGCCCATCATACAAAACTGTGAGCGAAAATTCGCGGCAGCTGCCTCGCCAGAGAAACAAAAAAAGCGAACGAACGAACGGCAGAAAGAGAAACAAGCTAGAGGGCTACGAGGCAGTCCGGTCGGGCACTGCGGTGTGACACGAAACCGCCCCCACCCAACCCAACCCAACCGAAGCGAAGCGAAGCGAAACGAGAAAACGCAAGCACGAACTACAAGGCAGTAAACATTAGCGTACTGGCGTCATACTCATACACGGAAGAAGAAAAAAACAAGAATGAAAAATCGAGAATAAGAAAAACAGTCAAGGCAAGGAAAACGGGCTTTCACCAAACATTTAAAACGACAGCATGATAAAAAAACTAGTGAGGGGTGGTGGTGATTCCCCTAGGCGAGACGCGAACACGCCTCCCTCTTTTGACAGGCAGCGGAAGGTAGCCTCACGGGACCCCCCCCCCCTCCAACTCATGTACTCTCTCAGTAGGGGGGCGAAAAAAGCCACAACGGAGTTCCACACGCGTCGATTTTCCGAAACCCTGACCTAACCTTAAAACTAAAAGTCTATCTCATTCGAGCTTCGAGCTCCTAAAAATGCTGTTCTACGAATTAAAACAAACATCCTCCAACGAGTATCACATTGCCCAGCGTCCACGGCTGCGCAGAGAATCTCTCGCGGAAATTCACAGATGAACGCTCCCTCCCCTGCCCCCCCCCCCACCTCCTCCACCGCCACCGCAAGTCTGTAAACCCTCTCCTTCCGCGCAAAGAGAGCAGGAAAAATTCCTCTCAGTCCATCGTCAAGAAATTCCCCGATCCCCTGAGCGCGAGTAACGCTTCCCCAGCCTATTAAAAGAAAATCCTTCCTTTTTCTCTGTTCTGTCTTGTACAAATAGTACCAGCACGTCGTAGAGTGAAAACCCCCCAAGAAACTTGGCTCTGGCTGGCGCACGCGCGGTTCGCTCTTCACCGGCACCAAACGGGGGGGGTGCGGGGCGCACTCGCACGCACGCATCGAAAAGAGGGGAGACTGGTTTTCAACCATTCAAGGGACAAGCGGATCCACTCCACGTGTCCTCCCCCCTCTCCCGCCAGAGTACGGTCGACATTAATCATCAAAAGCGCGATCGGCGCAAAACCTTACGTAAAGGCGACGACACAAGCAGCTGACACCAATCAACAGCGCGGTGGGCGAACACTCGCCGCAAAAGGTGACGACATCTATCAAAAGCGCGTCTCAGCCAAAACCCCTCGACATAGCTTCGGACCGGACCACCCTCCCCCATTCCCCATTTTCTTGCTTCAGTTCTCCTCACGCTCCTTCGCCTATAAAAGTCCTCACGCTCCTTCGCCTATAAAAGCCTCACGTTCCTTCATCGCCGAATCTGAGAGAATCTTCGAGGGCACACGTCACCTCTGCTGCGCAATGCCTGGCCTGCTTCGAGTACTTCTCGCGCACAGCGTGGAGATTGTTCGCCTCCGCCCTAACATGCAGCGAGTGCAGCCGCCGCACGCACGCCTCTAGCGCCCGCGGCGCGTACCCGGTATAGTACTCCGTCTGTTTCGTCCACGGCACCCGACCGCAACCGCGAGGGTGCAAGGTCTGCCTCGCTAGGTACAGCGCAGCGGCAGCCTTGAGAGACGGCAGCAGCGTCACCCCTTGGTAGTCCTGCAACATCAGCTCCAACAGATAGGCCACGAGGGACCTCTCGCGGGGGTTCGAGCGCGCGGCGCGGCAAAACCTGTCCTGGAAATTGCACGGAGTCACGCAGGACAGCCGGAACTGAAGCGCATTTACGACGACCAGCTCCATGGAGATTATCTCGGCGCGCGTGTAGGTGTTGTCGGAGATGTGCGCCAGCTCCTGCGCGGCAGGGGCGTAAATCTCCTCGTACTTGCTCGCGAGGACCACGCATGCGCACCCCAGAAGCTGTAGTCTTCCGCGCGGGACTTCGAAAGCCGTCAAACTTCTGTCGATGAGGTCGACAACCTGGCAAGGCGGGTGGAGTTAGGAGGGGGGGCGGGCGGGGGGGGGGGGCGGGGGGGGGCGTCGTGAAATAGGCCAAGGTCGACGTATCTATTCTGTCATAAAAGCATATTTCGCTTCTGGCTTCTTCGGGAGGATGTACGACATGTATTTCCAAAAATGTACGTATTTACCGTAAATCACGCAAGATAAGAAACACCTCCCCGGGCGATTCTTACGAGTCGAATAAGGGGGGCGGGCACAAACAAGAAAGGTGGGCTTGGAGTCGACATCATACCCGTTTTGGGGCGAGATCCTACTCTTTGGGAATACTCCGTCGAGACCTTGCCAGATAGACGCATTGCTTGGTGCTGGCAATCGCCCCGTTGCCGAGAAAACAATATTTCAAATCGGAGACGAGGGGAGCATTAGCTGTAGCTTGTTATAGTACTGTACCTGGTGTACGGTATGTATACCGCCGGACTGGAGGCACAATTCGACGCGAGTTGACGAGGGAAGAAAGTGATGAGTTCTTCTCACGGTAAAAATGAAGCCGCATACCGTAGTGGGGAGGGGGGAAAAGAAAGAGCCTGCTTAGCTTCGTGATCGTTATCTTGTATCTGAGTTACGTCTAACGCCAAACGCCTAGGGAAGGATAAGGAGAAATAGAAGTGCGAAGACAACAGAAGGTATGAGAAAAAGAAAAAAAAAAAAGAAAGAGGCCCCAACACCGACTCCGCGCATGTAGCGCATCGGCAAAACGACGTAACTAAGGGCTACTGGCCGCTGGGGGTAGGGGACGTGTCGGATTGGGTATTGCACTGGAATGGCAAGAACGGCACGAAGGCAGCACGGTGATACGTGTACTGACTGTTACACGTTCTTAATACTGCAATACAAAGTTGATAAGATGACACTCACTTGTCGCTTACTACGTACTGCATCGCTAAATATTCGCTAAACATTCGCTAAACATGGGTCTCAAAAGGGTTAATGAACCTTTCACCTCGAAGAGAGGGCGATCCAGGAGCGACCGGAAAAGATGTGATACATCATTGAAGTTCACGACATAACGATATAGTATATCGTATATAGTATGGGGCTTGTTGGTGCAGAGATAATGTCATGTATACAAGTTATCAAAAGCCTGATCTAGTCAGTCCTCAATACAATAGGAAGTGCCGACAGCAAGCATTGGGTAGGAGGACGAGCGCACGCTATGCATACATCAGCGATAACAACACTGCGCGAGCACAAGGCACCCTGTAGCTGTCAGATCGGCGTTGATTTAAGGAAGTGACTCCTGGGAGGGGGTATTGAGTAGGGTCTTTTGACACAGGCATCGTTCATTCACAGCCTTTCACGATTAGGACACATAGTCCCACCATACCACAACATGGGGACGCACACCTGGTGATACGCGCGACCAGAGTATCACACACAGCTTGCAAATATGAGCTTTGACGATTTTTTCGTTCTCGCAGCTGTAGTTACTTTGCTTTTCTACAAAATGCACATACCTACTGGTACTGCTGTAGTACTGCTTATCGCGCGAGTGATTAGCCAGGGCGGTATGATATCATACCTGTGCTGCGAGGGGGACAAGACGCGAGTCACGCAAACGTCGATTGCCGCCGTCCGCTATGGTAGGGCAGGGTACAGTTAACAAACGATATTTTGTGGGATTCGTTGGCGCTTCTCTGATTTTGTCGGACCAACTTTACCCGAACCCAGACCCTCCTTTCTCCCCGTTGTCGCAAGTGAGGGGGGGCATCAATGCATCAATGCATTATTACTGCGTCACTGCCTTATATCGGTATCGGTACGCCTGATATTATTCCGTGTTCGTTTTTGTTCGAACTGCACCGTTTCGACGCTTGAACTAAGCAATGGCCATGACGAAGGCCATGACGTGATTGATGACCATGAAACAAGTACGAGGAGTTCCACGACTTGCCGCTGCATGCATATATCATTCATCCGCCCACAGGGGTGATATCACAGACGCGGCTGCTTGCTACAAGTCCGCTCAAGGTGCTTTTCACGTCTCCAAATAATGCTATCAATACGATATAGCACTAACGTTTGTGGAATTTGCGTGGGTAGGCGCAATTCAATGCGAGCGGACAAGGTTGATATGGCTGAAGTCTTCTCGCGATAAAAATGAAGGCACGTACCGCTGTAGTGGGGAGGGGGGGGGAACAGCCTGCTGACACTGTAGTGACCCTGAAGCTGAGTTACGTGTAGGGATGGAGAAGGAGAAAGAAAAAGAGCGAAGACAGTAGTTGCAGTAGATGGGGTCAACCAAAAGAAATGAATAAACAAATAAAATGTTGGGACTAAAACGCATTGGTATTGCATGTTTGCATCGCGCGCACCCGTAAGCACGAACTCTCTGTATGCTGGATGCTGCATGCTCAAAACCGTTTTTTTTTTTCCTTTTTTTCCAATCCATTTCGTCTTATCCTCGAACGACTCTCCCCGGATCTGAGTCGCATAGCGGGCCCTTCTCCCCACCATTGAAAATGGACAATGAATAACAACGAGCATTGAACATTTTCTTTGCTGCGATACCTCAGTATACCTCAGTGCACCTCAGTCTAGAACGGGAGGGATACTACGATACTATGATACTATGATACTAAGATAATAGCTAATACCAGGTATCAACAGCCATTTCAGTGCGAGTGCCGTCGTCGGTCTCAAGGTCGACTTCGCGCACAATCTCCGACGGGGTATCGTGGTCATGGTACCATCTCCTACCATCACATATCACATCTATGCGATAGGCCCCAACAAGCGCAAGATATGTATTATACTAAAGCAGGCATACCGGCATTACATACGGTACACGGGCGCAATTTTCAAGTTTAGGCGGTGGCTCAAGAGTCAAGATGTTAACATGGTAACACGTTAAAGGGGAATGACCTACGAGCACGACGATAATCATACACTGCTGTACCTGGTATACCTGGTACAGTTTGTGATACGAGAACGAGTATAATTTTGAGGCGCTCGCAGCCTACTGCTGTTGCAATGGTGTTGCACTACCTATTGGTGCAGACGGATGAACGGTGTCGGAAATGAAAGGTGGCGGGCCCCACCGCCGACTACCCTCCCCAGCGGTACAGCAGGATGGCGGCATGTATCATGCCATGTATGGCATCAAACCATCAAAAACCGCAGCACTTCTTTCTGTTTTCAAAACGCAGTACGACTCCGCCGCAGGCGGATGGTGGATAGGTATGTGCGGGGCGGTGCGCTTGTGAGTTTGTGATGATATTTCACATGTGGGGCGACTGATGGCTACCATTCTATCAGTACTGTTGTTGCTGCACTTCCTATCTTTCTCACCCACGGTCATGGGTACAAACGCCGTCATTTAACTCTTTCGGGAAATCAAAAGGAACAGAAGACCAACAAAACACCAACTAAAGACCAATAAAAGTGATTTGATTTACAGCATCGGCCCTGAACCAACGCGGGCTGCTGGATACGGTGGTATGATGGCAGGTTATGGCAGGTTTATTGTCTTATACAAGTACATAAGGCCACTGCTGCTGTGTAAGGTGTAAGGACTTGGACGACGCCACTAATACTGCTGCGCGGTCACATACACCGACTAGACAGTTGGCAAGACCGCACTTGTTTTGTGTGTGTTGTTTGTGTGCCTTGTTTAAATACCCATTAATAGCCCCTGAGGATTAAACGTGGTGCACAGCAGTCGCTCGCCATAGCTACGACCTGCGACGAGCTACCGGTGCTTGGTACACACAAAAGCAGTGCCTCCGATAACAGGTGTATACTATTTCTAGTATCATACACCTGCCGCAACCGGCTGCGGGGTTGTGCGTTTATGACTCGTTTTGTCACCGGTAATACAGGTCTGCTTCCTACAAGCACGTCTCAAAGGCACTCTTGACTACACTTCCAGAAATATGTACCCCCACTCCAAATCATAAAAGCTCGGCACGCTAACTTGCAGATATATTCAAAAATGATGGACCTCATCAAGATACTGTAACAAATTAACGCACACCCTATGAGGTCAAAGTAAAAGTGTGGTGAGCTAAAGCTTTACTTTTCCCCATCCGCCGGAGGATAAAAAAAAAAAAAAAAAAAGTAAAAGATTTCGTCGAAACTCATCTGTGCAAGGTGTGTATGACACTCCGATCGCACGTGCTACTGGGTGTGTGCCCTCATTAAGGGTATACGAAGTAGGCCGGCGACTCCCCGTAGAATTACCGTGTACCAAAAGGAATATAACGCCTCACCATTAGAGCATACCATACCCGTATCATATACCAGTACCAGGTCGGTATATATGATCTGTGATATGGTATGGTGCTGCAGGTCGGTATATATGATCTGTGATATGGTATGGTGCTGCGCCGCGAGTTAGGTAAGCAGCACGTCACTCACAGATCACAGAGCTCCAACAACTAACGCAGGTAAAGCTCGAACAAACTATCTCCGACCCCCGCGTCTCGAGTCTCGAGTCCCGCCCCCTTCAAAAACAAAATAAAATAAAATCCACGTATTAGACTAGACTACATGGAGTATACTTGTACCGGTACTGGGAGTATACGAGCATGCACACCGCGCAATTCAGGCGACGCACGTTACAACCCTTCCTTCCCGCCAAACACCAGCAACTTACTAGTACCAGATACAGCAAGTGTCACGAGTATAATACGAGTAGCAGCACGTGCTTGGTTATACTTGCAAAAAAAGTTATTTCATGGTGCTACAAGTATTCTCTGCTGCTGTACAAGTACTTGTATACAGGCTGCGTTGTTCCCAGCAGGTAAGGCAGGTAAATATCTTCCTTGCAACTACCCAAGTGTAACGAATTCATTCCAAATTCAAAAAATGTACCAGGTACAGTAGTTTAGCAGGTAGCAAGCATACCGACAGGTTTGAAGTAGTATTTTCGGCAGTACGGCAATGAGAGACATATGTCATGTATGATACTGGTGTTGTGACGTATATACCTGAAAGAGCGTTCTCGAAGAAACCTTGAACTGATCGCAGACCTCGACAATCCAATCCACCAGGACGCTCCGCATGCTTTGCCGCATATCCTTCTGCCGCGCGCCGATGTACGCCTCCGGCCTATTCCTCTTCTCTTGCACTCGCAAAAACGCAGCATGCTCGGCTACGTAGTCCGGGTTCAACAAATGCGAATCCCCCTCATCCCACACCCCGGCATCCAAATCCTCCACTCCCGCAGGCAGTGGTGTCCGCACGCCAAGTTCCACCCCCGTTCCCGCCACCGCCGCCACCCCAGCAGACGTTCCGCCGTGCTCCGTCCTACGCCCAGCGGGCGCCCTGCTAGGAGGGGGAGTGTGCGACGCCTCGGGGTGGGCCGAATGCCCGCTGCTCGCAGCCGAAGACAGGTTTGCCTCCTCCTGCTGCTCGGTGCCTAACAACAAGCTTGCCCTTTTTTCCCGCCGTCCCCGGGCGAGGCCAGAGCCTCGCGCGGCCGCGGCATCCCGCAGGGCGCGAGCGTCTGCTGCGGCCAACTCGGACTTCCGCAGGTCGGCGGCACCGGCGCCGACGCCGCTGCCAACCTGCCTCTCCTTCTCTCGCGATGTGCATGGCCGGCTTCGAACTCTCCGGGTCCTGCGGTCCGCGTCGCCGCTGCCGGCGCCGCCGGCGGTGTTCCTGCTGCTGCTGCCGCTCGAACTACTTCCCATGCTGATACCACTCTCGCCTTCGCTGCCGCCGCAACCTTCTATGCTGGCTCCTGCCCCACCTGGTCCACCCTCGCCTCTGCTGCTGTTGCTACTACTTCTGCTGCTCGTGGGGCTGTTTCCTCCTGCCCCAGGAGCGCCACCGCGGCCCCTGCCGCCGTGAGAGGGCGCCGCCGCCGAGGCGCCGGACGATGACGATGCTGATGACGCGGGGGCTGTTGCTACGTCGGTCTCCCGCCAAACCGAGTCGTCGGCGACCCCTTCAAAACTCAAATCTACGACAGTGCCTTCCAGATCTTCATCGCAGGACATGCCACCCTCATCGTCATCACCGTCTCCTCCTTCCCTCTCACCCTCCCCTCGGCCGGCGCCAGCGCCACCGGCGCCGCCGTTGCCACCGCTACCCCCCGCCGCAGAAGCAGCGGCGGCCCTAGCGAGAGCTCCTCCCCTCCCACTTGTCGCGGATGGCTGCTGCTCGCTCAGACGCCTGGACCTCCTGACGGAAGCGCGTCTCGCTGGCGCCATCGGGGATGGTCGGCGCGGAGCTTGTTGGGACCGCCGGCTAGAGGTCGCAGAGGCGTGCTGTGGCTGATGCCCACCAGGCTCGCCATTGCCGCCATGCTCCTCGCTGATGTCCTGCAGCACGTCGCGCTTGCGCTTGCTGCCTGCTCCACCGCCGCCGGCCGCTGCCGCCGCTTGTGTGGGATGATCTCGGCTGCTGCCCGTGGCAACACTAGTGCTGCTACCGCCATTTCCGCTGTGTGCATCGCGATTGCGCTGCGTGCGGATCCTCTGCGCCATGGTGATCTGCGCGGGAGAGGCCCGCGGCCACCACGCGCTGTAGGGGTTGAGGTCTGCGCGGGGTGTCCGGGAAGGCGCTTCGCATGTGAGGCTACGCCCGCTGAGCACAGGTGCAGCAGATCAAGCAGAGGGCTCCGCCTTCGGTGCTGTGCGGTGAGGTGGTGCGGTGTGGTGTGGTCACTTCTTGATTGAACTTTCAAAGCGTTTTTACCTCGGCTTCGCCGCGCGCGCAAATCTCTTCACTCCGCGCCAGCTCACCTAGCAAGACGTAGACATCCACAAGGGATTGGGGTAGAGGTAGCACACGGCCCTGGCGAGGCCGAGCTGCCGCTTGGGTGGGAGGAGTGTGGGGCAGTGCCAAGGTGCGTATCGACCGCGCGCGCAGCCACAATTTCAAACGCGAGCAAGCAGGAGGATTGTCGCTTGCCAAACCCACAATTCAAACTTGCGCAATTAGGTAGAACACTTTGCGCAAGCTTGGGGGAGTCCTCGGCGGAAAGAAGGCCACAAGTCCCGAGAAGAAGACCAGACGCGCGCAGTCCCACGTGGTTCCTTCCCGTAGCCTACCTGCGCGCGAGTCAGAGGAGTGGAGACGGGGTTGTCTGTATTGGTTTTCTCAGGAGGAGTTGTTTGAGGGAAATATGCCAATGCCTGAAATTCAAACCTTCTGGCCTGTGATTGGTCAAAAAACGACAGATTTTGAACATGTTTTCCGAAAAAAAAATAGGGTCCAGCCTGCTGCTGTGTAAAAACGAAGATAAATAGGTCACGAGTTGACCGATATTTTTGACGCGTCAATCTGTATCATGACCTTAGTATAATAGGTTTAAAATTACATTTGGTAAGTCAAGACGTTGGTCGATACGTCACGCTACGGTCAAAGATCCCACAAGTTGACCTGTCCTTCAGACGTATTCTGACCCCAATTTATATATTTTTAGTACCACAGTATGCCGTGTCCGGTCAGTCAAAAAGTCAGTCAAGACGTCAAATTATGGTCCATTTCCTATACTGTTTGTGTGCACAGGGGATGTCCTGCCAGATATCATACGTCTTGACCGGATACAGCGTTGTACGAAAGATCCATCATTTCGTCGAACATTCGAACAATTCAACATTTTTTTGGGCGCGCCCTGGTTATTCTCAGTACACGTCACGGAACTTCTTGTGGTTGCCGTCGTTGTGGGTGTTGTCGTGAGCTGGGTATTGTTCCTCTCTTTCTTGCTTGTTGTTCTTGACCCTGAACTCTGAACTCTTTCTGACCCTCTGCATGATTATCTCCCTCCTATCTCCTTCCAAACTTTCAATGACAAGTAAGTATCGAAAATAAGAACCAGTCCAGTCACCAGCAGCTTCATTCATATTAATCTTCTTGTTTTGCGCCTTTTGTCTCGCGAAACGAATACTCGTAGCATGTACCATTCATCGCTGCTGGTGTATCACATGATGACGACGAGCTCTGCTCTATGATGATATTCCAGGTAGCCTAAGGGTTGTATCATACTGACCGTACCCGAGTCCAACTGATGATGTGCCTCTGGATGCCCTACGATATTATTTATGCTCTGTGATACGTCGGTTGGCTTTATTAATATCAATGTCATGTACGTACGTAAAAAGAAAAAATGTCGAGAAACACCTGTGACTACTGCTGTTGTACGTGTGCGCATTTTCTTTATCTGCCTGTCTGTATGTACGAGGTATGTATATGAAAAATAATAACCTGTAACGTTGTTTGAGTCCGAAAGAAAGTGTTGAAATAAACAGATTTAATAGAGAGTTGACATTTATTTAGTTGTGGATCGGAATTTTGATTTTTAAAAACAAACAACAAGCAAACGTACTCACTCGTACATATCATAAAACAAACAAACAAACGTGGCCCTGGTTGTTGGCTTGGGTTGATGGGTTGGCGCCTGTCATACCTGTCATCATATATACCAGTATACTGGGTATGAGATGTCGACTGTGTATTAACAGAGAAAAACCATCGTTGTTGGTTGTTGTCGTCGTCGTCGCCGTCGCCGTCGTCGTGGTGATCTGGTGGTTGGTGATGATCGTCACGCCATCCCGCCTGGCCACACCTCAGACCCTCGTACCCTCTCACTCACTCGACACACTATTAATAAGTACTCTACAGTCGAAGCAAAAAAAAAGTGCATCGTACTACGTGTATGTGCATTCAGTCGTAGTTGTCGCGAGAAAGAGTAGTGTTTGGTGTGTTCAGAGAGAAGTATGAACAAACAGCGAACGGGTGAACGGACAAGTTGTACGTATAATATTATAAAAATTTTATACACTCCTCCAGCTGTGAGATCGAAGATTTCGTCGAAACTCATCTTTGCAAGCTGTGTGTGATACTCCGATCGCGCGCATTACGAGTTGTGTGTGTATCATGCGTATCTACGCATCCATCTGCAAGGCTATCGTACAACTATCATGACACTCACGTACATATATGCATACTGCATCTAACATCAAACCTTCTAGAACAGTAAACATTACCAGGCAGATGATACGCACATACATACTGAAATGTCCCGCCCCCCCCTCCCCTCCCCCTCCCCCGATCCCTCTTGTTCAAAAACCCCTCACCCCTTCCCCCCCCCCCCCCCTCCCCCGATCCCTCCCCCCCCCCCCCCCTTTCCGCCTAGTTTGTCCCAACGCCCCACGGACAATCGAAATCGGCCAGAGTAATAAACACCTATACGCAGTTGATATCACGCCATTATCTTTCTGACCATCCATGACGTAATTTTCATTCTTTCCCCCCACCCCCCTCAACCCCCCCTCCAACGCCCCCTCTTTTCCAACCACCCGCACGATCGCCTAGACCTAGCACAACGCGTATAACAAGCCCCTACATATCTTTGATCTTACAGTCGGAGTGTATTTGAATTTCATTTGTGACCTAAACCTCCTAAAATATCCCTCCCCCCCCCCCCTCCCTTCTCGCTCTCCCTTGCTCAAATGCCCCACCTAATATCGAAATCCGCCAGATTAATAAACACTTCACGCACTGGATATCACCTCATTATCTTTCTAGAGCCATCCATGCCGCTGCTTCCCCCCCCCCCCCCCCGCCCCGAACGCCCCCTTCTTCCCCACCACCCGCACCATCGCCTAGACCTAGCACCACACGTATAACAAACCCCTCACCTAAATCCCTTCTTTTCCCCCCCCCACGCCCCCTCCACCCCCCCCCCCCCCCCCGCCCCCACCCCCCACCACCCCAACCCCCCCACCCCATCCCACCCCCACCCCCTCAAACACTCCGCCCTCTCTCTACTCACTGATTGTACGACTTACCCCTGGATAAACATGATAAACTGATGCATTCTTCCTAAAACCGTCACATTCATCCCTCAAAATAATGTATAGTTTCCACGCACAGATTGAGCTGCCCCACACGCCCCACCCCCGCTCCAACCCCTCCCCCCTCTGATAAACTGGTGCTTTTTTTTCTTTTTTCTTCTTCTTTTTTCTTTTCTAAAACCGTCAGATGTATCCCCTTGCGAGGATTTATAGCTTCCACGCACAAATTGCCCGCCCGTCCGCCTCCCCCCCCCCCTCGCCCCTCCCCTCCAACCCCGCTCGCTTTTGATCAAAACCAGGCCCCCACGTCTTTCAAAACTCCGCCCCCCCCTCACCGGTTATTCGACTTACAGGATTCACTTGATAAACGGATGTGTTTTCCTCCACAGCTGTCAGATTTGGTCCCCCTCAGAAACGGGTTTTATAGTTTCCGCGCACAGGCTGACTAACATCACCCTGTTGACCCTGATAGCTACACTGCAGTTGTAAGGGGAGTCGCCGACCTATATCCTTAAATGAGGACACACAACTCGTAATACGCGCGATCGGAGTATCACACACAGCTTGCAAAGATGAGTTTCGACGAAATCTTCGATCTCACAGCTAGACTGTATTTTCATTTTTTATAATATATAGACTATGGTGGTAGTGTCACGTATCATACCTTTTGTTGTTGTCTTTCGTTGCATGTATCATCACGCTATTATGGAGGCGTTATTCGTAGTAGTAGCGGCGTTTTTAGCCGTTACAGACACCGCTAATAATGTATCACATGATATGAAGCACGTTAGCTTACTGGTGGTGGTGCCGGTATCATCATAATATATGTCGTATCGTAGGGCTGTGTTATAAGGCTTAGTTTGGGTAAGCTATTGGTTAACCTTTTGCAAGTGGTCAAACGGACTAATACCCCACTAATACCATAACAAATGGCGTCGTCGACAGACCATGGTTTTTCGGGGTCGTGGGTTCGAGCCCCACATCCACCATACTAAACTTTCTCAGATTTTCCCCATGGCGAACTTGAAAAATACTCTCCCCGGTATACCCAGGAAATGAAACGGCTTGGATAATTGACAGGTCCGCCCGTATATCCGGCCGACCTGCTATCCCGGCGTTTCAGGGGGGGAGAGTGTTATAAGGCTTAGTTTGGGTAAGCTATTGGTTAACCTTTAGCAAGTGGTCAAACGGATTAAAACCCCACTAATTCCTGTTCGATGTTTAACAACCTTGCTGCTTGGTGTTTGGGCTTAGCGACAAGCGGGAGGGGGAGGGCGGGGGGGGCGCAGGGGGGGGGAAGCGGGGGGGGCACGGGGGTGGGCAAGGGTTGGAAGGGGGGAGGGGGGTGGGGGCGGTCGAGAGCAAGGGAAGGTGGGGGGGGGTGAGAGGAGGGGGGGGAGGGGTCGGAAGGGGAGGAAGGAGGGGTCGGGGGGGGGGGGCGGGGTGCTATGTATGGTGTTGCTCTCGAAGGTCTGTGAAGGGGAAAGAAATACTAGGAACAAGGAAAATGGTGACATCTTACTACCTGACCTGGAAAGGGCGTATTCGTTTGAGGGAAAAGGGGTTCAATGCGAGAGGCACAGACGAGCCCCACCTACTGTACCGCTGCTGCTGTTGTTGTTGAAGAATTAATCGGAGCCCTATTATACTTTTGAATAGTTCACGACGCTGTGCTCTTCTAGCAAAACACACTCAGCAATGCACACACGTGGTGAGTGGGTTCGCGGCCATACTTGGAAGGGACAGCATGTACTACGTGCGTGCACGGAAGATAATAATGGAGGGGGGGGGGCGCTTTAGATATTGACGGGGGAGAGAGGGGTGGCGCCTTCTGGCCCACCGGTGCAAGTGCGCGAGGCGGGGAGGTTAGACGTCTGGCTCGTTCATGGAATTATGGGGAAGCGGAGCCGGTGCGACGAGCGGTGAAACTTGTACTGTTTGGTCTGCCAAATACAGAGGCAACGGGATACAGCAACAGAGCAGTGGGCGTGTGTGTGACAAGCATAATAGACGGGAGCGGGGGGTGGGGATCGGACGGACGTACGGGTCAGCATATAGTGGTCCTAGGGAGTTTGGACGTGAAGAGTGAAGGGGGTCTTGTGAGGCGGGGAGCTTCACTCAAGGGACAGCAGCACAGAAACAAACAAACAAACAAAAATAGGAAGCGTAGGTTGCGTAGAAATCATGCGACCAGGGAAACGCGGGCACTTTGAGCGCACTGGAGTGCGGATACTCATGCATGAGGGAGTGGACGAGCGCGCGCGTGGGGGGGGGGGGGGGGGGGTACTCACCGAATCATGCATGGCCGTAGTCCGGGGGATCGGAGACCCTCGCATCCCCAAAATGGCGGGAAGGACTACATCGGGTTTCCTCCAACGAGGTACTAGTCACTGCGTGCACCAAGCGCAAAGCGCGCGGGACGTGCTCGGCGAGCCGCATGTACAGTGAGCAGCATCACACTAGGAATCGTTTGTAAGGCGGACTTCGGCACCTTTCCGGCGCTTTCTTGCATACATACCAGGTTGCAGACCAGGTATGAATGACAACTACGTAGTAGGGGTGGGTGGGTGGGAAGTGCGGAAGCTAAAATCAGCAAAAAAACGTGCGGAGTCGCGCGGTGAAAGCGGTGTTGGAGAAACAAATACAGGAGGAGCTGACAAAGAAAATTGCGGGCTACGGATGACCCAACCCGTGGAGAGGCGAGGAGGTCCACGTGTGGGTGGGAGTGGGGTCGGGGGGGGCTGCAGCTTGGTGTGGGTGGGGGCGAGGGGTAAGCGCGTGAGTTTTCTGAGGCTTCCCAGTTTGAGGTGCCCTTTGCATCGCACCCGTAAACTGACGGCGACTAAAAAAAAAAGGTGCGTTCCATGAGCAATCGCATGGTCTGTTGTAGGTGCCACAGGTGTACCTGGTATATCCGAAGCACTCCAGAAGCAACAAAATATATAACAAAATATGAAAACATCAATAACATTCAACGATGCCAGGATAATGATGGTATTAATTAGGTGGAGTTCCTCAGCTGGGTCCTGAGCCCCATGAGGCAGAAGCACGGTGGCGAAGAAGGCTAAGAAGCGCACAGCAGGTCGGACGGATGACGATCTAAATAATGTAAATCATCTAGTCCAGTCTATATGACTACTATCTAAATATTCTAAATCATCTATGTCATCTGTATCATTTACAAAAATATCCTGTATCTCTGCCGTTATGTATGTGGTGCAGGACCTCTATATAAAGAGTACAGATCCAACCTTGGAAACGTGTGCTAGATCACGCAGATCGCACCGCCCCCCGCCGGTAACATGATGAGCTAGAGCATACAGATCAGATCTTCACCCGAAAGATGCAGATCATCCGGTAGGGATAGCTCATCTTTCCGACCAGTGAAAGAGCGCCACTCCTATCGTAGCCCACGTCTACACCGAAAGGCTGGACGGCCAGGTTGGTCCACGGCAGATATCAACCCGCCTCCGAACAAGTCTCCTCCGAACAAGTCTCACTAAATGACTATTTTTAATCCATTTCAAAATAGAAATAACAAACAACGTAAGATGTTTTTGTTTTGTGTGACATTTGATTCGTCCATCGCCACAATCTAGTCCGTGGTCACAAGATGGGTTAAAACGGTATTTCTGGAGGTTACAGGGTGTTTATTGGCAAGAACAAGATGAACAAAGTGCTCCAACACCTTGGCGTGGAGCGAAAATGGGGTAAGGCAATTGATTTCATATTCTGTAACGGAAGCTTAGTGACTTCCGATCCTTTTCGCTCTGTTCTGTTTGAACGCATAGCACAAAGACAGCGATCATTCACAGAGGCGGGGCCGGCTAATGACATCATTTTAAGAACAAAAAGAGCACATAAGCAGCAGCAACAGCAACAGCAGCAATCAGTTGTTGTAGCCCACGAGCATGCTGCCGACCCACTCCATATAGCAACACCACAGCTTACGCCAGATATGCAAACATGGTATCGTCCGCAGACAAAACATGCTTAATTAAGTCGCTTATCCTCCGAAAGGAGAAAGTGATGGCCAACACACGCAGAAAGCAAATAACTAAGTCGACCACCAACCACAATCTTGTAGTGGTGTACGAAGCAGACTAGTTTTACTACAAATATCATCAACGCTTTCGTCAGACGCGAAGAAACCGGCGATTTTTTCTTTTTCTTTCAACTTCTCGTCACGTGCTCGTGCGTCATCCACTCTCCGCGCCCTCCTACTACTCTACCCTCCAGCACACCTCACACGGGCTATTCTGACACAACAAAGGAGTGCAATCCGTCTATGATAGATTGAACACCGACATCAAATCACACGGCAAGGCCTGTATGCCAAGCCAAACATTTTCTAGCAGTAAACGCTGCTTGTTGTACGAAACGAAAACATGCACCGGGACGGTTTCCCCCACGTCATACAGGAGAACGCACTTGAATCAGAGGGGTGGTGTGGCAGACACACAGCGTACTCTGTGGCCCACCTACCACCCAAACAACGCGTATCACGGCTAGACGCGCTTCTTTGCCGTGCGGGTTGCTTTTCACGTCTCCTCGTAGCGGTAACACATGCCTCCGATCAACCTCTAAAGCCTTTTGTTCCATCCCCTCGGCCCGTTTTTGTATTGTTCCCAACCACACACTAGCCACCATTTTTCAGAAAAGCAAAAGCCCTACGTAGGCGTACCAGCTATTTAGCCGCCAAAATAAACACTAAACTTGCTCCTCAGGGCGGCGTGTGTTGTATCATACACAGTCAAGCCAGCAAAACGGGAAATAATACCCCGCCCGCTACTCGGTGCTCTTGAGCACGAGTAGCTGTCCGTCTTAAGAAGGGTTTGCATTCCCACCAAAAGCAGGCCAAAACAACAGCAGGGTGATCCCCCCCCCCCCCTCCCCCCCGAGGCAACACCGCCTCCACAAATCGCAAGGCGTGTTGCCAAGCCACACCCTCGTCAAAGCAGAAAAAAAATATTCACAGTCCGTGCCCCAGGTAGGCAACGTGAACGGGGGGTCGGCCCTGGCGCGCCACCACCTTCGTTCAAGAAACGCCACAAAGCGCACCCCCCCTTCCAAGCAAGGTAAGCACCCCCCCCCCCCCCCCCCCCCCCCCCCAACCACCGCCACCACCACCATCACCGGCAAAGACGCATGCCGAGGAAATCGACATCTAGCCGGGAACCGCCGCAGGCATGCCGGAACGGGAAGTAGAGTTAGCGCCCCTAGCCGACGCAGGGGGCGGGGGCTGGGGTCGTCTCCGTAAACGATCGTCGGCGTCATAGTCACCCGCCCTTCCTCCCCTCCCCCCCCGCCCCCCACCGTCGCCGGCGACGGCAGCGGCAGCAGCGGCGGCAGCCGCGGCGCCCGAAGACTTGAAGGATTTCTCGGCAGCTTGGCGAGCGGCGCGGGCCCCTCGCTCCCTGACGATGCTGCGGTGGCGCCTCTTGGCCAGGTCACGGAGGAGGAAGCGGAGGAAGCGGAAGAAGCAAGCCTTGAACTGCTCGCTGTTTTCGTTGGGACGCTTTCTCAACGAGTAGCGGGCAGACCTTCTCCGAATATCACACAGAAACACGCAAGACGAGTATTGGGCGGGAGGGGACGGTACGGTGTTTACGATATTAACAAACACGAAAGAAGACTGTTGGGGGCAGGAGACGGTACAGTGTCCAAGATTCGACAATCACGCAAGAAGAGTATTGCAGGTGGGAGGCAATATAGAGTTTTACAACTTGTCAAACATGGTCAAACATGTACTGTACTCATAGTGCCAGGGAGGGGGGGCAGCACAGCGTTTACGAGTCTGTCTACGTAGCTTCGACGCAATGACGGTTCACAGCAACTCCATAATGTTTACACCGACACAACTACTAATACTCCCAGGCGGTCGGGGTTTATGAGGTAACGGTTAAGAGTCAAGTGAGTTTCATTGTTGTGTCGAAGCTAGGGTGCAATCACTACTTCCCCCGGGAATCACCCCCCCCCTTGAACTGCAACAAGGACAAAAGACAAGGACCACACCGCAACGAAACGAAGCCAAGCCAAGCCAAGCCAAGCCAAGCCAAGCCAAGCCAAGCCAAGCCAAGCCAAGCCAAGCCAAGCCAAGCCAAGCCAAGCCAAGCCAAGCCAAGCCAAGCCAAGCCAAGCCAAGCCAAGCCAAGCCAAGCCAAGCCAAGCCAAGCCAAGCCAAGCCAAGCCAAGCCAAGCCAAGCCAAGCCAAGCCAAGCCAAGCCAAGCAAAGCAAAGCAAAGCAAAGCAAAGCAAAGCAAAGCAAAGCAAAGCAAAGCAAAGCAAAGCAAAGCAAAGCAAAGCAAAGCAAAGCAAAGCAAAGCAAAGCAAAGCAAAGCAAAGCAAAGCAAAGCAAAGCAAAGCAAAGCAAAGCAAAGCAAAGCAAAGCAAAGCAAAGCAAAGCAAAGCAAAGCAAAGCAAAGCAAAGCAAAGCAAAGCAAAGCAAAGCAAAGCAAAGCAAAGCAAAGCAAAGCGAAGCAAAGCACAGCAAAGCAAAGCAAACTCAAAAGCAACTCACCCCCTGGCGGAATCATACAGGGCCATGCTGCCGAGTCCGTGGTAGCTGTAGCTGCGGACAATCTTCACGCCCGGAGTCAGTACCTGCACCTCCTTCGGCATCTTAGACTTCTGCTCCCCAGCCATAGGCAACGTCGGCGACGTCGTAGCAGGGCGAGGACCACCGAGCGGGCGCTTCCCATCCCTACCCCCTCCCGGTGTATCTCCTATCCTAGGCGCCCTTTGCGGAACAACCTGTTGGATGGTCACAGATCGCTGCTTCGGAGGGAGAGGATCGGGAACGACAAGTCCAGCATCTCCCCTACGCCATCCCAATCCTCCAGCGGCCTCCTTATCGCCCTGAAACCCGGCGCCAGCTTTTTCCTTCGCTGCTTCAGCAGACGTCACCCAAAACGGAGGGATAGGGGGATGACGAGAAGGGGCATCAGAACAAGGATGTGAACCGCCGTTCTGCGAGCCACTCTGCGAGCCACCGGGGAGTGGAGACTCGTGGTCGTCTTCCGGCATGGGTTCGAGGCTGGCGGAGGACATCGCACCACCGCCCGGCCCTTTCACTACCAGAGGCGCGCGATTTTTCTCGGGAGACGAGAAAAGTTTGCGCCCGACAACTCTAGCCCCCCCCATCTCCCTCGCGCTGTCCGAGTCTTTCTCCGGGGAGGAGGCAGCTGCGTCGGAAGCAGCAACAGCGGAAGACGCAGTACCGCCGGCAGTAGCACCAGCACCATCGGCGGGGGCACCAGCGGCGGTGTTACTGTCTCCAACAATGAGCGGTGGGCGACCACCCCCCCCTTGCCAACCCGGGCAGCTGCCAGCACCACCACCAATGCTACCCCGCCCCCCCTTGCCTTTCCGAGGAGAAACCCCGTCGACGGAAGAGGTGTCCTCCCAGCCGGAGAAGCTGCGGGAAGCGTTGCGCGCGTCAATCGTCTCGAATTTCTCCCGCCAAAAGCCTACCGGCGAGACAAGCTCTGTGTCCGACTCAGCTGAGTACGGAGGTGAACCCAACACCCTGGTCCCCTGTCCCGTCAAAAACGCCACCTGAGCTCCAGAGGAGGGGCTTTCCCGAGAAAGAGAGGCCGTTCCGGGGGGGGGAGCCCAAATGCGCAGGGGGGGGCGTTCCCCCGCACATCCTTCCCCCCCGCTACCGTCCATGCTGTCCGCGGAGATGCGGAGGTCCGAGAGGGTGGGAACGTCCTCGCTGCTAGCGTCATTCGAGCTCTCGTGCGTGTAGGGAGCTGGTTGGGTAGGGGCCTGTTCAGCGTCAAGCGCTTCCTCCTCCTCCGCCTTTGTTGCGTCTAGCCACCCCTTCTTGTCCTCCGCCGTCAAATCTAAGCTCTCTGATCTGCCGCCCGACGCCGGGCGCGGCCGTGCCGGCTTGCTGGTGTCTAGGCTCTTGGAAGCGAGGTTGAAGGTATGCTTGGAGGGGGCTACTGAGGTCTGGTGGTCCACCGCCGCGCGAGCTAGCTCGCTGGAAGTGTCGGCGGCGGTGGAGAGGGCGGGGGGGGAAAGGGAGGGAATGGAAGAATGAAAGCGTTTGGGTTTTGTTTAGTTTTGGGTGGGCGTTGTTTTTCTGGTATTTCATGCTGAGTGCGTTTTATGGTACCAGCACACAAGGCACAGATGGTAGCAGTATACCAGGTACCTGGTCCATGACCTGGTCCATGCAAGCAGTCAACGTTCATCACAAAAAAAAAAACTTGGTTTGGGTGTTAAGTTGGACAAACACAACGCGACAGCTGTTGGACGTGTGGTATAAACTGAATGCTATAATCGTCCCCTCGGGAAATGATCACGATCACGTCATGACCAGGGCTGCGAGTTGGCTGCCTGCAGTAATACAAGGTTGGTAACTCGCTGACCAGGTCTTAGTTAGCTAGGTATTACAGATATCCAATGTGTTCCATAAGGAAAATTGGGGAGGTTCACGTGTTTGCATCTGTCTGGTGCGTGTGTGGCTCGCAGTGTGTTTCGTGTCGACAAAGACTGGAAAAAGCAGTTTGTTGGCTCACCTTTCCAACCAGCCAACCAACTGTAAAGTTGGCTTACTTCGTCAAACAAGTAAGAAGATGGATTGTTTCGCCAACGAACTAAAAAGTTGGCGTACTTCGCCAACCAACTAATTGGTGAGTCTTACTTCGCCAGCTAACTCATTGGTAACCTTACTAGCCGTCAAGTCCAGATAACATAAAGCCCTACTAATAGTCAATAACTCACTGGGCACGCGCGACCACGGTTTCCAGCTCCGAAACCTGATCGAAGTCCTCCCGCCTGATGATACTGTTGCACCGGAAATAATTCACCAGGAAGCAAGTCGGGGGCGGGGGGGTCAACAAGCCGGACGGAGGCGTGCTGCGCCAGGGGAAAATATCACTTTTTCGCCGAAGAATTATGTCTGGCGCTTCTTAAGAGACGAACTATGCCTACCCAATGTCGTTATTAATAGAATGCCATTCGGGTTTAACATCTACTTCAGTGCGTCATGGGGGTCATTCATTGGGTTGGACTTTCCTTGTCTCTCACATGCAGGTGAAGAAAATCAAACTATTTTACAGCTGTGAGATCGTTTCTTGGGAGGTATGGTTTGGTATGGTTTGGTATGGTATGGTTTGGTATGGTATGGTATGGCATGGTATGGTATGGTATGGTATTGTATGGTATGGCGGTATGGTTTGGTATGGTACGGTACGGTATGGTATGGTATGATTTGGTATGGCGGTATGGTTTGGTATGGTATGGTACGGTACGGTACGGTATGGTATGGTATGGTATGGTACGGTGGTATGGATACTCCTGACAAGAAAAAATGAAGAAGACATTAGTTACATCCACACTTTGCGCGTGTCGACAACTAGACAACAAAGCCAAAACATGATAACAACACGAAAGCATTCCCGTACGGGCAGCGAGCAATAAGGGATGACGGCAAACACCAAGGTGGCGTGCACCTGTAGGGCCGCCGGGCATCGCCCATGCTGCTTTATTACCATCGCCATTCTAATTGTCGTCGTCATTCAGCACTAAGGCCGTAAGTTGGCTGGCTATGCAAGTAGTACCAGGTAATTAATAGTAAGTAACGCCAGCTAGCGTTGGGCTGCGAAAGCAACTGAGTTAAATCGACACACGACGCGTATGGAAATACGCGGAAGTGTGGTGAGCTAAAGCTTTATTTTTCCCCATCCGCGGGAGGATGAAAAAAAAAAAAAAAAAAAAAAAAAAGTAAGTAAGTTGTCGACTAGTTGTTGGCTATAACAGGTATGGTACAGCTGCAGACGGTATTTCCTTGCGTACTTGCGGAACTCTTGCGTACTTGTATCCGACTGGTGCGTTTGTGGCTTGCAACGTTTTTTATAACGAGAATTACTAAATTAAGTCACTTGGTTGGCTTACTTCGCCACCCAACTAACAGCTACTAATCGCCATCATAGCCATATTGTAACGAGATGAGACAAAATTAAGTCACTTGTTTGGACTTACTTCGCCGCCCAACCAAAAGCTACTAATAGCTATCATAGCCTCTTCGTAACGAGAAAGGCATAATTAAGCCACTTATATGGCTCACTTCGCCACCCAACCAAAAGCTACTGTTAATAACAGCTATCATAGCCGTTTGTTAACGAGATGGACTTAATGAAGTCACTTTGTTTGGCTTACTTCGCCACCCAACTAACAGCTACTATTAACAACAGCTATCATAGCCTTTGGGTAAAGACTAGATTAAGACACTTTTTTGGCTTACTTCGTCACCCAACTAATTGCTGCTAATAGCTATCATAGCCGTCAAATACTGCCAACTCGCCGCGCACAAACCAAAAACACAGCAACAACCACGGCAATCTCACCAGGCGATGTCGAAAAGAGTTAACCCCGCGGCCACCCCTTCCTTTAGCAGTGTTTCTGCTATGCGCAGATTCTTAAGACACGACTCCGGCAGGTTAAGCGCGTCGCCAAGCTTCTCCGCGGTCTTCTCCGGGTTGAAGGACTGTATGTAGTTGTACAGCTCGGGATCGATGGGCTGGATGCACAAGAGAAAGCGACAAGGACAACCACGGGACGGAACCGGATACGATGACCGGATATGACAAGACAGGTCGGCACAGCACACGATGACCGGGCAGGACACGATGGAACAGGAGATGACAGGGCACGATAAGACGCGACAAAACCGGACAGGACAGGATATGACAGGACAGGAAGGACAGGACGGGACGGGGCAGGACAGGACGGGGTGGCAGCTCGGCGAAGGACAAAAGGTACATTTGACAGGCGTTACCGCCAATACGTAAATGCTGAAGCGTAAACTAACGGACGAGGAGCATATGCTCGAGGAGGAGGCTGAAGCAACGATCATCTGGATATCACGACCCCGCCCGAAGCCGCCTCCGTTACCTTTAACGCTCTACCTGCCAGCCTGACCTCCGCTACTCAAGAAAGCACGCCGGCAGGAACAAAACAAAGCAGAGTACACAACCAGAGGCAAACGAATATAAAAAAAACACATAGACAAATATCGTACTAACAGTAGACCGGCCTTTTCGGGCGCGTCACGGGCCTCTTTTGACATTAATATGCTATTTCAATGTATGGGGGCGGTCAGTCGAAGGGGTCAAACCGCAGTCACGTGCACAGTCTCTTTGCACACAAAGGCGGGTTTCCACCAATTTTAGCTGCAATTTCGCACACACGGGGGCGTTCACGGCAGCCCCCCCGTCCCGTCGTTACGCCTCGCTTTCAAGATGAGCGCGTCTTTCTGTTACACTCGGATAATTAATCTTCCCGAACCATTACCCCCCGCCCTCCCCGCCCCCCCCCGGCGAAAAAACAACGATAACGGCATCACATCCATACACTCTCCCCCCACGAGGTGGTAAGCCTTCCACTCCTCGTCAAAACACGCCCAGAATCTCACACATTCACACATACGCACACACGCACGCACAAACACGCACCAACCCACACGCACAGACGAATACGCACGCAAGCACGAATACGCACGCAAACACGAACACGAACACACACAAAAACACCTACGCACAGCCGACCGTTTCCGCTATCCAATCGTCAACCTTCCCCTCCACCCTTTCCCCCAACCCCTAAGCGCAAAAACTAGCACCCACCTCCTTGACCTGCCGCCAGTTCAGCCAGCACCAGTCACACCAATCGATGACCAGCTCATCTGAC
Source organism: Undaria pinnatifida (assembly GCA_012845835.1). Classification (NCBI taxonomy): domain Eukaryota; class Phaeophyceae; order Laminariales; family Alariaceae; genus Undaria; species Undaria pinnatifida. The sequence continues at coordinate 12,671,908 of JABAKD010000030.1, forward strand.
AGGCACAGGCCGTGGTCAATCGGGATCAACTCATACTCCGTCTTGCTCTCCTGGAACCTTGTCAACCGACGCGCGCTTCCGCCCCCGGCATCCTCCCCTCCCCCACCGCCACGGTAACTCCTCGAAGGCGTTGCCCCTTCCCCGGGGACAGGGGCTGTCTGTCCCCCCCCAGCCGCCGCCGACTGTCCCATGCTGCTGTCGCTGCTATCTTGGCGCATGTGGCGGCTCCCGCTTCCCTGGCGATTCCGGTCTGAAAAACTGCAGCTGCGTCGAGGACGGCTTCTTACGAGGATATTGACGCTGTTGCGGTCGCGGTTAAGAATACGCATGTCTAGAAGGGCGATTTTCTGAACCTCTCGCGGGGTCAGCTTTGACGGGGAGATGTCCTCCACCACCTGGTAGGGAAGGGTCAGGGGACGCAGGACAGGGGGGCGTGATAGAGGAGGGGCGGAGATGGGGGAGAGGGGGGGGGGAGGGGGAGGCGGTAAGAGGGGAAGGAGAGGGGGAGGGGAAAGGGGAGGAGCGGGAAGGGGAGAGGGAAAGGGGGACCACACGGCAGGCGACGAGATGCGTTAGCTTTATTACGAGTGTTGAGTAAGGTATGCAAGGCCCTCCGCTTCGCGGGCGGCAATTACCGCTCGCTGTGCTCGCTCAGGAAGGAAAAAATATCAGAACAAATGAGCAGAAGCGGACAGAGGTCCACGAATAATTGTAGGTGCTGGCGAATTGACATGCCAAGAGCCCCACCTCCATGCTCCAGGGAAACGACCCGGACGCCACAAGTATACCGTATGCACGAGTCATCCCTCTATAGTGCTATCCCTCTGTAGTGCGGGATTGAGCTCCATAAGTGAGGAACTAGCGGTTAGTCATTATTCAAGTCATTTCACGGATACGCATATTGTTTTTTAGGGCTAAGGCATAGATGCTCATCATTCGGGTTGCGCGAACGAATGCCTTCGAAGTCATGTATACCAGGGTCATGATGATATTGAGCTCTTCCTCATGTTAGGAGCTCAGAAACTTCTTCGAATCTGCTGCACCCCAAGCTACCGTGGGACGGCTCGCACCTGATGTCTTACTTGCTGTCGTGTACATGTCTCAAGAGCTTGTGACTACATAGCTTTTGCCTCTCTATAGAACGACAAGTCGGCACGGACTCTGACTGGGTACGACGGATGTGGATGGGTGGAAAAAGTGGGTTATTTGATCAACACACGGGGTAGTACCGTGGAACGTGTGTGGTTGAAGTGCCAGCAGCGAGATTATGGTGAGGTCAGTCACCCTCGGATGTTCTATTCTAAAAACAGTGCATTACGTCAATATGGCGGTCCGTCACAAGGCTGAGTGTCACCGGTACTGTACTTGGAAATAAATGAAAAGCAGTTGTTGGTGGCTTCGTAACGCAATTTTCAAAGCGCCACAACAAAAAATACCCGCACGATACATATTGGCTCTCGGCACCGCTTTTGCTCTTGTCTGCTCGCTTGCGTTGTCGCATTCTGGTCAACACAGACGTACTGCTGTGTATTGATCCGAAAAAAAAAAAATCCCCCTCGGCAGTAAAGAGCCGAGAGGAGTCTGCGAGGCCAGAGAACCGTCGAGGGCGGCCTCCGAAGGCACCGATTTTTTCGTGAGTGAGTATATATACTCTGAGCAATACCCCGGTATACCCGAGTACGACAAAACTAAACAGGGTTGGTACCCGCGGACCCCGAGGTATACGGACAGGGTAGGGGACTAGGTGCGTTAGTGTGATTCTTAGGATGTGTTTACAGTAGTAGGGTAGACTATATAATACCTTGCGCCGTACCCGGGTACATACCCGAGCGGGGGATTTCGAAGCCGCTCTGTGACCTCACCATATCATGCCGGACGAACTCTTGGAAGCTGCCGAGCTTCTTCCGCTCCTTGTGGTCCCAGTAGCAGAACGCCGGATGCTTCGCCTCGACGAGGGTCGTCGCAGGAACTCCGTGCAGGTGCAAGTCGTCCTACCGCCAAGAAACGAAACACCCACCACCGACACCGACACCGTCGAAAAATCAGCAGCAACGACAACACCAACAACATAAAATGAGCAACAATAAAATACGAACAACAAAACTAGCAAGCAGTGCAAAAAAATGTGACCAATTGGATGACAACAAACCATTTATTCAACAACGAATTACGACCAGCACCAACAGCATACATACCACATTCCTGGTCTGCTCGTAGCACCCCCCCCCCCACCCCCGCCCTTCCCCCTTTCCCCTCAAAATAAAGCGCTCACCAGTATATAGGCTGCCACTTCTCTGAGATAAGATTCCCCCGCATCTATCCCGGGGCGCATGGACACTTCCGCCCCCCCCAACCCCCCCTGCATCGCCTCCCTGTGGGCACGGCATCATCCAAACGAGAAGGGCAGCGGTCCACAAGTCAAAACAAACCATAACAGAAGTATGGACAACAACGAAAATAGGAGAAACAAGCAACGCCAAAAGCAAAAAAAAAAAAACGTCAAAACAACATCAAAAGTCAAAACGAGAACGACCAGTCAAAACAAACTACCAAAAATCAACAAGCCAAGGTATGGCAAGGCCAGCCGGCTAAAACCGGTGCAAAGCAGCCCAGCGCAAACCAAACACACGGGCAAGGCAATGCTATTAATAGGCACCTTGGGTTGTTGGGAGCGAACGGCTCTTCATCCTGAGGCTTAAAGACGGCTACTTTCTGCCGCGCAGCGTCTTGGAGAAAGTAGGTCCCCCCCGTGCCCTCCAGGGTCAGCTCCGGCTTGAACCCGCGGTCAAGACCACGCCGAGCCTGAACAACAGGCAGGGACGCAAAAGCAAAGCGGGCGAGCAGGCAAGCAGGCAACAACGAAGTGTTCCGGTGGGCAGAACAAGCGAGAGGGGGAGGGGGAGGGGTTATTCCAGATTTTTCGGAAGGTCGTCGTCATATGGTGTTCACGTCACGGCCACCACAAGACACAGAGGTGGCCGCAGCGTGCGGCACAAAAACCGCTATCTTCGCGTATGAGCCAAAATCACGGGCTCCAGCGATAGGTTATGAGCCCGACTCGGCAGGTAGCCCCAACCAGGGATTGCCTCGAACATTATATACGAGCACATATGGTCAACCTCTTGCCATCCGCAGGCAACCCTCTGTGATGAACAATGGTGGGCTGCACCGCGAATCACAGGGAATAATCTACTGCTTGGTTGGACGCCTCCCCATATTCCCACCAAATGGCCACTGGGAGAGCTAATGAGAGCTAATGAGGTCATCTGTCATACGCTGTGATACACAATGCATACGTGCCGTCGAAAACGGACACTGGTATGCGTTCTAAACTGGAATAACTTATGCACTGCAATCAGAAGGCTTATGAAATCCTGTATAATAGGTACTGCTGTGGGCGGAACTGTAGGCTAAGCTGTTAACTCGTTGGGGCTGGTCGCCGGTACTTGCCCGGTTACTTGGGCGGTGGCTAGGTGGTTAACTGTTTCTTCTTGAGTTTTCAAGAGCTGATTCACGATACGCGTGGTTATTTACTGTTTATGTTAAGAACGCCTGCGTTCCCCCTTTTCAACTTGCGACGCCTCCGAGATTTCAATCCAAATCCATCCCGCAAGGGAACCTCGTAATCAGATTACATACAGAGTCCACAGACTGCGCCATGGACCATTCGCCGGGGAGCGGTAGACAGGGTACACGTATACGTTAGCGTCCGACGCGCAAAGCGCTGATGGAGGTATCTCCGTAGGGCAAGACTGTGGTTGTTGGGCGATGATGGCGATCGGTGATGCTATTCACATACGGTAGGGCACTCTGTTTAAGAGCGTCCAAAAAATAAGAGGAAACGGACTTAACGCCTTTCGATATGCACCTGCGTGTTCGAGAACAAGCTGCTTGGAAATGAAACGGGATCAGATTTACAGCAGAAAAAGGGCCAAGAGCGGTCGAATCGACTTGTCACGCCATGTAACGTCTATACGAAAACCTACATGATACCGAATCCTACATAACAGCGGCAATACCAGCCTGTTCCGAGAGGCTCTTAGCGCCAGGTTTGAAGCCGCCACATGGATGACGCGATTCGCGGCTGGTCAGTGCGCGAGTGCTCCGACGTGAAAACAACAAACGTGTGCAGCCCACAGCAACAACTAAAATCCCACCAACTCTTACATTACACCGGCAGCAACAGCAGCAAGAGCGGCAACAAAAAAAGGTAACAGCAGAAAACGCCGCAGAAGCAGCAGGAGTGATGGACCCACGAAACACGAACAAGAAAAACAAGGCACGCGCCACTGCTTCTATCAAACGCTGGCCTGATCATCACTTTTTGCATACCTGGCCAAAAATCGCTATTTTGTTTCCAGGTTGCCAAAATTGCCACATTTTTTTCTTACCTAGCCAAGCTGATAATTATGTTCCAACCCTGCCAAATTGGCACATATTCCATCAACCTGATCCAGAAAACCCTCTTCAATTTTTTCCCAACAGGCTGAAAACTGCCCCATACTTTATCTCACCTGGCCTAGAACCCTCGAAAGCGATCGCGGGAGGCCGCCAGCGCCCAGAAACGGCTCGAGGCTGTACGGCTTGCCCATTTCGTCCTGAGGCGAAGAAGCAAGGTACACCGTCTGTCCGTCCCTGTAGATCCCGCAGTCTTGGAGTGTGTGCGGGTTGCGCAGCTCACCACCTCGGAAGAAAAGTCGCTGCAAAAAAAAAAAAAAATGCGGGTCGGGGTTTGTTTCGAAACGAAACGAGACAGAAATTCTGAAAAACCGATTTAAAAACGGATCCTTTTCTTCCGAAACGGAACCTACAAAACGAATACGTGAAACCAATTGAAAACGCATCGTTTTTTCTCTCGAAAACGGGACAGCCAAAACAAACAGTGAACCTGATTTTACACGGCGGCGGCAGCGGCAGCCGCCGCGGTGGCGCCGGCGACACGAACAGGCGGTTGGGCGGGTCACAACGTGTCCAGGAAGGAGAACAAGTCAACGACAATATTTCGCCAAAGGCTATATTTCGCCAAAAGCTACTGCGACAGATTTCCAACAATACAGTTCCACGATATTTATCAATTTCTACCCGGTGGGAGGGGGGGGGGGTGTTCCTCGAGGAGGCGTGCTGTGCGCCGGCGACACGGACGGGCGGTTGGGCGGGTCACAACGTGCCCAGGAGGGGGAACAAGTCAATGACAATATTTCGCCAAAGGCTATATTTCGCCAGCGGCTACTGCAATAGATTTCCAACCATACACTTCCACGATGCTCCTCGATTTACACCGGGAGGGAGGGGGGGGGGGTGATCCTCGAGGAGGCGTGTTTTTACATCACTCTAATCGAAATAGAGTGCTTTGAGGCCTTGGGGTGAATACCTAAATGCACTCTATACTTCCGAACAGAGTGATAGCTGTCATGATCCCGAGCCCAACTGGTAACATTTCTGGAGTGCAGGATTGTATTCTTGAAACTCTTTGGGGCCAGAGGTAGGTCTTGAGACTGGCGATAGCAAACGCCGCTTTGGACGGAATTGTAAGGAACACGTGGCGTATTCATTCCCATATCCCAACGGCCCTTACAGTTCCGCCCAGGGTTGTACTATAGCATCGGCCTTGACAGCATACCTATGGGCTTTGTCAGTAAGAAATACGTCATAGCTCCCGTACACGCATGCTTCGTGTATACGTGACCATCTTTGAGCGTTCGGTTCACTGCTGTATCACGTATCCCCCTTCATGCAAGTGGGCAGTATCATAACCCCAGCCCCTTCGCAAAATGTTGGCGCCTCGTGTCCTGACATCCTGACTGGAAAACCGTACGTGCAAAATGCAAGGTACCAACATGTCCTCTACCCAAACAAGCGCAAAGCAGAACGGCGACGCACCAACCCGGGCAGCAATGGTACACTATTAACAGTACGGTTCGAGGCAATCCTGTATCGCTACGTACTACGCTACTACTACACAGTTGGAACTATGCAACAGTCTGCAAGAAATCACGTCCATGGCAACTACTGCAACTCGTAACCCATGAATAAGAGAGTAGGTATGAACAAATAGAGATCCTATACCACAACACCCGGAGGGCATCACAAGCAGCAGCATCAACACGCCTCATAACAGCCTAGTCACAGTCAACATATCAATAACAACACGCAATAGTATTATCACATTCACATTCTAGTCAACACATTCTAGTCAACACATTTTAGTCAACACATGCTAGTCAACACAGCGATGGAAGGGAGGGGTCGTTCGACATGTTCTGGGGATACGCAACCAATCACAAAATATTCCTCGCGTATCGCGCAGCTCGGGTGATGCCCCCCTCGGTGCTCGACGAATTTCAGAGCACACGAGTTGCCTATGCCAAGTCGCAATGTTGGCCTAGTCTAAGGGTACTACGGGGAGACACCGACCTGTATCCTACATGAGGCCTAAGGGTACTAAGGGGAATCATCCACCTATATCCTACATGAGGACACAAACACCGTAACACGCGCGATCGGAGCATATCACACACAGCTGGCAAACATGAGCTTACATAGTTGAAATCCTTTATGTCACAGCTGTGTACTATTATACTGTATTATCGTATTTTGAATTTGTAATAACAAAGACAAGTAGTTTACAGTAGTACAACACCTACTCGTTGTCTAACGCAATGCCATAATGCAGTATACGAGTACAGCAGTACCATAATACAACTCATACCTGCGAGGCTGCTGGCAGGTGCAGCAGGCTCTGCAGGATATCCTTCAGATCTTTCACCGTGCTCCAAGATTTCACCATTAGCGCCCGTTTCCGAGCGTGGATCTTGCCATCCAGCGGCTGACATGACGAACAAACAGAGGATACAAGCAATGCGAAGAAAATCTTGAGCTTGACCCGTTTGCCTCGAATAACACCTCGCTGTCGCAACCGCTGATCCAACACTACTATTGATACGTCGTACCAAGTAATTCCCAGCCTGTTGACGCGGACACAGTTATCATACTCTTACTTTCCAGCTCAGCTCGTATCACAAGAGATGTCACCCCCACCGCCGACCTTCTGGACAAGCCGTGGTCATATCTGTCTCCCCTTCTTCCCCCCGGTGCGTGCCTTCGTTTATGTCGCGCATAGGGTTCAGCATTCCTACAGCTCGCCGATTAGCATCGAGCTTTGTCAACTCGCGCTCTCGGCACTTTTGGCATGTCAACTATTTAAGAAAAAACCCATTGCCGCATGTGCACTCACGAAATCGACCTCAAAAGTTACGCGGGTTACTGCTGTTGGATCAGTGGGGATGCCAGTTCTAGTTCTCAAAGGGAGGCTAGTTCTTAACGCCATTTCCAGTTTGCCAAGGAGTTCGCCAGTCTAACGGGGAGCGACTGCTCCCAAAGCTTCGTGCCGCCGACAGTTTCAATAATCCACTACTTTTCACCGGCCCACCGCTATTTCACCACTTCGTATACTCACCACCCACGGCTGTGCCGTTTTATGATACTGGTATGGGGTATGGGCCTTTCGTTGCGCTTTCGCGATGTTGTACCAAGTACTGGTATGTTACCAAGTACAAGTATCGACCCAATCGGGACCCACGTAAAGCGAACTATAGTGCGTGGTATGGGCCATTCGCTGCACTGGCTTGCTGCTATACGAAGCACTGTTGCCTTACCAAGTTCAAGCATGAACCATGTTGGGGTCCACGTGCTACATACACAGCGATCAGACTACGTACCCAGGTACGAGCATAAAGGCAGATGCGGTCTTATCAATCGTCAAACGGGAGCGCGCTGCAGTACACCTATCATCGTTACCATCATGTTGCGAATACGTCGAGCATCTATATACTTGAACAGCACCTCCTTGCAATCATTCAGGGCCAACCCCTTTGGAACACCGAAACGGATGTAGAAAACGAGTGTCGAAAACGAATGTCGTAAACGAATGTCGAAAACGGATGTCGAAAAGGAATGTCGAAAAGGAATGTCGAAAAAGAATGTCGAAAACGAACGTCAAAAAAGAAATGGCGATCATAGTATCGGCCATACAAAGCAGTCCTTTCCGCTGGGAAAGGGGACGTTTCCGAAGGAGGTTGCATGACACACGCCAGACACGGTCGAACCTGTACTACTGCTATATCTTCCTAGTAGTAGATGCTAAATAAAATCGCACTATATTCTTGTCGTTGTTTATGTCGCTATATATATTTGATCTCACAGCCGAAGTGTATTTGAATATTATTTGTGACCTAAACCTCCTAAAAAATCTCCCCCTCCCCCCCCCCCCTCTTGCTCTCCCTTACTCAAACGCCCCACCAAATATCGAAATCCGCCACATTAATAAACACTTCACGCACAGGATATCACCTCATTATCTTTCGAGAGCCGTCCATGCCGCTGTGTTCCCCCCCCCCCCCCCCCCCCCCCCCCCCCCGCCTCGAACGCCCCTTTCTTCCCCATCACCCGCACCTTCGCCTAGACCTAGCACCACACGTATAACAAACCCCTCACCTAAAGCCCTTCCCCCCCCCCCCCCCGCCCCCCGCCCCCGCCCCCACCCCCCACCCTCCCCCCCAACCCCACCCCCTCGAACACTCCACCCTCTCTTTACTCACTGATTGTACGACTTACCCCAGAATATACACGATGAACTGATGTATTATTTCCAAAAATGTCACATTTATCCCCTCGAAATAATGTATAGTTTCCAGGCACATATCGAGCTGCCCCCCCCCCCCCCCCCCCCCCCTCCCCCCCCCCCGCGCCAACCCCCCCCCCCCCCCCCCCGCCCCCAATAATATACTGGTGCCAAAACCGTCAGATTTATCCCCTCGAAAGGATTTATAGCTTACATGCACAAATTGCCCCTTTCCCCCCCCCCCCCCCCCCCCCCGCCCCCCTCCAAACCCGCTCGCTTTTGATCAAAACCAGGCCCCCCCTTTGCCTTCACAGCTGTCAGATTTTGTCCCCCTCAGAAACGGGTTTTATAGTTTCCGCGCACAGACTGACTAAAATCATCCTGTTGACCCTGATAGCTACACTGTAGCTGTAAGGGGAGTCGCCGACCTATATCCTTAATGAGGACACACAACTCGTAATGCGCGCGATCGGAGTATCACACACAGCTTGCAAAGATGAGTTTCGACGAAATCTTCGATCTCACAGCTGGAGTGTATTTTAATTTTTATAATATTCGACAATCACGAAAAAAAAGGGTCATGAGGTGGTGCCTGTACTACTGCTGCTGCTAAAGCTCTTCCTAGAAGCTTGAAAAAGTCGCACTACATACTCTTTTTTTTTAGATGGCTATCCTACCATCAAGAAAACATAGGTTAACAAAATCGCACTATGTACTCGTTGTTTAACGTCGCTATCCTACCATTAACGAAAAAAAAAGGGTTGAAAGCCTTTTGCGACTGCAAAAATGATCCCGTGCATAATCCAGGCGATTTGTCTCGAAAAGGTGGGTGGAATTCTGAAATGGTCAAGGGAGAACAAAAAAACTCCTGTGAGGTGCGTACCCATGCACCAGCCCCTGCTTCGGTCTACGGTACACGCGGCAATGCAGTTTCGAGCGTGAGCTTCACACTAGACAACATCGTTAGCGTTGCTTTCCTTCATCACCAAAGCATACCTGGTACGTGAGTACAAGGTACCAAATATGTCGAGAGCGGTGGCAAGCAAAAACGCGCGCTGGCCAAGGATGCAGGGTCAAGTGTTCCACACTAAAAGCTAGTAGTCTGGTGCCAGTCAAGGTAAATGAAGTAAAAACATGCTGTCAGCTGGCATGTTTACTGGTACTCCTTGTCGTTTATTTGTACACCGCGCTATTATTATCCACAAAAGAAACAAATTACCCAAGCTGGCATTGCCATACTATTCCGATGTAGTGTTTACGTTCGTATCATGAGTAAAACAGCATATCATACGGAGAGTAGCATCGTAATTCGTCGAACTCACGGCTGACGTCCTTGAAATATTTTTATAAAGTACAGTATGCCGTATATGGTGCGTCGTGCGTAGGATGGCGGCATATTTTGAAAATAAAAATAAGTGCATAGTGCATACTGCTGTACGTCGACCCCCTGCTACGTCGTATATACGTACGTACGCACGCACATTAGACGCGACAATCGCACTGCATCATGAAATATAAAATATACCAACAGGGAGTCGTACAACAACAGTAAATCATGGTGTGTTAATCGCGGAGGCATACTGGGTTTAGACTATGGCTGTACGAGTGTCATCAAATAAAAAATCTATTACACGAGTGCTCGTGCGTGATGACGGAGTAAGGCGCAGGGACCGGGCAACGCCGCCGTTTTACGTATGTATGAATCCAACTCCTGCTGCTGTACTCATCAAAACAGCTGCCGCTAAGCTATTACACGTGTATTAGACCATATGGTACGAAGCATGTACACATGTATTACACATACCCTGGTATGTTCTGGGTTTGTACCCTCCCCCCCCCGATACATGGCCGGGCCCGATCAATAGTCGTGTGTAATTATCCACCGCAAAATAAGAACACCATGTCCGGCTAAGGATACACACTATAGTTAATACCATGTAGTGCGTAGTATGTAGGGCTGGCGCGCCGCAAAGGCTAGTCGGGTGCGACCTTCACTTGTGTGCATACAGTACCAGGTATTGCAGCAGGGCCTTTTTGGGATTTGAGGGGGCGTGGGGCGTACTCACATGTTGCTTGCCTTACTCATTTGACCCTTGAACACGCATCCCTTTTTCGAGACGGAGCACCTTTCCTACTCCTAATAGAGAACTCCAACATTTGTGGGCGCTCAGAAGGTTTCTTCCATGTAGTACACACACACCTTTGTTGGAAATCTTATCTCCCTTCTTGGGGAGCGAAAAACGTGACCATAACACCTTTATACCATTGCGAGGATTACGATTACAGCATCAGCCACAAGAACAACTGGGGCTGCTACTCGTACAGACATAATACCGTTACTGCTGTATCGTAGATTAGACTAGGGGATTATTAACAGGGTTTTCACGTACCATCCTGTTGGGACCTACGTTTTCAGCGACCAAAAAAACTATCAAGTGCGGTGATATCATCAAGATTTTTACAGAAAAAGCGCGCAGCAGCACAAGTATCACTACGCTGCCTATAAGTGCGGTGTTATCATCAAGTTTTTACAGAAAGAGCGGGCAGAAGCACAAGTATCACTACGCTACCTGCGCGCCAGCTGTACAGCTCCTTACACTTCACTTTCGTTACATCCCCTACAAACCCAGCAGCGCAGGCTGCTTCGTGTAGCCGATACAACTGCAGTGCAACTAATTTGTACCATGGTACCTGGTATTCGACAGTTTTCCCATCTCAAGTCCCGCATAAACATGATGATTGAAGCATCGGCTACTGGAAGAGGGGCTGGGGTACGGCGAAAGGTAGTCGGTTGCGATGGTCACTCTTGCATACTGCTGTATGGAGCCTTTGCGCGGTTCAGAGGGGGGGGGAAAGGTTAAATGTACGTGGCGATTACACGAATACATGGAGCATCGGCCACACGAGACAACGAGGGCTGCTATGATATATATATATATATATATATTTTTTTCTCACACGTTTGCTTTCCAGCTTCTGGACAAGCCGTGGTCACAGGTGTTGTCCCTTCTCCCCCCCGGTTCTTGCCTTCAATTTTTATCGCGCATAGGGTTCAGCAATCCCACTGCTCCTTTGATTTCCATCGAGTGTTGCTAACTCACGCTCTCGCGCTTTCCGTAAGTCACTTTGTGCACAAGAAAAAGTCCCAACGAATTTATACGAGCGTGCACTCGGCGGGGCTCGAACTCACGAAACTGACCTATACCAGGCTCGAGGATAACCTGATACGCCACCGGGGCGACCCTGAGATATAAGACGTGGTGACGTTCTTATCGCCGGCGATCCAAAAATAACCCCTCAGTTACTTGACTTGACTATGCGTCGACGGCTGATGCTATACCGTTTCCGTAATATCATACGCTGCTACTGCATCATAGATTAGACTAGGGGGGAAGCATGGTGCTTCCAAACTTTTCGGAACTCAGTTTTTGTGGGGCCTGAAAAACGAGAAAGTGTCATATAGTAAGAGCGAGCAGCAGGTACGAGTATCGTTACGCTGTGCGCGTGCCGTGCAGCCCGTTACATGCAGCTTGGTCACATATCCTAACCCAGCAGGCCAGGCTGTCGTGTGTTTCGTGTGACCAATGCTTCAACGATAATTTGGATTTGACATTTCGCTATAAAATAATCAAGTCCCAAAGGGGTTGAGAGTATCCTATCATCGTAGGTACCAGGTAGGTAATATTAGCGTACTAGAGGTACATAGCAAGGATAGGGCAAGGGCACGGCGAAGATTAGTCGATTGCAATGGTTACTTGCGCATTGTGCAGTACGGGCCAGTTTGGGAGTTACAGCGAGAAAGAGCGAATACAACTGGCGATTACACGATTAACATGACACGATTAACATTTCACCATTGGCCACTATCATAGGCTGCTGTGATAAGACTAGAGTCTACTGTAAGGAGGATGCTGCTGTTCATGTCGGATAAGTGCCAAGAGCTGGACGACACGCGCGTGGCAAGAACTATCGCGTGCTGCGCGTTCACGATACGATGATAGTTCAGTAGCAGTCCCTCTATAGTGCCGATTGCCGCCTATAGTGCCTGTGAATTCGCTTGGCACGGGAGCAACCTACGGTGGCACTATACGGAGTAGTGCCGGTTGCCGGTATAGTGCCGGTATTCCCGGCTATTAATAGCAAATACCAGCATTATAGAGGGGCCACAACTGTACCCCACTCATCGTGAACAATGTCGGGCCTGGCTTCGTAGACTAAACAAGTAAGAGTGTCTCGCACTGATAGTCTACTATGAGCAGCAGCAGGAGCAGCAGCCGCTGCAGTAGTAATATCACCAGTTAGTACTGTGGTAGCAGCAGTAAAAGCAGCAGCAGGGTAGAAGCAGTGCTACTTGCTCCCGCTCGAGGTAGATATCATGCCGAAGCAGTATTAACGCGAGTATTAGTTTCAAGGCAGGTATAACTACGTACGAGATAGGTTTCGCGTACCGCACTGTAACGAGTGAGCAGTTATCGCTCTGATGTTACTACAGCAGTACTGCTGCGTTGGCCCGCTCGAGCGCTGAGGCAACGATATTACTGTGATACTGGACTACCAGGTATGCCATTACTAATATCCATGAGAGTACTTACTTGTAACGATACAATTACGAGCAGTTAGGGAAAGCGAGAGGGGACTTGAGAGGCGCAAACAAAAACAGTACCGAAAAGCACAGCAAAGAGTAGAGTGCAAGGTGCAAAATGCAACACAGTTAGCGCGTGGAAGAGCAGCATCAGTTCGTAGTGGTATGCACACAACCTCGCAGCAAAAAATAAACAAGCCGCGGTTAACTTCACTCCCCAAACGTACGAAGCCACAGAAGAGTCGTTGTCATGTCAGCATCAGAACAACACCGTCACTTGAGCGAGGTACAACGCAAGATATCATACCAGGTATGTGTGCCTCGCCGAGCGCCAAGCGGTAGGGCGTGGCCTAGGTGACCAAGTGACCAAAGCTAACTTTACACGAAGCTTCTTCGTTCACAAAACGCGACTGGCTTCGATATTGTTCGTTCCGAAAACCTGTTTCGATCTTTCGATTCACGCTCTGTAGTTTGTTCCACGCGCCAAAAACGATCCTGCGAGAGGCGCCGAACAGCGCACGACCAACCCCAATGATTTCTTTACGCGACACAACAAACATGCGAACGGTCCCCAATTCAGTTCAATATCAATTTGGGCCCTATCCTTGGATTAAACCGCCACCACCTTCCCACCCGCAAATAGGCCTATCACGGCTCAATAACGTCTCGTACTGCTCGGCTGCTGCTTTTGTCCCATACCCTGTGCAAGTCAACATGGCTTGCCTGCTTGACTTGACTTGATCAAAACAGACAGCATGTTATGTACCTCGCATATCATACTCGCATCACATCATACCCCTGGTGTGTGTCGGCTGCTCCTCCTGTAAAAAATTAGAGGGTGCCTCTGGTAGAATTCATAGCTCCAAAATCGGATTGTGAGAAAGATGTACCTGGCACCAGGCATGACAAGCACCTAACAACCAACGAAGGTCTTGCGGCCGTAGCAGAAGCAAGAACAGCAAGCAGCGAGGCTCCGCAACGAGGGCGGGGGGGGGGGGGCTGACCTTGATGCAGATGGTGAACTCCCGTACGGCATGATCCTCGCTCTTGCCGAACCTCCCAAAAGACGACATGCCCGCGTGCCAGATTGAACCTCGTTGTCTCTGTGTGCTGGGTGCCTCTTGGAAGGATGGATCGATCGATCTCTGTCCTGTCTGACTATAATATGCTCCCTCTAAGCGGACGCCCCCCTACCCCTCGAGAACGCGCTTCAGGCAACCTGCCGATCGTGACGGCCACGAGTAGTGTTTGCCGTCAGAGCGTCAGCTCTCGGCAAGTCAATGCAGAGAGAGAGAGAGATAGTCCACGCGCACCAAACGAGCGATCACGAGGCACACACACACCTTTGTTGGATACTCGATGATTGTGCTCCTGTCTGGAGCGGCAACTTGAGCAAAAACAGCACCACAGCAGCAATCGACTCGTGAACGTTGGCTTGCCCTCTTGATGTTCTCGGAAGTGCTACTCCAGAGCTCTGAAAAAAAACGCCACAAGGAAAGCTAGCAGCTTCAGTAGAAGATCACCGCTCACCCACTGCTGATCCAGATGCCGGTCAATACCGCGGGAGCAGCTATAGCCGATGCCGGGTCGTATAGGGTAAGAAAGCTACAAAGGACTGCTCCTGCTTCCTGCTGGGGCAGACTTTGACAGAGGAGCGCACGTGCTCACGAAGCGGCGAAGCCTGCCTTAGGAGTACTGCTCTTCTCGAGCAATTTGACGGGTCTAGACTAGGGGACTCGCAGCGGTGATCCCTTCTCCACCGCTTCCCCGGAAGCTTTGCGACCATGCAGCGATGGCCGTCCAAGAGCCCCCGCCGAGATGCGCGCCCCCAGCGCAGGAGCTACCCCTTGGCTGTGTGCTGTGGGCTCCGGAAACGAGCTAGAGCCAAAGTCGGAAGACGAACGCGGACGCTGATCTACGAACGTCTTCCGCCAGAAGGAGGCTACGCGAGGGGGACCTGAAGTGAGAACGAGACCGTGAAGGGCTTCCAGGAATCTCGTCTCCAGGGGGCTGTCCCTCGAGCCTATCTGACTTGAACGCGCACGCTTTTCAATAACCTGGGCTTGCAATCTGGGTCCAAGTCCGAAGTGAACAAGAAAAGGGTTTCTATAGAACTGTGTGGCTTTACAAAGCATGGGTCAGATCGTCGAAACCCCCGCTCAACGCCGATAACAGGGTGCCCTTGCTCGTTCCGTGTGGCTGTTGATCTGTGGTTGCAGAGGTTATGAAGAGGTCCTACGCGGAAGAAGAGGCCTTCATCAAGAGGGAAGATGGACAGCGGTTCCGCATCAACCCGGGCTTCGTCCCGAACATGAAGGCAAGCCGGGAACATGCGACAGAGATTGGCAATAGATTTTGCAAGCGGCTGCGATTCATCACAGCACAAAAATCACGTACATAATAATCGATCGCGTGTGGATGGTCTTCTAGTGAATGGGTTTAAGTGTTGAAGAATCGAAGAGATCGGTAGAATAGCTCAGGACTCAAGGCAACTTTTGCTTCCCGGCACGCCGACACGTTCATTTCAAGTTTGAAGTGACAGCAGTACGTGGTACAGAAGTCGATCAAGACCTGCTACGAGTACACCTATCCTGTATCGTAGAGTAACCCTGTAGGTTCAAATACCATATTGATTTGTAGCAGGTGGTGAGTGGTCTCACCGAGACTCACCTGATCTGTGATACTTTTTTTTGACTTGGTACAGCAGTACGTTGAATCAGCGTGTGTCTATTCGTTCCATGGTTCACACTCACACTTTTCCCTTTCTTTTTTATTTGATGTTTTTTTTGTAATACGTACCTTGTTGAAGTGTTTCGTGAGGCCTGTCTGTTCTTCCTTCGTGTTTTGCCGCGGTCGCACGTACGTCCCGGCCCATTTTCTTTTGCGACCTCTCTTCTGTTTTACAATCGAGGTGTTACCCTTTTGCCAATTACCCGGGTACGGTCGGGAGTATTATCTGACTTGCTAATACCCGTCACGCATATGAGTAACGCTTCATACTCGCCGAGTCGGGTACTCGGGTACCCGGGTACACGGTTTATTCGAGTACAGTACCTTTGAAACCCCTGGAATGGCAACGTTGTTGTTGTTCTCACATTATTAACTCGCATAATCAAGTCCGTGGTCACAGGACAGGCTCCAGTCACTCTGGAGCTAAGGAATACCTCAGGGAAAAAACACAAACAAACCAAAGGTGGTACACGCATATATCACAGCTGACGCAATTCATGCCTCCGCCATGAACATACGATATCGTATAAAAAGTGAAATCGGGAGTCAGCGTACCATGTGCCAGGTCCATACTGGTGCATACGTCTCACTATTCGCGCCTGGAAAAACCGACTATGCCGCCTGCCACCCAAGAAAGACTACCACGTAACTATTGCACGTAGTACGTATCACTACGCATACGCACGACAGACGCGAGTCAATTGGAAAGAAGGAACAAAGAAGAGAAGATAAGATGAAGGAAAGAAAAGATAATAAAGCCAAAAACGAAAGAGGAACCTATCATCCCCTAAATCACTTCCCATGAGTAACATTTTGTACATGATGTTCTTCAGGAAACCCTTTCCAAATTGACAATTCCAAGCGTGTGTTAGGTCCTTTACTTTGATATACCCGAGTAAAATACCCGGGTTTGTACCCGTGTACCCAATGCTTAGGTACGTTAGGTACGGGCCTCGATACCTTACGTAACCCCTTTACAACTGGAAACCCGTTTTGAAGGACAAAATTGCTTGGATTTAGTATAGGGAGGGGTTCGGGAACCCTGAAGGGGTCAAGCGTTAGGTACGTTAGGTGCGGACCATGATACCGCACCTGAGTTTTGGGTATGATAGGTACGCCGCTCAAATACTTACCCGGGTATAGGTATACCCGTCGACGAAAATATACCCAGGTTTAGGTACGAGCCTGGGGACGACCTCAATGCCTTACCTAAGTCTTGGGTACGTTAGGTACGGACCCCGATACCTTACCTAAGTCTTGAGTGCGTTAGGTACGGACCTCGATACTTTACCCAAGTTTTGGGTGCGATAGGGATGTCGCCCAAATAATTACCAGGGTATAGACATACCCGTCGAAAAACTACCCGGGTGTACGTATAGGTATCATACGAGCTCAAACACTTTATACGAAATGTGCATACGAAGTATGACGTCATCTGCGAGAACGAAAATAATTAAAAATTAAAAAGGCAAGTTATGCATGCGGTCTCCCCGCCACACACCCAGGACACCTGCCACCTGGCACGCACATCCAGGACACCTGCCACCTGGGACACACACCCAGGACACCTGTCACGTGGGACATACACAAGACACCCGACACCTGTGACACACACACCCAGGGCACCTGTCGCTCAGACGTGCCCAATTCAGGGGGTAGAGTAGCAGCGTGGACAATGAACAAAACACTGGTGGAGAGCAGGAGGACCGAGCTTGACCGAGCGAGGGAGCCAGCACACTGGATAGTCCCGAGCCAGCTCTCGAGCGAGAGGTGATCGAGGTCGCGCCGGGCAAGACGATGGCCTTGTTATCACTCCGAAGCTTGTTTCAAGGATAAACGGGGACACGCAGGACGTGTACATTGTGCCGGCGGAGACTACAAAAGCCGTTGATGCCTTGTCGTGCCGAAGCAGTGTAGACGACAAGGGGCTATTGAGGCGTCCTTCATGTACTCTGGCAATTTACGTTACTCTATCGCTCGAGCCCTTGGGGTACTGGGGGGCTTTGTAGTAGGCTGTCACCCAGCCTAAAAATACGAAAATGCCGGCATGGTGTTTGTAGTTGAAATAAAAAAAATGAAGAAAAAAAATGTCGCGGTTCTTGAATGTATGTCAGATCAAACATACTGGTAGCATCGTCTACTGGCAGGCCCAGTCCTAGATAGCTGCTCCCAGTAGATTACTACTGCCAGTGCATACTGCTGTTCCGGTGTCCAGCCTCATCAATTTGACGTTTGTTGCAGGTGTACGTACCCGCACCCACGCGTAGGTACGGACCTCGATACCTTACCTAAAGATTAGGTACGATAGGTACGTCGATCCAATACTTACCCGGGTATAGGTGTACCCGTCGATGAAATACCCGGGTCTAGGCACGAGCTTGGGAACGACCCCAATTTATTACCTAAATTTTAGGTACGTTAGGTACGGACCCCGAAACCTTACCGTATTGTTCGGTACGTTATGTACAGACCTCGGCACCTTGCCTTAGTTTTGGGTACGATAGGTACGCCAATCCAACACTCACACGGGTGAAGGTATTCCCGTCGACGAAATACCCGGGTGGTACGACCCTGGGGATGACCTCAATACCTTACCTAACTTTTAGGTACGTAAGGGTCTGATCCTGATACCTTGCCCAAGTGTTAGGTGCGTTAGATATGGCCGTCAGTACCTTACCTGAGTTTCACCACGGTAGGTACGCTACAGCAGTAGGTACGATCTCATAAACTTCCCTGGGTGTAGGTATACCTTACCTAACATGCCCTTGGAAATTAGCCTTAAACCTCACACCATACCCCCCCCCCGACTAGAAACCGACGTACGCAGTGCCGCACCGACAGGCAGGCCGATGAGCACGCAACAACAGCAGTCCAGCAGCAGCAGCAGCAGCAGTAGCAGTAGGAGTAGAAGTTCAAGTAGCAGAATGTTTTTTGTATGTTCAAAGCACAGGCGGGTCTGCGTTAATGCATAAACTTAATACAGAACAATCGAGAGAGCGGAAGAGATGAGAGCCCACGCGCCGGACACACACACAGTCGGGTGTTTGATAAAACAGGTACCTGGTATATCTTTATTATATAATACGCTAACGTCGTGGTCTTGGCGTTTTTTGGGATCTTTCAAAGTATCTTGGTTGTAACACCCCCCCAAAAAAACTGCAACTCCCGAGCTCCACTCGGCCTCCGGCGGCCTCGCGATCCCGCCACGTCCCATCCGCACACAACAGCACTACGACGTGCCGGCGAAAGAACGGGCGTCGGTGCCCCACCTCGGCGAGGGGGGAGCGTGCAAATCGCCCTCTCGGGGACGTCTCGCTTGCCTCCCCCCGCTATTTCTTCCTCGCTGCCCGCTTTTTTTTTTTCGAACTCCAACTATATTACACTTTCGAATTGCTTTCAGCCACTTGAGCCGACAAGCGCGCCTGCGTCAACAGCAAGCACAACAACACCAGGACCAATCATAGCAGCGTCCAGCCGTCGCCGCTCGCCGTGCGCAGAATCGGCAACGCGAGTGCTTTTCGCTTGGCCCCCGGCGTGGCGGGGAATACTAAACAATTGCAAATCCCGCCCAGCCCGAGAGCATTGTAACCAACTAATCGGCTGCTGCTCGCCTGTCAGGTGGATTGCTCTACGTGTTGCTGCATTGCTGTACTGCTGTACTGGGTAGGTCCGTGGGTGGATGGTGGGTGGTGGCTGGGTGGTGGACGGCGGCTCGCTCGCTCCCCGAGATGGCCGAGTATCGTCAAAAAATGAACCCCCCCCCGTCTGTTTCCTGTTTCATACAAGGTCCTCAAGAACCAAACAACTAACTGCTCCCCGCGTACCAGGTGTACTATCTGTACGTACTGCTGCACTGCTGTACTGCTGTACCTGGTATGTAGTAAAGGTTTGGTCGGTGGGTGGGTGTAGGGTGCACTGCGTGGTCCGTGGTGGGTGGGTGGGCCGTTCCGTACGTGGGAGTCTTTTCTCGTCCTGTGGGAGATGAACCTTTTTTTTTGTTTCTAAAATACCGGCCTCCCACTGGTGCTTGGGAGTACCACCACCGTCCCCACTGCTGCACTCCTCTGTCCTGTACTACCGCCGTACGTACTGCTGCCCTGCCGTGCTGCTACCCTGTTATTTTTTTGTTTTTTTAGTACTTACATACAGAGGATGATGCCTTTACTACCGTGCGCACTGCTGCACTGCCGTACTGCCCTGTTATTATTTCGACATTTTAGTACTTGCATACAAAGGATGATACAGCACCAACAATTTGTTTTGTCCGCCATACAGGCCGGCACCAGCCATGCTTCGGGAGTACCACTAGTACTTGTGCAAGGCACTTCGCTCAGGAAGGGAAAACAGAAGAAATTATGTGAAGCGGACAGAGGTCGGTGATAGGACAGAGGTCGGTGATAGGACAGAGGTCGGTGATTGATTGTAGGTGCAAACTTGCGAATTGATAATGCTAAGAGCCACGCCTCCATGCTGCAGGAAAACAACCCGGGCGTCACATGTATACCGTATGTACCTGGTGTCTTGCTGTCGTGTACATGTCTCGGAGTTTGTGACTACATAGCTTTTACCTCCTATAGAACGACAAGTCGGCACGGACACTGACTGGGTACGCCGGATGTGGATGGGTGGAAAAAGCGGGTTATTAAATCAACACACGGAGTCTTACCGTGGAACGTGTGTGGTTGAAGTGCCAGCAGCGAGATTATGGTCACGTCAGTCACCCTAGGACGTTCTATTCTAAAAACAGTACATTACGTCAAGACGGCGGTCCGTCACAGGGCTGAGTGTCAACGGTACTGTACTTGGAAACAATGAAAAGTAGTTGTTGGTGGCTTCATAACGCAATGTTCAAAGAGCAGCAAAGAGGAAAGATTATATACCCGTACGATACATAGTGACGCTCGGTGACACTTCTGTGCTTGCGCTGTCGCACTCTGCTGTCTGGTCGACACGAACGTACTGCTATAAATACGCTGTTGCTTTGTGCAGGGCCGGTTGTAGGCTGTTCTGGTGTGCCTTGTGGTACGTATATAAATACTGTGGCTTCATGCTGTCTGTGCGCGAAGTGCAAAGGAAGCACAGATTAAGAATCAAACGAAATGAAGAAGAAAGGAAAGAAAAGGAAGAAATATAGAAACGTCCGGTCCTGAAAAGTATTTTCCCGTCGGCAATTGAGAGCTGAGGTTGGCTGAAAGGTGGGAGGATATGCCGAGGGCGACCTCCGGAGTACCCGGCATCTAAGAAGTGGTTCTACTCTAATATATATATGCAGCCGCGATTGGAGTACAAAAAATCGTATGATAAGTACGATGATGCGGATTATTCGTTCAAAAGCAACATAACGAAAAACAACGATACGAATCCCTGTGGGAAAAAAATACGCATTAATAGGTTTTCCACAGTTAAAAAAGCTCACCCAAAAGCTGACCAAAAGCAGAAATTCTGATGAAAGTAATTGCGCCGCGTTTTGGAAGGGCGATTTTGGTCGATTTTCGGATTTTCGGAAAACAGGTGAACGGGTGTTTTTTTGTCTCGTTTGGTCGGAATATGGGTGTCGTTTCTGTAGACCTATTCGAACAGTCCAGGGACATCAGGGTTGCTTGTTGCTCACACAAAAAAAACGCAGCTAACGTATTTGACATACCCTAAGAAATTAGACTTGCTTCGGCTGGCTCGCTCAATTCTGCCCACAGCAGCCTACCACGAACAGTCTTCTCTCAGCAGTCTACCTACATCGTCGCATCGCCCTGTGCAGTCCGGCACGTCCTGCGAGCGTTCTGCGCACGTTGCCAAGTCTGAATCGATCGTTCCTTGCGTGCGTAACTCGGTCTCGCGCAAGGAAAGGTGACTCGCATGGCGCTAGCATCAACTTTGTTTCCTGTTGATGGCGTGGTGTTGGTACTGAAAAGTCTCACAAGGAAAGGAAAAACAAACGGCAGTCAGCAGGCCTACCCCACAAGGGAAACTGCGGCTTCGTGCTTTACGTGGCAAGCATACTGTGGGGCGTCGGCGTCGCTGTACGGCGTCGGCGTCGCCCTATGAAGCTGAGCGCATCGTGGGATGGTTGTTCCGCTCGCTTTGTCGAGTCTGCGTCGATCTTTGATTGCGCTATTTTGTCATGTAACAGGAAATGTGAACTCGCTTCGCCGCTCGTCGATTTTTGTAGTACATTCGTATGACGAGTGTACGAGTCGCGAGAACACAGCAGCCACGCAGCAGTCATACGACTTTCGCTATTAATAGGCTATTAATAGGAGGCCCGCCCGTGAAGAGAAGCTGCTGCTTTGACTCTACTGGTACGTTCCTACGTGCTGTATGTGAACCTCGATGGATGTCGCTTGGGACCCGGGGTGGCCCTGCGCACGGGTCTGCGCTCGGGTCGTGGGACTGACCCTAAGTGGTGGTGGCGTTGTTGCTGTCTTTGGTCTCTGTATTTTTTTTACGTGATCAAACCAAGCAAGCCACGCATGAGTCTGCATGGATCCCTCAGCGGGCCAACAGATGCAAACTTTTAGCACAACTTCTCTGAACAGTTTCACAAGGACGGCAAAAACCTGACCGGAAAATCGACCCCTAGTTTTCGGTCAGCGTTTCTTGATCGATATTTTGGATATTTTGGTCAGATTTACGTTGAAACCCTACAACAAAGAAAAAATCTTTGACTGCTCTGTAGCCTCCAGTATGCCTAGAAGCAACTTAGACGGGGGAACTTTCCTGGAAGGTTCAATCTTTCCAGGAAATTATATTCACTATTGGTGTGAGGAGGCAAAATCATGATTCGCAGTTCGGAGATCGCGGTCTACAGATCGGAAGCACTGACAAAAACGAAAGAAAACTTCAAGCAGCACCTCTATCACCTTAAAAAAGCTAAAGCATGCAAACAACAGAGGGGAAACTCAGTGGGAAAAACTCAAAAATGATACCGGTACAAGTAAGGAAATGCGACTGCTTTTATATTATAAAAATGAAAATACACTCCAGCTGTGAGATCGAAGTTTTTGTCGAAAGTCATATTTGCAAGATTGTGTGTGATACTCCGATCGCGCGTGCTACTGGGTGTGTGTCCTCATGAAGGATATAGGTCGGTGACTCCCCTTGGAACTGCAGTGTAGCTTGTACCAGGGTCAGCAGGGTGATGTTAGTCAGTCTGTGCGCGGAAACTATAAAACCCGTTTTTGAGGGGGATAAAATCTGACAGCTGTGGAAGGATATGAATCAGTTTGTCAAGTATATCCTGCAAGTCGTACAGCCGGTGAGGGGAGCGCGGAGTTTTTAAGGGCGTGGGGGCCTGGGTTTGAACAAGAGGGAGCCGGGGGGGGGGGGGGTTATATTATGAAGATCAAAATACACTCCATCCAGCCGTGAGATCGAATATTTTGTCGAAACTCATCTTTGCAATCTATGCGTGATACTCCGATCGCGCGTATAATGGCTTGTGTGTCCTCATTAAGGATATAGGTCAGCGACTCCCCTTGCAACTACAGTGTAGCTATCAGGGTCAACAGGGTGATGTTAGGCAATCTGTGCGCGGAAACTATAAAACCCGTTTCCGAGGGGGACGGGGTTGTATGAAGTATCTTGCTAAAAGCTAAGGACTTCAAATCAACAGAGGGAAGACGAGAAAACCCATTGAGAAAACCTCAACATAACGACCAGGCGTTCAATCGCCCGTGCGTGCAAGGTCTTCAGATTTGCACGTAAATTCAATACTGCCCCTGCCGACCTCGAGAGCAGACCTCGAGCCCCCCAAAGGGTTGGGTTGGGGTTGGGGTTAGGGTTAGGATCAGGTCTGGGGTCGGGTTGGTCTGGGAGCGCAACCGTCGTTTTGTGCGGACCTGCACATCGGGAGCCGCCGTACATAAATTGCCATCGAATTTACGTGCAAATCTAAAAAACCTTCGACGTACGTGCATCTTCGCGGGGGCTGCAACATAACAAGCGACAGCTGCTATAACCTGCAGTCCATGGACATGCTTACAAATATATCGGAAAGTTCAAGTGCATGACGTACGACCAAGTGCTGCTGTTCAAGGAAACGAATGGTGTGCAGTACCCCTGCATACACGTAATAGGACTCCAAAACTGAGGGACAATAACAAGTCAGGACATGGACGGCATGGACTGGGTATCCAATGATGATGGCATGCTCTACATGTACAAGGGAAGCACCACGTGTTAGGTTGCTATTCGCTGGTTCTTTGTTTCACCGTAAATTTATTGCGCCGTCTTGCTCTTTTGCCTACGTGAAGATGAAATATTAGTTCAATAGTAAAAAAAAAAACGCGTGATACGATAGAGGTATACCGTTTTTTGGCGACAAATTAACCCAAAATCGTCGGAAAATCTTAATTAATAGGCAATTTTTTTGTGTGATTCTCGTCGTGTACCTAGGCCATGGGAATTTACATCCGGTATAGTCGCTGTTGTTTTTGTCTCCAAATCAGGTTTTGGGAGGGACATGTCTTGAGCTTCCAAATTGAGGAAACCTCAGGAAAAAAGTGGTCATGTCACTTTTTTTTTTTCTTTCTTTTTTATCCTCCGGCGGATGGGGAAAAATAAAGCTTGAGCTCTCACCACACTTTTACGTATTGTCATACGCGTCGTGTGTCGATTTAACGCAGTTGTTTTTTCGCAATCCAGCGCTAGCTGGCGCGTCCTTTGGATCCCACTATAGCGATGGCGCGAGCTGTCCGTATCAGCGGTCCTCGTTACAACCCCGGCAGCGCAAGCTGTTACCGCTATCGTGGAAGGCGTCCAAAGTTGCTATTGTTGTTGTTATTGTTATTGCTATTGTTATTGTTATTGCTATTGTGTATTGCTATTTCTATTGTTATTGTCATTGCTATTGTTATCGTTGTTGTTATTGCTATTGTGCATTGCTGTTGCTATTGCTATTGCTATTGTTATTGCTATTGTTATTGCTGTTGCTATTGCTATTGTTATTGCTATTGCCATTGCTATTGTGTATTGCTATTGTTATTGCTATTGTTATTGCTACTGCTATTGTTATTGTTATTGCTGATGTTATTGCTATTACTATTGCTATTGTTATTGCTAGTGTTTTTGCTATTGCTATTTTTTTTGTTATTGTTATTGTTGCTGGAGAACGCGCCCGCAGGTATGAAGTTATTATTGTTCCACAAGGTGGGAAACTAGCTCTAGATGTAGAACACGCACGCAGGCATGAAGTTATTATTGTGGTTCAACAGAAGAAGTGGGACACTAGTTGAATGAAAAAACATCAAACGATATCTAGAACAGCAGTACATTACGTATTTCGTCACCTTTTTCCGGCGCTGCTGCTACTACTGTTTTTGTACCCGTAGTACATGTGACCTGGCACTTGATACCAGGGATGAAAAAATGAACAAGCTATTGTAATAGATAGCCGTATATAACAAAGTGTAAAAGCTAGATAGCTTTACTACTGTTACTGCTGTCTATTGATGTGGCACTTGGTGATAGGTTATTAATACTTTTGGGTTTTGTTGCTACTTTAATGGTTTTATTACTACTTTAATGCTGCCCACAACAATAGTGAGTGGTAGTCAGGATGATTTCGAATGAAACTGTAAAACTCGACCTCACCACACTTATTTCCACACATTTTTGTGCATGTCGTGTGTCAATTTAACTCCTCCATTGTATTCGCGAAATTAGATATATCACGCAGCTTGCAAAGACGAGTATCGACGTTAAACTTAACGAACTCGCAGCTAACGTGTTGAAAAGTTTTTTTTTCAAAATATCTCGTGGGTAAGTACTTTTTTTGGGACCACTTGATGATGAGGACCTGCTTTGCTCTCAGCGCTCCCACTCGGAACACGCCCGTCTAAACCCTCCTCTCGAAGAACCTTCCCGGCGGCTTTCTTTGCGTTCCTTGCTTTCTTCGCCTTCCTCGTGTTCCTCGGGACCGCCCGTACACTAAATTCAAGACAAATCTCCAGCACTGCCCAAGATAAATATCCCCACAATAATTTCAAGTGAGATATTTTTTCCGCTCTAAAATCAAACCGTTGTTTTAAAAATACCAGGCATATAATGTAATATACTTAGTATCATACTACTGGTTGTTTTTGTTGCGCGTAGTCTGTTGTGCTGGTACGTATGTATTAATAGGATGTATGGAAATCATTGTCGCAGGGTTGTCATGCTAAATGTTGTACCCGTTGCCATAGACCCACTCCCTTCTCTTTTTTCTTTTTTCTTTTTTTTCGCACGCTTCTACTTTCCAGCTTCTGGACAAGCTGTGGTCACAGGTGTCATCCCTTATCCCCCCCGGTTCTCGCCTTCAATTTTTATCACGCATAGGGTTCGGCAATCCCACTGCTCGTCGATGTTTCATCGAGTGTTGCTAACTCACGCTCTCGCGTTTTCCGCAAGTCAATTTGTGCACAAGGAAAAGTCCCCACGAATTGATACGAGTATGCACTCGGGGGGATTCGAACTCACGAAACTGACCCTTACCAGGCTCGAGGATAACCTCATACGCCACCGGAGCGACCGGCCCTTATAATGTGTTCGTTACAATATTAAGGGCCAAGCATGATCGACACATAATTTCCCGGGTACCCGGCTGTGAAACGGGTACCCGGGTACCCCCCCAAAATAGCCGTAAACAACACTCGAGGGTACCCGGGGATTTTTTTCCCAATCTTAAGGGGTTCCCGTTTAACGCGGGTATCATCGGGTAACACGTTTACCTTTCAGTATTTTCCCATTTCTTCTTTTTTCGCATGATACCCACACCCACGGGTGATGCGGCAAACAGGAATACAAAGAAAGGTCAGGTGCCTTCCTTGGCTCTGATCACCAAGCTATATCTTTGCCTCTCCTGATGATGTTATGATGAAAAAATGTAACGACAGCAGCTGTCGACGTACACTCTCACCCAACTGAAGGTTGTGTATAATATCATACGAGATGATACCACCAATCGCTCGCAATGAAAACACCACCACATCTCCGGTGGGGATACAAGAACTAACATGAAAACCAATGCAAAAAATGGGCGTACGAGTACACGGTACACATCGGCTGAATCCGAAGTCAAAAAAATGAACCCGGGTATCATACTTGTACTACTCCTCTTCCCCTTGTCGAACGACGCTCCTCTCCTCACCAGAAGAAGCACCAGCAGCATTCTGTGTTCTTTTATGTGGTGGTTGCTTCGAAAGAAGCGTTCCTTTTTCTTCGTTTTTTTTTCAGTCATCGCTTTTACTCTCCAGCTCAACTATTAATAGTATCATATAGTAAGCTTTTTACCCTCAGCGGCCTTCTGGACAAAAACCAAGCCGTGGTCACAGGCGTCTTCCCTTCTCCGCCCCGGCACAAGTACGTGATTTCATTTTTAGCATGCACAGGGTTCAGGACTCTCACTCTTCAGTTTTTTGTGCTCCTCGGTTTCCATCGATTTTTGCTAACTCACGCTCTCTCGCTTTCTCGCTTTCAGCTCGTCATTTTTTTCACAAGACAAAGTCGCTAAATCCTAAATTCGAGCACAAGTATGCACTATTAATGAGTGAGACTTCAACCCACGACCTTGACGTTATTAATAGTATTAATATTAATAGCTAGT
The DNA here is from genome assembly GCA_012845835.1 of Undaria pinnatifida. Classification (NCBI taxonomy): domain Eukaryota; class Phaeophyceae; order Laminariales; family Alariaceae; genus Undaria; species Undaria pinnatifida. Next base: position 12,699,418 of record JABAKD010000030.1, read on the forward strand.
AGTTAGTAGCGACAGCAGTCAGCAGTTCTATCAACGAAAGAGGAAAAGCACGTACAGCGTTCTCGCTAGAAAGCGTTTTAGACTGCTCGTATCGCATCCAGGCCGTGTGTGCTGTCTTCGTATTCAGCAGTCTCCGCTCAGGGCAAGCTCGCCCCGCGCTTCTACCCCTTCCGCTTATCTGGAAACGTATTTAAAAAAAAAACCCACACACATATTTGAGGCCATTTATTATACGCGGATTTTAAACGCCATATGATTGACCTGATTTTTTATATATGTTTGGTGTGTTGGTGTGTTTTGAGTCGAAGAACGACCGAATCAACCTCGGTCTTCTCAGAATATCTGCGGCCTCCCGGCGAGGGTGTCTCTTAGCCCCCTTCAAGTAGCACTTGACCGGTCAAGACAAGGAGCGCTGCTGAATGGTGCTGAGATCCACCGCGTTCCAAGAACACCATCCAAAATCATGTTTTTTGCAGAGGGTGCGGTACTTCACCGCTTTTTTCCCGCTTTTTCGAGATAATAGGGAGGTTTTTGGAAGAACAAGAAGTGCTGGGGCGGTTGATATGTAATAGTTGATTTTGCTCTTTTTAGGTGGACCGAACGGCTTCGAACGGCCCTCTTGGACCGAGCCGGGCAAACATGCCAGGAGACGGCGAGTCAACGGAAAGCTTCTAGCGGTCAAGGTTGTCGAACCGATCGTTCCACACTAAAACCTAGTAGTTTGGCGTCAGTGAAGGTAAATTATCGGAAAATTGCCGTCCGTCAAGGGGTTAAAGTGCCGCCTCCTGACGTCTTTGGTGCTGGGAATGTTCCGATATCGGCGGAGAGGCCCAAAGGGGTGTAGGGGTATTGCTTACCCTGCTGTATTGGGAATTAAGAGTACATGGTATATGGCATGGCATCGGAGTATGCGATGGAACACACGCGTGGACGCCACAGGGTTTGCCTACTGCATGAACCACGCGATATGGCCATGGTCTTCTGGCCAGGAGGCTCACAAGAGACGAAACTAAAAAAAAAACGGGGTGATGGATGAGACTGTGGAGATGGACATCTGGCAAAGCTGTGGAACTGATGTTGACGTTCATTAGACCGGTGACAATGGAAGGCCAAAAGTTTGAAATTCCCGAAAGTCCCAGCCAAACTCTGCCTGAACCGTCGCCTATGGGCCCAATTTTGTAGAATTGTTTTTTGAAACTTTCCAGAATTCCAGAAAAAATTATTTCTCACGGCGATCTTGGCCAACATCTGCTCAAGAAATTTCTCAAGCAGATCATGGATTAGACGCGGCGCAATTTCGTGCTCGCGACACATGCACTTCGTTCGACGAAATCAACGACAGCGCCGTGAACTCTGAACGTGGCGAGCTCGTCAGGGGCTCGGACCCTCCCTTGATGTACATCGCTCACTCTACGGCCGGTGATTTGTGGCGGGCGCCGATCAGGCTTCTGTTGAAAGCACATTTGGCGACTGATGTGTAGACAACTGAGACAAAAACTCTCTATCGTCCCCCAACAGGCTAAAAACATATTTTCGATAGAGAGGATTTGGCAGAAGACCACAAGACAACACAAGCAACCTCTCACGCCCTAGGGCATGGGTCGAGATGACCTCTTCCGCGCTGTCACCTACACTCGTGTGACTTTGTCCGGAGCGAAGAGCAGTGACCATGGGTTGTCTCTATCTCGAGGTTCAAGGTCAATCGCTTTTGGTGGGCAATGTTGATCAAGGCTTGATGGGAAATAGACGTACTGACCTGTTGGACCGTATGACCAAAGAGCCAGAAAAAATATACCTTAATCGTTTTTTCCCCATAGCGACGTTTCCTTGAAATATTTTAGCAAATAACCCCCAAAAAAAGTTGGGAAACTTTTTGGCTAAACTATTGGCTTTCCATTGTCATCGGTCTTGATAGTGTCATTACTATATCCTATATAATATCATATAATGTAATATATTAGCGCGATCGGAGTATCACACACAGCTTGCACAGATGAGTTTCGATAAAATCTTCGATCTCACAGCTGGAGTGTATTTTAATTTTTATAATATAATACTGCTGTAAATACTGCTGTAATCTGTAAACGAAACAAGAAATGCCACGAAACCTAACAAAAAAAAGTGGCGTTTTCGCGAATGGTGATATTTGTCACGATATTGATTTTATTTTCATTTTCCCGGGGGTTTTCACGGTCAGGTCAAACCTCGTCGATCGGGTCGGGTGGGTTCAGGTGACCCGACCCGACCCGATCCGATCTGTGAGAGTTTTAGAACCCACTGACCCGTTCCGACCCGTGAGGTTTTCAGAACCTCCTGAACCGTGAAAAGTCCTGAAAAATTGACGTCACTCTTCGTAACGAAAAACACGTTTTCTTTTAGTGTAACATTTCGAAGTAAGTCAGAATTTCAAATTGTCATGAATCCTGTTTTTTTTTGTCATGAATCTTGAATGTTTGCGTCCGTAAGAAGCGACCCATAATCTAACAGAAATTCCAGGCGCCCGCGTCGAACCGCGACGGCGGTATCTGAGCTTTGTACTTTTTTTTCTGAGGGTGCCACGTGGGTGGCTAGCACCGCTTGCTCTGAGGCTTGCCTTGCGCTATGAATATGATATGTGTCTTTGTTTCTCTCCTGAGTGCGAGTTCAGCCTCAAACATAATCGCTCTATCCAATATGTATCCCCTAACCAAACACGCCTCCTCTACTTCAAGATCCACGAGCGCTCCACTAGCCCCAGATTTCCTGCGTTGGATCTTCAACGTGAAGATGTCCCCTAGCCAGACACGCCTCCTCTACTTGAAGATTCCACACCGCTCCACAAACCTCACGTTTCCTACGTTGAATCTTCCGCGTGAAGGTATGTCAAAAGCCCTCGGTGCCTACGTGACAGGTACCTCGGTCGTAGCGCCGAGGTGAACAGTCCCGCCGCTGGGGTTATTTTGTGTCCAGGGTTGGCGGTTCAGAACTCCGAATGACCCAATCACCTTAAAACGACGTGGAATTGACCGAACGACCACAAATAATCTCATTTCATTTCAATCTGTCAAAAAAGGTTCGATAGGGTGAAGACACGCGCTGAGAGGCTACCTTAACGCGGTTGTTGTTACTGCAGGACTGCAGTTCGAAGTTTTGACGGTGTTGTCGGTTTCGGATAAATTTTCCAGGAATCGGCTTTCAGGCACACTCCGTATTATATACCAGGTGCCTAGTGTGATGTATACCTGGTACTCTTAGAGGCTGTTTCGCCCAAAAACCGTTAAAAAAGCAGTTAAAGCGGCGTTTTTCCTCCGAACATCAAACCCTACAAAAAAGGACAACGGGTCTATTTAATAGGTGCTTCTCACAGAATGGGCCACAGGTATTCTGAGAGGACGATTCGGTCGTTCTCAGTCTCAAATATTCGTACCTGGTACCAGGTGCATGCACTTGCAAGCTTTCAAGCCAATCTTTCAGTCCTCCAAATCCTCTGATGAGATATGCTTGCCCTCTTATACGACACAGCGTGAGATCACCACGAAGCGTGAGGGAGAAAAGGCAGCCGGGGCAACATGGCCACGCGAACTTCTGGCGACGTACTTCGTATGATAGCAAGACACCTGGTATACCCTCAAGTTTCCTGCGTCCTCTCAACGTCGTCACCGCGGCGATTGTCGAACCCCTTCCCCCCGCCCCCGCCCCCCGACCCTTCCACCCCCGTACCTTTCCCTCCTACCATCCTTCTCCCCCCTCCCCCCTTCCGCCCTCCACCTGCCCCCCCCCCCCCCATCCTCTCCTGTCGCCTCCCCACCCACCCACCCTTCCACCCCGCCACCCTTCCTGCCCCACCGTCCCCGCCCCCTACCCCCACCCTTCCCCCCCCTCCCACACCCCCACTCACCTTTACCCCCCCCCCCCTCCCCCTCTCTACCTTTTCACCCCCCTCTCTCCCCCCCCCCACCCTTACCCGTCAATATTCTGCCGACCGCTACCACTGCGGCCACCACCTTCGGTGATGTTTGCCGTCAACGCATGAACGGTTATCACCGACCAGGTCCCGGGCTACTTTTATGCGAACGGCCGGTTGGAGGCACTCACCTTCCAAGAGCTCCGACACCAGTGCCGTGGGAATGTCTTCGGAGGCTTCCTGCCGGCAGTGAAGCAGATCGCCAACGTTGCCGCGCTGCCTGGGATCGTTAAGGTCGGTCGTTTACAGGGCTGTGCAAGATGGCGGGCTGGCTGTAAGTCTCGGGCTAGCTATTGCAGCGTATGGCCATTGGTGGCGGGAGGTAACCAGAGGAGCTCTACGTGTTTGTATCTGACTCTGGCGTGCTTGGGACTTGACGTGTGGTGTTCATGAAAACAGATTAAGTCAGCTAGCTGGGGGTTTTGACGTTTTCGCCCGGCTCATGGCTAGCCGTGGAGTAAACAAAAAAACACAGCCCTTTTGCTTTCCACCGTACTAATGTTTAGCCGTGAAGTGAAAAAACTCTCGGACCTATGAAGTGGAGACCTGATTTGTCCGATGTGTACTGCCTTCCCTGAAGATCTGGATCGTCCAATGGGGATCCGACCTGTCACGGCTTGCCCGACGTTTGCGCCCTTCTCTTTCTCCACCCGTGTCACAAGGACTCCATCCAGTTTGCCCGAGTTGAGGCATGATCTAGATCGTTAGATGTTTATGTACCAGGTATAAGGGACACGTCTACCCCGAAATGTTTAGACCGTCAAAGAGGGATCTGATCTGTGGTGAATTTCCCGATGTGTGCACCCTTCTATTCCGCCACCCGTATCGCAAGGGCTCTATCGGCTTGCCCGACCTACACTCGGGCTACGGATTCGCGATCGGCAACGTGGCCGCCTTCGACATGGACAACCCGGATGCCGTGGTTTCGCCCGGTATGACACGGTGACGACTGCCATGTCTGGTCCATTCCGAGGGCTGTGGGTTGACTGACTTGTCAACCTTCGAAGTATATCAACAGTGACTGACAGCACTTCGCCTCTAGTTGTGTAGTCGGTAAGGTATTATGATACATAAGAGTTACCACTGTAGTTCCTTGCGGTAGTTTTTGCGGAATTGTGCGTTGTTGTATCTGAATCGTGCGTTTGTGGCTCGCACGGTGTCGTATTTCGAGATGAACTAATAGGTCTGGTGGTTGGTTCATTGCGCCGCCCAGCTAGTAACTACTACCAGGGAGTAACTTGCCGTCAAGTCGAGGCACCTGACGACTCTATCGATTAGACTACGATAGCTACTTTACCACACCCCCTTTACGACTATGACACGCCGCCCTTTTGAGGACAAGCGGCTTAGCATTGAACTATCCCTTTCACGGCTTTACTCCTGTGAGTAGTACAGACCCGCTTTGAGGACAAACGATTTGTACGAGGACATAGAGTAACTAACCCCTGTACGGCTATAATACGCACCCGTTTTGAGAAAGAGCGACTTGGGATTAGAGTTGTAAACCGTGTGGAACTGCACCCTCCCTTTTGGGACAAAGGACTTGGACTTAGCCTCAGCCTTAGCCTCACGACTATACCAAACGCGTTGGAATTAGACTAAACGCGGTACTGTATGGGTACTGTGTGTTACCCATTGCACCCATTTTGTGGGCAAACGAGGACGCAAAACTACACGATGGAATGCGTTTTGCCGGTGGGTAGTATGCCATAGGTCATCTGTGGGTAGTTTGTCACCAACATCAACACAGTAGGGGTCGCCCAATAAGGCGGTATCCCCATGTAAGGCCGTGTCCCCATACAAGGCGGCATCCCTATATAAGGCGGTATCCCTATATAAGGTGGTATCCCCATATAAGGCGGTCATATTGCTCCCTATACCACACCATCGCCATACTGGGGGGCGGTATGCCCATATAAGGCGGTCAAAATCGCTTGGCACCATTGAGGAATTGCACTCATAACCTGGATTAAAGAAGGCGATTTCCTCCAATAGGGACGTCGCATTGCTCTAGCACACCACCGCCTTAATGAGAAACCCCTACACTACGGTTACACTACGGTTACACTACGGTTACACTTCGGTTACACTACGTTTACGCTATGGTTACACTACGCTTACACTACGGTTACACTACGGTTACACTTCAATTACACTACGGTTACACTACGGTTACACTATGGTTACACTACGGTTACACTACCCGTACTGCACTCGAGTCTCGGGAGTAGGTTACCGGTGCGTAGTAGGAGGTGTGTCAGTATGACGGCATGCGTTGGTACCGGTGCACCAACCATGTTAGTTCTGGTGCTCCTCACTCGTTCTTCACCAGTTTTTTAACTGGTTTTGTATAGAAACTGAAGCTGCAAGTGCGTTTGTGATCAACAAACCCTTCGACCTAGGTGTACAAAAAAATAACATGTACGGTACTGCAAAACAAGAATGATGATTTTGGGTAACACCCTTTTAGCACCGCACTCCAAATATGGGGACAAAACACTTGGAATTAGACTGCGAAAATAAATGAGTTAGAAATGAGTTAAGGATGTTTAAGGAACCCGTCATTCGGAAAGAAAAAAAAATGGCAAAAAAGGGTTACCTCTAAATTCTCGTAGCAGGTGGTGGTACTGCTGTTGGTATGTCGTATCGGTAATAGGTCGACGAGATGCTCGTGTATCATAGGTCATAGCGTAGTACTCCCCATGCCTTCCAAGGGCGATTCGGATTTACCGTCTCTACCACGACATGGACAGGATGAAACAGACCTCGGTTCGCCATGCCTCGGAAAGTTGTTGTTCACTTTCTGTTCTCGCTTATTTTCGCATGGCTCTCGCCTCCTTCCGCGTGCTCCAGGCGGAGTGGGGTTCGACATCAACTGTGGGGTGCGCTTAGTACGAACGAACCTCACTCTCGAAGACGTGCTTCCTGTGAAGGAGGAGCTGACGCAGTCTCTGTACGATCACATCCCCGTAGGGGTGGGGTCGAAGGGGGTCTTGACGCTCACGGCAGCAGACCTCAACGACGCCTTGGTGAGCCCCATGTCATGCGCTGTTAACCCTTTTTAGAGAGCCCCCAAACCCGTCCCTATACTAATTCCAAGTTATTTGTACCCAAAACGGGTTTCCGGTTTTGAAGGCGTTAACGAGGGCTTTTCACGAATTAAATTATTTCTCGAGGGTCGGATGTTGTCTGGGTGACCCACCCGTGTGATTTCAAAACCTCCTCATCCGACCCGACTCGACCCAACCCGACCCAACCCGACCCAACCCGACCCGACTAGACCCAAATCGACCCAACCCGACTCGACCCAACCCGACCCAACCCGACCCAACCCGACCCAACCCGACCCAACCCGACCCAACCCGACCCAACCCGACCCAACCAGACCCAACCAGACCCAACCCGACCCAACCCGACCCGGTCCGACCCGTGCGGTTTCGAGCACCTTCAGACCCGATCCTACTCGACCCGCGGGACAGGGTGATGACCCATGGAAGGCCCCGCTATGAATGTTAACCTGCTGTTCGGGTGCGATTCCTTGACCGACCGCCCCCTGCACTAAAACACACTATAACACATTATAACACACTATGGCACACTATAACACACTATAACACACTATAACCCGCCTGCCACGGTGATGCTTCTAGTATGGGGGTAGAAGGTAGCACCTTTTGTCCAACATATTTGTGACTGGCGGGACTCCTCAACTCACAGCATGACCAGGAATTAGAGATTCTTGTCTGGTGTCACATACGACTGCTGTACATGTTTATTTTGCACCTGTTTCTTGTGCTCAAATCGCAATAAAAACACACCCACCCGCAGCACTTAGGAGCTACAACAGCAGTAGTAGCATGTTGCCATCGAGCATGCGCCACTAGGACAGAATAGAACACTAATCACAGCAGAGAGCGCTCAGCCCTCAACGCCTGATATTATGTACCGGTGTGTACGTGTGCAATGCTGTGTACTCGTGTTTTGGCTTTCTTCATTGATTGTTCTCTCTCGATCCTCTTCCATGCCCGCGTTCCCCCCCCCCTAGCAAATTCCCCCCCCTTAAAAACAAATATATATATATATATAATAGTTGGCCTCGGTTGGCGCCGACGCTGTAATACATTAAATGTATATTGGGGTTGGCGTTGGTTGGCAACGACGCTGTAAAACATGCCAATCACCGCGTGAACTAGACAACCAGGGTACCGTTGTTTTTTTTTTGTTTGGCGGTCACCAGGGTGGTTATCGAGTTAGATCATATTGTGCGTGGTGGAGAACCCTGACTCCGCACAAGGGGAATTGTCGCATCATGTAGTGTGAATATGGTAAGGCACCCACGAGGCAGTTACAAAGTAATACCCATTGCTGTCTCTGGAGTGGCCACTCCAGAAAACAAAGTATATTATCGGCGCTCTCGTCCATAAGCAAGAAAGTAGGCACAAGGTGCCGAAGTCCGTCTTACGAGCGGTTCTTGGAAGGATGCAGTTCACCCTTCATGCGACTTGCCGAACACCTCACGGCGCTTCGCGCTTGGTGCAAGCAATGTCTGCCTGGTTGGTGAAAACCCGACGTGCTCCGTCCCGGCATAGTAGGGATGCGAAGGTCTATGGCCATACGACTACGGCCATGCACAAACTGACTACACCCCCCCCCTAGCAAATTACGCCCGTACTGCAGACCAGAACGTGGCATCGCCAGTGAGCACAGAACACAGCACATGGCAATCAGCTCTGCGCAAGTAGCTTTTGGCATTATCAAATCGCTAATTGCACCAAATCATGGGTCTCTTCTTCCTGCCTCCTTCACATTTATTTGTACTTCCTCGCGCGAGCGCCGCCCGCAGAGCGGAGCCCTTGTGCCCACTACTGTAGTACCATTTACGTGTTAGTGCAGGCCATTAGTTTGTTCGTCTGGTTGCGCCTCATTTTTTTGTTATCGCATGTCGCTTGTTGAACGCCTGCAAGTCGCTCACGTGCTCCGCGGGCGTGCAAACCGTTGCCGCAGGAGATGGGCATGGACTGGTCGATTCGAGAGGGGTACTCGTGGGTCGAGGACAAAGAGCACTGCGAGGAGAACGGAAGGATGCTGCAAGCGGACCCCACGAAGGCGAGGCCCGAGCACAGAGCGGTTTGGTGGCGAACAGACCGGTCTGACTACAGATGGAGGAATGCTGGTTCGATCGAGTCCAATCACGCGCCACGCCGCTAGCGCCGATCCGAAGCGTTTTTTCGCGGCGATGAAACAGTTAACACGGAGTTCTTTTTAGCAGTAATTCTAGAATTCGCCTTCCGCGCACATGCGATAGTGGATAGGACTTCGACCGGTCTGCAGGATCCCCTTACAAAGAACGGCACCCTTCATTGTCGGAGGCGTGTCCTTATCGGGGTTTGACCCCTCCATGGCCCCTCCCGCGCGAAGCTGCCAAGTATGCGTATTCCCTCAACAAATGCCTGTAACCACGTTTCGGAGACAAAACACTTGGGGTTAGTGTGGGATATTTCTTCTGCAAATCCGGTCGCCCCGGTGGTCTAGTGGTTACCCTCGAATACTACTAGCGTTGGTCCTTGCGAGTTCGATTCCCACCGTGGTGAGGTTTGACTTTATTTGCTAAAAATGCCAAAAAGAAAGGATCAACTAACCATTGAGAGCGCCTAGCAGCGTGGGTAGGTACAATTCGACGCGAGTCGACGAGGGAAGACAGGACTGAAGTCTTCTCGCGGTGAAAATGAAGGCACGTACCGTAGTGGGGAGGGGGGGGGAGCGCCCGCTATGTGACCCTGGATCTGATGTACTATTGGGAGGGAGCGCGAGAGTAGTGCGAGGATAATAAATGGGATGAAGAAAAAAAAAAAGTGATGGAAGGGTGGACACTAACTCTTGATGTTTTTTCTTTTCGAAGGTAGACGCGCTTGACCGCAGAGCTCGATCGCTCGCGAGCCGCGACGGAGAAACGCCCGAGCCGGTACCCATATGCCCCCCCCCCCCCCCGCCCCTCCCCCACCCGCCGCCCTGAATTCCGCACCGCGTTCCACCCGCCTCGTTTCCGTGCAAACCCTATTCTAGGTTAGTAGACGCGCGAAAATTCGCGGTCTGCCGCAGCTAGGCACCCTGGGCGCGGGAAACCACTACGCTGAAATCCAGGTGGTAGAGGAAGTGTTCGACCAGCAGGCGGCGAAAAAGATGGGAATTGACCGGGTCGGGCAGGTGGGTCAGAACAAAAGGGGCAAGCTTTGTATCGGGCGTTGGTGGGGTGGGGCGTGTTCGCCACAAGAAACTAACTGCCTGTCGGGCTACTGTTGTTAAGTCACTAATCTAACGAGCAGGGAGCGTAGATTTTTGTTCGGGCGTCAGGCGTCGCGTGTTGTTGTCACTAAAACTATTCCAACAACGTCAGCTGTGAGTTCGAAGAATTTAGGGTCGACACTCATGTGTTTTTCGCAAGCTGCGTGCTACACCGGTGGCTCTTATTTATTACGAGCGAAGTGCAAAATGCTCGGAATGCTAATTTTTTTAGTTTTATCTTTTTGGAGACGGTACCGCGCGGTCTGAAAGGGTTTTGAAGGGGTGAGTCATGACTTCATGGTTTCTTGTAGGAGACGATATTGCTACCAATAGTTTTCACGGCCGCCTAGACGAGGGGTCCCTTTGGAGTCGGGTGGAGCCGGAGATCCGCTCCGACTGACCCAAGATCTGCGGGAAGTATTTTTAACTTGTTTTGTTCATGCCTTCCACCTTCCACCAGCTCACAGCGGTTGCAGCCAGTAGTGACGAACACCCACAAGCGCGACTTTACATTTTGCGAGAGGTACCGTATTATACATGTGTTTTTTAACTATAGACTAATGGTGCGCTGTCGGCAGCGGAAGTAGAAGTAGCGAGAGTAAAGCTGGCCGGCAGAACGAGTTTTGATTGGGAATAGTGCGCTGTTGGTCGGTCGTAGGTTCCGTCCGATTGCACCGGTTGGTCGGTGTGACTTGTTCCCGCCACGGTTTTGGGAAGTGGACTGCTACACTGTATGCGCTGTGAGTTGGCTGAACGTAACTCGCAAACTATTGATGGTTAATAGCTGCTTAGATGTGTGTTCTTTATATTAAAGTGAAATTTGCACCCATCTACATCCAGCACAAGCAGTGTCGGTGTGTCCGTGTGTCCGTGCCGATGCCTCCGCCTGGAGAGACGAGCTCTGTGGTCACAGGCTCGACATGCACATTGCAGATACAATAAGGTAATGAGCACGCGGGCAAAACCACAGTTATGCAAGCCGGCACACCAGACGTAGTTATGGTAAAAAATGAATAAAATAACTGAAGCAGTTTAGTTGTTACAGCAGTTGGATTCGTGCGTCAATTTGTGGAGTTGGGCGTGTTTACGTGTTTGCGTCTGACTGCCATGGTCGTGGCTCGACGCGCGGTGCCCGTGAATAACTACCAAGTCAGATAGTTGGTAATGACTCCGCCATACAACTTTCGTATTCACAATTTATAACTAGCCGTCAAGTCCCACCAACTTAGAGCCGCAGGAAGTATACTGCGCAAGGCCTGTGTCGCGAAGGTCGACCGTTATCACATGGTACGCGCCTATTCCACTACAGCAGTACCTCCCCCCTCATAAGAAAGCGCCCCACAAGAACCTTATTCTGAAATTTCTGGGGAAACAAGAAATTATTTTACAAGAAATTCGGGGACGTTTGAAAAAAATTACTCTAAGTACAGCTGTGAAATGGAGGATTTCGTCGAAACTCATCTATGCAAGCTGCGTGTAATACTCCGATCGCGTTTACAATAAAGTTAGCGTGGAACACAGCCTTTCGGGAATGATGAATCTAGCCTGGGCCGTTCCCCTTTTTGAGAGGGCCGGCATGAGCTAGAAGCGATGGTGGGATGCAAAAATATGCTGGTTGACGGCACTTCTTCCTGCTTGACGAAAAGCCGTCAAGGAACTCCTCACACTAAAACTAGTATTTATTGTCTAACTTGACGGCAGTATTACCCGTTGACGGACAGCCGTCAAACCCTTGACGGACAGACGTCAAACCCTTGATGGACAGACGTCAAGGGAATCCACACCCTGAAACTAGTATATTAAGTCTGAAAAAGCCTTGACGGGCCAGAGCTAGACCGTCAACCGACATGCTTGATTGATCATGCGAGAACTTTATCTCTGATAGGCGTTCACTAAAAACAAATCGGTTTCCTGGGTGAGATTTTGGTACCATAGTGGCTCACCGCTCAAGATTACAGTGAAGGAGAGAGGAGAGGGGTACTAGTAGCGGAAAATGCAACGAAACACAGACTAAAATTTGCGCATATCAAATACTTCGGTGGGTTGTAGGGTGTACACGTATATACAGCTCGACGCGAGAAGAAAATGCTGATTCGCTCTCGGGATCAAATCAAGACGTGCACCGTAACGGGGTTGGGGGGGGAGTTGCTAGTATTTATGTATGTGATCCCGCACCTGAGGTACGAGAAGGGAGGGACCTGGACAAGAAGAAAAAATGCCAAGAGAGGAGGAATGGACAAAACATGTACACGCAGCTTTCATAGATGAGTATCGACCCTAAAATTGATCGAACTCACAGCTGACTTTTTTTTTTCTTGAACTCACAGCTGACGTCTTTTTTTTTTTTCTTGTAAGAACAGGCAAACCCGATTCCACCACACATGATACTTCTGGGTTTGTATGTGAGTTTGCGGCCTCGTAGTTTTGACACGTATCCGGGGTTCTTTTGCTGTGCCGACGACGCCTTCCCAGGTGTGTATCATGATCCACAGCGGTAGCCGAGGGCTGGGTCACCAAGTTGCCACCGATGCCCTGGTCCAGATGGAAGCGGCCATGGCTAGAGATAACATCGACACCAACGACAGACAGCTGGCGTGCGCAAAAATCGACAGCCAGGTGGGAGAGGGAGAGGAAGCTTTTTAGCCGGGTGGTTGCCTCTTGGAAAGGCACCGTCGGCAACACGCCCGATTTGTAACGCGCTCGCGGTGAAAAAAATCATTTTGAGTGTTCTTGACGGCGATGCAGCGCAGGCTTGTTGTCACCCACCTGCACCTGTCATCTCCCAGGTTGTTTTGGTTGCGCAAATATGCCAGGGGGCAGCGGTTTTGGGTGTTGGTCGGTCACACCTTCAGAACTTCCCATTCAAGAGCTGTACCTGGTAAATGCTCCCAGGTACTAGGGTGTTCGAGATATGATATACCCAATGTGATTGGGTAGGAAAACGTGTGCTGTATAAACTAATGGGTGCTTGATGTGTGAAAAACGAAATGTGATTGGAACCGACGAAAAAGCAGGCTAGAAGTTATTTTGTATGGTAGGGCTTGTTTTACTTGTATGATAATCTACTGTATACCTGGTACACGTTTTCGTGGGTTGGGTTGGCCTTGGTTTTATGGCTTGTTTTACTTGTATGATAACCTACTGTATACCTGGTATACGTTTTCGTGGGTTGGGTTCGCCTTGGTTTTATGGCATTCGTCGGTTTCAATACTAATATTGTATTTTTTGCTACCCAACCTAATGTGGTATCTATCCCCCAAACACCGTATTTCGTCTACATCGTCCGTCACGGGCTTGACGTGCCGTCCCCGTGCACTGCGCTGGTGCTGACGCGGGCGCTGGTACAGTAGCCCCCCCCCGGTATAGCAGTGGAAGGCCAGAGCAATGTGGCCGTCTTATTGGGGGAAGCCGCCTTACTCGTTCCAGGTTTTGAGTGCAATTCACTATTCCACAGTCGCGCCAAGCCATTTGGACCGCCTTATATCGGAACACCGCATTACTATTAATAGCGCTTTCTAGCCCTTACTCAGACCGCCTTATTGGGGGACCCCTACTGTGCTGTGCTGACGTTGGTGGTGGTTATTGCAGGAGGGGCAGAACTACTTGGCGGCGATGGCTGCCGCGGCGAACTACGCCTGGGTGAACCGCGCGTCGATGACCTTCCTCACACGAAAGGCGTTCGCTAAGCAGTTTGGGAAGACGGCGGAGGAGTTGGACATGCACGTCGTCTACGACGTGTCGCACAACATCGCGAAGGTGCTGCTGGTTGACGTGGATTTCCGGAGGGCGCATAGCGTGCACAGGGGGGGGGGGGGATCAGCTCGCTGCAGTGGCTTGAGCATAAGTCCTTTCAATTTAGAACCAGTAGCCATGTCCCTTTTTTCCACGGTACGAAGTTCGGAAGCTGACCAAGATCAAACACCGAATACCATATTTTTCACGGCAATAACAAGCAGCAATCGTTGTCCGGTTTTCTCGCCCCTCTCTTTTGGCCTCCGACCTTTTTATTCGCCGGTACTAGGTAGAACGACACACAGTGGACGGCAAAGAAAAAACTTTGCTGGTCCATCGAAAGGGCGCCACTCGCGCTTTCCCCCCCCACCACCCCCTGATTCCCGTGGACTACCAGTTCACGGGACAGCCGGTCATCGTGGGGGGTACCATGGGCACCTGCAGCTACGTTTTGACAGGGACGCAAAAGGGAATGGATGAGACCTTTGGTAGCACCTGTCACGGGGCTGGGCGAGCGAAGAGCAGAAACCAGGCCAGGTAATAAGTTTCAAAGAAAATGGGGGGGTGGTGAGTGGAAAAGAGGGAGCTGCCTCGACAGAGGTAGCACTTGTTGGTGAAAGTCATGCCTATTCACTATTGAAGCATGCCTGATTGACGCGGCTCTTCAATTGAGTGAGGAACTACCCAACATAACTGAAGCACCACATAACTGGAGCACCACAAAACTAGAGCACCATATAACTGGAACACCGTTTTTTTTGGCAATATTGTTCGTGGTACACCCGGCCCATGGGATTGTTTATCGAATTGCGCTTTCAATTTCCCTCATAGCCAGTTTTTGGTTTAATAACTAGTTAATAGTGTGGTTAAGAAGGTATAGAGCTCAGGTGAGGAAACTCGGAAGCTTTAGGTGCACCCCTACCCCCTGACGTAGCATGCGGCCCGGGAGTTCCATTCTGCATTTAATAGGATGCAAGCGTATGGGGTGGGTGGGTGGGTGACATACGTTGAATGCTTCTGTGCTGTCGCCCAGAACGATGAACGGGATGTTATACAGAGTAGTTAGAGGTGCGAAACGCACAGAGGGGAGACACATTTGGTGAGTTTTTGGTTGGCGCGTGCTTCTGGCATTGTCGATTATTTCTCGTATCGGACGATCTTTTGCTCGAAGCTATAGGCCTGACATGGAGTGGACTATTGATGGTAGGCACCTCTAGAAGCATGACATACATCTGGTGAAAACACGTCTGTTCTCTCTACGTATTCCTTCGCACCGTTACATGAATAATTCGTGTACCGCGTTTTCTCAACAAGTATTGTGGCGGGGACTGCGTTTTGGGAATTGCTCGCCGAGCCGAAAGCCCACCGGCGTTGCTCATCCACTGCTCCAGAGTTATGTTACTTGCTAGCTGTGCTGTGCTTGGAATTCGTTCCTCGTTCGTCGGCGCTTACCGCGATGTTTTATGAGTGGACTCGCAAGAGAGAGCCCGGTTTTTGGTGTCGGTGTTGGTGTTGGTGTCGGTGTTGGTGTTGGTGTTGGTGTTGGCGGTTTTGTTAATACTGCTCTTTTGGCGTTTGTTATTAATAGTGAATTGCCGTAGTCTAGCCGGTGGTCACAAGGCAAGCATAAACATACATTGCGCTGCGTGTTATGATGCGCTTAATGTAGCAGCTCTCTCCTTGCACTCTTGGCCATTCCACTCGACAGGAAAACGCTAGACTACTGCACCGTCCTGGAAGGGTTGAAGAAGAAAGGAATATCCATCAGAGTGGCCAGCCCAAAGCTTGTCACGGAAGAAGCACCCGACAGCTACAAGGACGTCACAGAAGTAGTCAATACGTGCCACGACGCCGGGATTTCCAAGAGAACTGTCAAGCTTCGCCCGATTGCAGTAATAAAAGGCTGACTTTTTGTACTAGGCGGTGTGACAAACGGGGGGTATATACATGTAGCTTGCGGGAGATCATGGGGGCGATGCTGAGAGGCAACAAGGAGTGGAGGCGTGTCTGCTGCAGTGGGGGGGGGGGGGGGCGCAAGTTTTGTTGAATGGTTCTCGACTTGAGTGGAGGTTGGGGTCTATTTGCTAAGAAAGTGTTGGGGGCTGTTGACCGAATTGCGACATTGTTATATTAAATCGTCTCACAAATAATAATGTTGTATGCATATTATATATGTCATCTTGAGGGGCAATTAATTGGTCACGATTCGTGAGCAGCCCCGCTTCTGTATGCATATTTACAGAAGAACCTATATGTACAGGCGGAATATTGTGCTCTTATGCGCGAAGGGTATTTCTTGGGCGTTTACTACAGCATGTACAGCTACCGGACATATAGAAGAGTGCTATGATATGCACCTTGCATACAGGATAACCCCCGTGCTACATGCGACGCGTATGCTACTGCTTTCCATTATTGGAAAACGGGCACTAAGAATGTTGGGAGGGAGAATTCCTTTCAGGAAATAACGAATTCCGTCGCGGTTACGTAGGTACACCTACTAATCGAAGTTAGCGTAAAACACACCCTTTCCTATTCGAGAGTCTGGGCCAGAGCATTACATTTTATTGTGAAAAGGTAATAATAATGCCAGCGTTGTCTACGATTATTTTCTCTTTTTCTTTTTCCACCCCATGCATTAACATTGTACTTTTCGTCCAGCCCCCCATCAGGGTTCGTAACTCGGATGCGTGGTCATGTAGCAGCCCCCCCCCGCCCCCCCCCATTGCTGTATACTTCGAACCACCTGACTTTTTAGAAATAGAATTCAATGATCATCCGTGGTTGGTTCGCTCGGTCGCTCCGCTGGCTCTCTCCATCCGTCGGATTGTTCTTGGTGTGCCGCCCGTCTTGCCCGTCTTGTCCGTGCATGCTTTGTGATTGGCATTGTGGTCGCGGCCTGCGTGGGTGCGCAGCATGGAATGGCCATCTACAGGATTGTTGCCACGAAAAGGGCTTGCCGGTAGGGGGGGGGGGGGGGGGGGGTTGACGTGAAGGCACAGCTGGCAGAGATGGAGAGGTCGCCCAAAACCCCCCCTCGACGAGTTCCTAATTAAATTAAATGAATAAGAAGTCCAGTGAGGGCTACAGCATCCGTCCCTCTCTGTTTCTTACTATTGATACTTGTTTTACTGCAGCTATAGCTGTAGTGCGTTGGCGGTATTCCACGGTATATATGATACCTGGTATGTATGCGTTTTGATGTTTTCATACCTACCTGCCGTGAGAGGACCGAAATAACCCATAGAAGAAGTAAGTGCGTCCCTTCTACTACTGCCAGGTAAGGTATACTACTACTACACCACTACACCACTGCTGCTGTGTTTGAGGGTAGTAGCAGCTGCTTGCGGGGTGATTCCGAAGTGGACCGGCGACGAACGATGCGGAGTACAACCCAAAGTCTCAAGTTTATTATTACCGCGAAATGGCGGGGGTGGGGGCACACTACACCCTCCCGTGGGCGGGATACTCTCACACACAACAAATACCACCTAGTACTACTATAATGTACTACGTGGAAACGCATCTACCGGTCGGTATATGTTTGAGAACTTTGAGTTTCTCTTCTCTTCTTATGCGAGTACCAGAGCCCGGTGGTATGTTCACGCACTCCCTCATTCGTAGGAAAATCGTTTTATGTGCTCGTATGCTCGTACACAGACTCGTACATACGACAACACGATAATATTGTGCCCCCCCCCCCATTCCTTTTTTTTTTTTTCCAGTCCCCCTTGCTCAAACGCCCCACCTAACATCGAAATCTGCCAGAGTAATAAACACTTCCACGCACTTGATATCACCTCATTATCTTTCTAGAGCCATCCATGCCTCTGCTGCAATTCACCCCCTCCCCAACGCCCCCTCCTTCCCCACCACCCGCACCATCGCCTAGACCTAGCACCACGCGCATAGCAACCTAAAGATGTTGTTTTAAAACCTTTTCGCTCCTCCCCCCCCCCCGCCCCCATCCCCGCCCCCCCCCACCCCCCCACCCCCTCGAACACTCCGCCCTCCTCACTGGTTGTACGACTTAGTCCACAGGATAGGATTTATAGTTTCCACGCACAGATTGAGCTGCCCCGCCCGTCCCGCCCCCCCCTCCCTCTTGATCAAACCCAGGCCCCCACGTCCTTCAAAACTCCGCCCTCCCCTCACCGGTTATTCGACTTTACAGGATTCACTTGATAAACTGATGATGCATTTCCTTCCACAGCTGTCAGATTCTGTCCCCCTCAAAAACGGGTTTTATAGTTTCCGCGCACAGACTGCCTAACATCACTCTGTTGACCCTGATAGCTACACTGTAGTTGCAAGGAGGCGCCAACCTATGTCTTTGATGAGGACACACAACCCGTAATACGCGCGATCGGAGTATCACACACAGCCTGCAAAGATGAGTTTCGACAAAATCTTCGATCTCACAGATGGATGGAGTTTATCTTTATTTTTATAATATAGTCTATAGACTACAGCACCTGGTACCTGGTGCAAGATTTGAGTGTCCGGCAGAGTTTGATTTTACATTTCACGACCCATACCGCCACACACAGTTAGTGAGAGACCTCGTAATTCACGTTACGTATGCACCTGATATAGGTACGAGCTATGCCTCCCATGTCATCAAGGTGTCTTGTTTTACGCTACAGTAGCAGCAGCATTCTATCCATCGATGCGAAGTCGAACCGAACGTTGCCGTTGACGACAAATAATAACCGGAGCACAGCAACTGTGCAGCGATCAGTAGTCTAGAACAACTATTAATAATAACTGCCGCACCAAAACAGCTGCTGCACCACTACTAGACTAGACTATATATACAAGTATCGAAGGCAATATCTGTTTGACCTTCATGCTTGCAATTCCTTACCAAGACCCTTGCACTCTTGGGTAGAACACTACCACGAGTCAGTCTACATGTACCAGCTGTTGTCGTCGCCGACAGCTTCGAGAAGATCTTTTCGGGAGAGAGAAGAAGTCACCATATAAACTCTTCAACCGCATGAACTTGATTTTTAAGATCGAATCGAGGGTTTCCATTGAAAATGACTATTGTATTGAATAGGGAATAGATATTAAACATCCCCCCCGGGGTCTTCAATATTGATTTTGGAGTTTTCACACTCGAGCCCACCACCTCCGCTTACGCCATCTTACCAACTTCCCGAAGCTCTTTCTTCCGGGCGGTGCGAACTATCAAACCGCCGGTACCGCACCTCACAACACGGAGCTCGCACACTTGCACGCAGGGGTTAGCCGCATCGCAGCAAGAGATCCCCGGTATCCGAGCGCACTCGTATTTGGACTTTTTTTTGTCGGCGGCCTTGGCGGCTAAACCCATCATATCAACGCAAACCCGGGGCAGCAGGCGTGCACACAGAAGGACCAAAAAGAACAGCCAACAACAGCTTGCGCAAAAAGCCGCATGGCAGGAGCAGTCACGAAGGTTAGTTCAAGTCCTGCCGGGGTGATCAAGGTTGAGGGGGGAGCGTGCGCCGACGGGGGGCGGCGTGTGCTGTGCTGTACTACGCGATTTTGTTGGCAGGTCATACCGCACCTTTGTTGTGTTCTGATGTTGTCCACGCACCAAGAGCGTGAGTTGTTTTGCGAGTTGCGCGAGAACATTTCGCGCGTGCTCTCTCGAACAATTGTGGACATCAATCGTTGCTCTCTGAAGCCATAGACCCCCCCCGCTACGATAGCCCGATCAATGCAACTTACCTAATGGCATGCCTTAGACAAGACCCTGCAGCCCGTTACTCCGGCTACGCATGTCCTCGAGGATGCGGTCCGGGCTGTCGGCCTTTGTTTTCGAACTCGCGCGTACGTATGTCTGCTTAACCGACACACATTTACGTTTTGCATTTGTTTTGTGACGGTTGCCGATTCCCGAATTGTTGCTTCTTGCTCGCCCATCTGTCGACTTGATTGCAAGTCGCAACGGTGCCCCTGCTAGCTATCAGTCGGCAACGCACGCAATCCTCCGCAAGCTAGCTTTGCGGCACCGTTTTGGGCGCACGTACTTTGTTTGCTTCCTATCATACACGGCTGTCGTCGCTGGGGAGCAAGCACACGGGGGAGGTCATCCATAATCATGGCCACTCGAACGAAAATGCAATCTCCGAACAACAAACCTAAAACTGCTGTCGGCGTGATATGTATGTCACATCCATCCTATTTTTGATTGTGTGCTAGGGCTGGCTGGATTCACAAAGCACGTCATCGCTGTGAAAGCCCCGTCCTTGACCTGTTTTGTGAACCCTGGTTCTCCTCCCCAGCTTGGTGACGGGCCGGGAGTCCGGCCGGGGACCACAGTAGCACAACCGGAGCGCAACAAGTTGAAAAATCGACAAGAAAACTTGCAAAACAAATCGATACGAATGAAATCCGAGTTCACAAGAATATTAGTTTCGGAAATTTCAATCGGGCAAAAAGCTTTTCCTTTTTGGTCTTTTGGTGGCCGTCGTGACCAATGCCACGTCGACACATCCATCCCATCATCCCATCGTGCCCTAGGTTATTCGACCGCCAACTTGAAAATTCCGAGACCACAGCAAAAAAGCGAAACAGCTGTTCTTTGACCCCCCCCCCCCCCATTCCCTCCCCACCCCCCCTCCCTCTTTACCTCTTCCCGGCCGTTTCTTCGGATACCCCTTCCACTCCTACCTACGCGCTTGACTGGCAATGCAGAACGGCAAACGGTTGCGGGTTTTCGCGCACTATGTGCTGGGCAGGTTGATTTTCCTTTTCTTTGTGTGCCACCCGGGAACCCTGGCGACCTGCGACGGCCAGGCCTACCTGTTGAACCGGTACCCGAACCGCGACCTGGTTACCACGGAGGGACAGCTGGTGAGTGGGATGTTATTGTTTGCATGCTTCCCGCCGAGTACGGTAGTTAGTACCTTGCCTGGCATTGCTGCTGCTGATGCTGCCGTGTTCTCTCGAAAGGAAACTGCGCTTGATGTTACTGCTGTTGTACTCGTCTTTTTTTTTAGTGCTATATTTTTTTCCCCCCAACAGCGGTACAGGTTTAAGTTTGAGTTCAACTTTTTTTATTCTTCCGCTTTTCTGTTGTGTTGTGAGTTGGTTGAAGTCTGGCACTACGCAAGCTGTTGTTTCATCGCTGGTTATCACGCCATCACGCCACCACTCTTGGTGATTGACAACGAGCTTTATCAGCCGGCGTGTGCTCCGTCGTCCGGCCGGCCGAAAGTATCGCTTATTAATTTGGAAGTTTACCGTTGCCTCGGTACCCACCCTTCTACAGGTATTTAGTCTCTTGTATCTTGTCTTTAGTTTACCAGGTATACCCGTGGCGCCCGTTTGTCGCGCGGAGCAGCTACACCAGCCAATACCGTGCTGTATAGCTGTTGTACCTCGTACTTGAAGCACTGTAAGAGTAGCACAAAGCTGCATCTGGAGCACCACCAGCTGCTCATCGCAGTAAGTCTCCCAGACATTCGCCCTTGTGCCCCCCACCCCCCGCGCGGCGTCCGTTCCGCGCGTTGCAGTTACACCCGCTGGCGCTGTGTTAGCATCAACTTGGTACCTC
Source organism: Undaria pinnatifida (assembly GCA_012845835.1). Lineage (NCBI taxonomy): Eukaryota > Phaeophyceae > Laminariales > Alariaceae > Undaria > Undaria pinnatifida. Next base: position 12,720,924 of record JABAKD010000030.1, read on the forward strand.
GTATCTCGTTTTTTGAAGATTTCTAAAATTTGCACATACTGTACCGGTAACCTGGTGGCGCAACCAGCTGTTCATTGCACAAGATCTCAGACTCTAGCCCCATATCCCCGCCTCACCCAACCTTTTCCCGCCCCTCACTTTACACAGGAAGACCACAGGCGCCACTACACCCCCCGCGATCCCGCCGATTTCACCATGAAAACCGGCGTTCCGGAGGAGGTGCTGAACGGTAGCGCCGACGGCTGGACCCCGAACTCGGCCCCGTCCCTGGAAGAGCGCTTCCACAGCACCGTCAAGGCTTGGCTGCGCTGCGGCATCTCCAGCGCTAAGCAGGCGAAGCGGAATGAGGCTAATACCACGGCCGACTCCGCCCCTCCAGGCTTGGCATTCGTGCCCACCTTGCGCGCGCGCGGCGCAATGGACGTGCACTCGGCCAGAGCCAATGACTTGCAGAAAATGCGCTGGGTTGCACTGGCGAAGGCGGGGTCAGCGCGGAGTCCCGCGTCCCGTCTCCCGGCCCATGCCAGGCGTAGCGGCTGCGGACATCGCCACCTGAGATGTAGTCCCGGCGATACCCAGATGCTGCTCGGATTCCGGAGTCGCGGAACCGGCCCCCGCCGCGGAATTTTCGGTGCTTCGAAGGGAGAGGCCGCGGCGAGCGTTGATGTGAGCGGCAATGTTACCGGTGCGCGCGACATGAACGTGGAGATGGTTGATTCGCTGGAGGTTGAGGCGGCGGTGGCGGCGGCGGTGGCGGCGGGGACCTTGGAGGACCCCGAGCTTATCATGTCGGCCACCTCCGGCGACGGGCTATTGTCGTCGTTCCTTGGAGGCGCGGCGGATGCGTACGACTCGGCGCTGAGCTTTGTCGGGTGCGCTCTGGTGACGTCCCCCCTCGGAAAACGCTACCTTAACGCTTATGACGGGCACAACACGGTGTCGGCCTCGACTATCCGTCGCAGCGGTGGCCCGGCGGGCATGAGCGGCAGCAACTACGACCTTGTCGGCTTCTCGAACATCGACCCTTTTGAGGCCAGCGGCCGTCACGGGGGCGGGGCTTCCAGCCGTCTGCTTGGGCGCTAACTGTTATTGTTGGTTTGGCCCGGAAGCAGGCGTGAACGTTACAAACCCTCATAGAGCTTACTGCGCCCCGTATTCGGGGGAAGTGACCTGGAATTGGTGTGGGATAATTCTTGCAGTGCTTAAAGGGGTTGAAAAAGCGAACGGAGGCACCTTTTTGCCGTATGTGGGCGATGTGTTAACCTTGTGGGCTTTGTGAAGGGGTGGTATCTGGCGTGAACAGGACGGTCGGTTGCCGTCGATTTGTAATTATTGAGTTTAGATTTGGGCTGACCTCAACTGGCTGGTGGACTTCGGGTTGGGAAGGAGGGCCGGCGGGGGGGGTAGAGCAACGACTGTACCGCGTTTATTTGGATAGGCGGATGCAGCAATTGTAGGTGGTGGTGGTGGCTGTTGCGTCGGTGGGGAAGGATATGTTGATCGGGAGTTGTACGAAGGATGAAAGCGTTATCCGATTGAATTATGCAGAAATATGGAGGGGGTGCTTCACCCCTACTGCGTATAACCACCAGCACGTTTGGCGGTGGTCGGTACTGCGCCGGACTTGGCCGTTGTGCGCGGTTAGGTTCGCAATTGGGGGATATCCTCCGATCACAAAAGGGGTATAATGTGGCTCGGACAATTATTAGTATGCGTGGGGGGCGGCGGGGTGGGGATTTGTATATCCCCGCTTTTCGTTTCTGCCTTCTACAGCAATAGTATTCGTTGCGGACGAGGACAACGACTTGTTTGCAAGTTTTGGTGTATGCTGCGGATGGCTGAAGTTGTGGATTGATGGCTGACTGACGACGCTAAAAGTGGTTGTTGCTCAAGCGGGGTTGATCATTTCTTGTCCTTGGTGGAAGTCGGCTCGTCGGCGGTGTATGTTGCCGCTCGCAGGCAATGCACATTGCCGCTCGTGGGAGGTGCACGTTGCTGCTCGTAAGAGGCGCATGTTGCCGCTCGTAGGAGCTCACGGTTGTGTCGGTACGGCGGTAGTAGCAGTAGATCGGGAACAAGCGAAACGCAGACAGGCTGACCGGTCCTAAAGAACATGTATTACAATCTGCATATTATGGACGTCCTCCGTCCAGGCTACACATGGAAGTACGAGTAGTTGTCGTGAAAAAAATCGAAGACAAAACAATAGATAGATGTTGTGCGCAAATACGTAGAGTTCCATCGCGACTACCATCATGATGTCAAATACCAGGTTTGAACTATTCTGAAGTATGATGATGGATGATGGTGGCATTGGACTGACTGCGGCTTTTCTTTGGTTTGGTTTCGATCTTGAATGGACAAAGTCGAATGGTGCATAGAGGGGGGGGTATAGATTTGAGAGTAAAGCGTGGGAGTTGGCTCGGCGAGAGATGTAGTCTGCGTGTGTACTACCGCGAGGCTCTTGGGGTGGACTTGTCCGCCTGTGTTGCGCTGAGCAGGGGGCTGGGAGGGGTCTGTTGGAGGCGTTTCTTGCCTGGAAAGGCGTGTTTGGCCCCTGCGTACTTTAACCAAGTAAATTGTTTCATGCAGTTATCGTTGCGCGTTGCACGCTATGTAAGGTGTGTTGTGTCCTGATTGATGCGTGCGTGCGATGCCTTGGGCGGGAGGGAGCAGGCGGAAGTACGCAGCTCTGAGAAGCTGCGGTATTTCGTTTTGAGGTGTTTTGTTTTGGGGTGGGACTTGCAGTCAGCGCTGGCGTTGCTGTAGTGATGCGACGGCAAGAACGTCGACGAACTTCGGAAGAAAAACAAACGAAATTTAAACTACTACTGCATGACTATTAACAGTAATGATTCAACACGCCAACACACGCCTGCTGGTGTGGGAGCTCCTTATTCCGGGACGAGACGTGTTGCATGTCAAACATGTGCACGAGGAGGAGAGGCATTTATTTGTTCGTGCTCGAGACATTTTTCTCCGACAAAATTCCCACGGACCAGTGAATGGCTTTCAGTACGAGGGAAAGGTGGCGGCGATGAAAAGAGGCCGTTCCGCTGGACATTGGAGGCGTTCAACGATTTACACTATTCATCATGCTAGACGGACACTAACTCTGTGAATTACTCCACTACAATGATCACTACCAGAACAACTATCTACTCGTCCAGTGCTGCTGCTTTACAGCTAGTAGTTCGCGACACCGCACACCACACACACTTGGAACTGTCAGTTTGAGCCATCATAAAAAGAAGTCCTTCGGAAGGCAGGGTGTGTTACTTTATTTTTCAGTATTTTTCGCTAAATGACACACTCAAGTCTTGGAATCCCAACTTCTGAGTCCCAAAACTCCCAGAAAAAAACGTGCTTCCATCCACTTCCAAGCTTAAATACGAAAACACCTAAGAAACTAACAGGTGGGGAACAGCACGGCAACGCATATCGTTGACTGCATTGCAGTGCAGCTGTTGCAGTTTATCAATGATGCGAAAAAAATGGGGTTTCGTAGGTTTCGTGCGAAAGTCTAGCAGACTGTTAGTCTAGCCGAACACTACTGGAAACCCTTTTTTTTTACAAATTGACTTGAAGTTAGTATAGGGAGGGCTTTTGGGGCTCCAGAGGGGTCAACCCCCAAGCAAGTTCTCATTATTTTCATGTCTTACACCCACCCCTCCCTCTAATGATACACCAGAAACTACTACTACTGCAACAGCAGCTGCAAAAGGCACCACAGGACACCAGGTATAGTCATCGTGTGTGTTTAGTTGGCCATGGTGATGATATTATCAGCGCTCGCTACGTATGCATATATGTATGTATATAATGTGCGTGATGCGCGATACGTCGCTCGCGCGCGTCCCGCATTCCACAAGGATTTAGGACGGAGATTCCTTTAAATAATAAGAACCTTGACATTTTCAGCTGGATATTCATGGGAGCAGCAGGTCGACTTCCACCCATAAAAATCATCCTGCCCACCGAAACTGCATTTTTTTGAAGCCTTGGCCCTGGGTGGACACAAAATACCAAACAAAATCTGCGCATTTAGTTGTACAGGATGATACTACTGCTGTGGTGGGCAGACAGTGAAAGTGACCGAAAGCCGGATTTTTGCGCCAACTGCTGTTACATGTATCACAGCAGCACGTCCAAAATTCAACACAACAAGCAACAACAATTGAGATATGCCCTCCCCTTGTTGCGGTATGACAACAACCAACCTCAATCATGGAACAAGTCAAAAGTGCGAGAGCACGTGCGTGGCCATGTTCTCACTGGTTTTCAAACATTCGAAAATTCAAAATTTTCAAAATTATTGGGAAAAAATGACGAGGCTCGAGCAGAGGATGATGAAGTCCTCCGAAGGGACGTCAAACCCCCTCATGGGACTTGATTATAGTACAGCAAAAAAGGCTAAGCTAAGCCACAAGCCAAGCCAAGCGAAGCCAAGCGAAGCCAAGCGAAGCCAAGCGAAGCCAAGCGTGCGTGTTTTTTCAGCATGGTGGGTGCATGCTGCACACGGCAGTAGAAGCTGTGCGCGTGTCTCTTACAGAAGTGCTTGTGCTTCGGAGTTCGACTGCAAAAAAATCGTCGTCACCTAGGCTCATTACTCAATATTAGCTGCTACCAGGTATGTGACAACACCTCATCGAGCAGCCCGAGTTTCTTCTTGTCAAGGATGCTGCAATCGTCAGTCATTCGTCAATTTTTGCCTATACTATAATCGAGTAAGACTCCAAAGGGTGAAAATTACCGAATATTACACATCATCCATCCCGCTGTATGACGCGCGTCCGACTTATTACTCGCAGGGGAGGTTAAAATTAAAACCTATTACTACAACTGCTGTAGTACTCCTGTACTGTAGTTTCGACGACATTTGTCGATCTCACAGCTAGCTGACTGAGAGGTGTCGTTTTTCATTTTTCTTCAATATAATATATTCGTGTATACGACAGGTGAAAGTTGTTGTTGTTGTTGTTGTTGTTGTTGTTGTTCTCACATAACTCGCATAATCAAGTCCGTGGTCACAGGACAGGCTCCAGTCACTCTGGAGCTGAGGAATACCCCAGGGAAAAACACACACAGCCCAAGGTGGTACACGCATATATCACAGCTGACGCAATTCATGCCTCCACAAAGTACAGGCTTCTCGCAAGGTACATGGGCGAAATCATAAGCTGCTGATATTCACACCAGTAGCAAAAGTTACGCTAAGCGCGATAATGACGATTGCATCCACACAGATTATGTGCGGTTAGGGAGTGGATGTTTGAAATTTTGTGCGTGTCAAATTCCCTCGAACATAGAAAATCGGGCGAGATGCAAACCTCCACGAAGGATTGGCCTCCACGTGGGACAAGGCAGGAGACGCGAAGGCTGCCGCTTTAAATAGCCGTCTCCCTGTAATTCTATGCTATGTTCAGCGAAGAGCCATCGCAACCGTGCAACACATCTGACATCATGTTTCATCGGTTAAATGTAATACTTCGTATATATTGCGGCGGCTTAAAACTCCCGCCCATTCCGACATCGCCAAGCGTCATACAAAAATTATCGTGCAGCGCAGAGAAAGTGGAGTGCGCAATTTTTTCCATCCCACGCCACCCCCTACCAACCATCAAACCCTAACGCCAAACTCTGCCCAAGCAGGCCGTAAATCTATCTATCATTACGTCAGAAACCCCACCAACGCCTGCAGCCACGCTATCGCTGCTCCTCCTCCCCTCCAAAAACGCCTCTCCTACAAACCAAAACACCAGAAAGGGTTCCCGCAGCCACCCCCACCAACGCCTGCAGCCACGTTATCGCTGCTCCTCCTCCTCCCCCCCCTCTGTAAATACGTCATCCCTCTCTCCCCCGTCATTCCATCGGCTACCGGCACCAGAACCGCCGCCCCCATCCTCATCCCCCAGCGCCATCCCGGCCTCCTCTGTGAGCATGTTGTAATTGTTGTAATTGTTGTAAGAGTCTTCGTCAACGTCGATATCAATTTCTTCGATCGCCGCCGAGGCCAGCCTCCACTTCCGCGCTGATCCCCCGCTGGGGGCGAGCCCTGCCCTCCCCATCTCTACAAGCGCCTCGGTGGCGCGTACCCAGTCCTGCACAAGGCAGGCGGGAGGTGGGAATGGGCGAGGGGAGGGGGAACGAGGAGTGTGGCGTTATTGCCGTCCGAATGAGAGAGAGTTCGCCGGGGAAAATACCATGAGGATAAGACAAGCGGTGCTCTGACCAATTGCTTCTGTCCCTTCGGGCGGAGGTAGAGGGGGTGGGTTAGGCCAAGGCAGCGCCGTCTGTCGACCTAGATAAAAAACGAAGCGGCCCCCGACCAACGCCTGATAACTTAGTGAGGAAGAGACCGCCCGCTGGCGTGAAGCGGCAGTGATTCCGCCGCGCGAAATAGCACGGAGCAAGCGACACAAGCGACACCATACCTTACTCGTAGTCGCGGTGTGTGTTTGAGGGTGTGTGGCCGAGGAGGCGACATAAGCGCAACGTTGCGTCAGAGCTACCAGTTGTACGGCAGGTGCGCAGCATGCGGGTACTCGGAATGGTACGCTCTCGTCCTAGATTCTTGATAAGATCGCATTTCCCGTTTTCATTGGTCGATTCACTTTAATCAAGATGTAATCAAGTACCAAAAGGGCTAACCCGTTTTTTACTGCTACAAGTACACGGGGAAAATTTGGAGCAGTTTGCTCCCGAAGTTGTTGAACGTCAACCTCAACATCGTTATCACTAACACCTGGCTACTCTCTCACAACCCTCACCGTTAAAAAAGAAAGCAACGCTCCTTCGGCCAGTACCCACGATTCGACGGCCACTTATGGCTTGGCGCAAGCTTTGGCGAAAGCTTTGGGAGACAGTTAACAATAACATTAGCATTAGCATTAACATTAACACTAACATTAACACTAACAATAACACTAATACTGACACTAACACTAACACTAACACTAACACTAACACTAACACTAACACCAACACTAACGTTAACATTAACATTAACATTAACGTTAGCATTAGCATTAACAATAACATTAGCATTAGCATTAACAATACCATTAACATCAACATTAACACTAACACCACGGCCACGGCAGGGGGTTCCCTTTATTTTTTGGGGGGGGCTCCCTTGCAGTGGCTCGGGGTCACTGGCGCGAGCGACCCCGCCATACCTTAGCGGTGTTAAGCTTTGGTGGTGTTCGCTGTTTGCCATATGAAACCGCCATGTAATGGTTAGCTACGCCGTACGCCTTCCAGACATTCACCAAAAGGTTTCCGTTGAGGTACAGAGTCACTCGGGCGAGCAGCGAAAAAGGGAGTGAAAAACGGGGGTGTCCCCCTTACAGTAGCAACGGTCCTAACCCTTGCCCCGACCGCCTGGTAAGATGATCGGAACGAACATGTATCGAGGGATAAGTGTAGAATATCTGTCATTTGGCCGAGATGTGATGAGGAGTTAGTGGGAACTATCAACCATTGACGCGAGGCTGGGACAAGTCGTAGACATTGCTGCACGCTGCCTCCCCCCCGCCCCCCCCCAATGCTTTCATGCCACACCCTATAAAAAACTTGACACTTTACCGCCATCGTATCGCGGCCGCTACGGGACAAAAAAAAATCAAATTAACAACTTCGAGCAGGCCTTGAAACGCGCTAGGAATAACAAGACCACCTCCTTCCAACGTCGATCTTAGAAAGTCAGCAATATTAAGACCGCCTCCTGTCTACGTGGATCTTCGACAGCGGATTCGGCCGAGAAAACATTCCCGCTCACTGCGTACTCCGCATTCCGCCCTTTTCTCCGCAAAATATGTTCGGTACCGTCGAAGCCTCTCTAGGCTAATTATGCTATTTTCAGTGTGGGGAGTTCCTTGACGGCCGTTCGTCAAAGAGCAAGACTGTCGTCAAATTAAACTTAATACACCAAGTTTTAACGTGGGAAGTTCCTGGACGGCCGTCCGTGACAGGGCAAGAGTGCCGTCAACCGACGTCTTGGTTTCTCACCAGCTTGCTGATGTGAGAAGTGACCATTAGGTGGTAGGCGGCGGCGTCTGGGGTAAGACTTTGCGCGCGAAGCTGCTCCCCGAGGGACAGAATCGCGTCCATGTCGCCCACCGTGTAGCACGCGTTCATAACCGCGGTGAACAGCGACACCTTTTTCCAAGAAACGGAACAAAACGAACGGCAGGAGCATAAGAAGGCGTCCTAACAGCGGAAGCAATAGTAATAGCAATAGCAGTACAAATAGCGGTGGGGCTGTGAGCCGGCTGGATTGGACGCCTAGGGGTAGTGATTACTCGGGTGGCAAAGTAGGCCCACCGACTTGACAAATTGCAGGGCTTTCTTTACCGGTCATAATCCGGCCCGACGGCCGGGTCAGGGTTTTTTCAAAAACTCGCGGATCGGGTCGAGCCGGACCAGGAGGTGATGGAAATGTCACGGGTCGGGTCGGGTCGGGTCAACAGGTGTTCACGTCTCATGGGTCGGGTCGGGTCAGGTCACCCTGTTCCGATCCGACCCGCGAGACGTCGTCCGACCCGGGAAAAGCCCCGAAAAATTGAGCTGGTTGGACTTGGCTTGACTGGATGTGACGGCTATATGACAGCTATGTATCGGTTGGGTGGAGAAATAAGTGAAACAACTGACTTTAGCCTTGGCGGACACTTGACAAAAAAAAACAAAAACGCAGAATTCCGCGAATCACCTCAAGGTACAACCCGTAATGCATTACAAGGTTTCTCTCCGGGAAGTGCATTACAATACATTCAGCCGCAACGCACTATAATTCCTAGCCAACTATAACTAGAGGCGACTTACTATCGTGCAACTTACTATTAGTGTAGCCAGCCAACTCAGCCCTAACGATGACGAGATAGGAAGGTGGCTTGCTTACTGTCCGCAAACCTGCTCCGACCACCCCGCTCCTTGTTTCGCGGACGCGCGTTGCAGCGATGAATATCGATGAAGAAAAAGAGGTTGTGCTGTTTTTAGCGAACGGCGATCAGTACTGCCTGCCTCTCATCGTTTCAGTATTTTGACACGCGTCCGTGCAATATTGTTATGTCTGCCTCTCATCGTTTGAGCGTTTTGACATGCGTCCTACGCAGTTTTTTTTTTCCAACGGCAGTCATTACTGTCTGCCTCTTATCGTTTGAGTATTCTGACATGCGTCCTTGCAATAGTTTTTGCCAACGGCGGTCACTGCTGTCTGCCTCTCATTGTTTGAGTGTTTTAACATAAGTATCACATGCCCTTGCATACTGATGGTCATCACCAATTACCCCAACTACAGACCTCCTCTAACTGGTGGCGGCCTTGTGGCGTGAGGCGCGCGCAACGTCCTCCTTTCCGCACTACTGGCTTCGGCCAAGCGCGAATCATCCCAACTCCTCGCACTAGCTTCAGCCAAGCGCAAACAACAACCATCGCACCTCAGGCACAAGGCCCCGCTCGAGGCTCTTCACCAAGACCGCTTCCGCTTCACTTGGCCTCCCCGCGCGACAGCAAGCCTTCACCGCCGCCTGCACCACGCCATCGTCTAGTGCGTAGCCTTCCTGCAATGACCAGGGACGAAGGAAGACACAGAGGGCTTCGCAAATATCACGTGTGTGAGAACACATTGCACATTGCGCGTTCAAAACAACCATGGGCGCGAGAACAGCGAGTGCCCAAAAGCGTCACGTGCGTGACAACATTCACGTGCCCAAAAACATCACGTGCGTGACAACATGCACGTGCTAAAAAATATCACGCATGCAACAACGTAGCACCACAAACGCTGCGTAAAACATGATGTGAGGAAAAACAATACGCGCCGCGCGGCAATAACACGGCACTAAAAGTACACGGGAAGACCAGCGACTCGAACCGAAAAACTGTGCCACCCCGAGCGGCCGGCGCAACACGCACTCGTCGATGCCATACACAGACAGTGCAATAGATGATGCTAATTCCAATCTTCAAAGGTTGATGTACCATACAATGGGTGAGCGGGTGCAATCCCCGTGGAAACAAAGGTTGAGACCGGCAGCAGACGACACAATGGGTGGGCGGACGCTATCCCCGGAGGACAACACATATATGAGATTGCCCAGGGCATCCAGCTATTCAATTTCGTGGTCCGTCGACGTACCTCTAGATAGTTGTCTAGCAGCTGCGTGCCACGCTCCCACTCCGCTCCTTTAGCGCACGCCCGAAGAGCAGCCGCATACGCCGCTTTCACTGGCGGAACTCCCTGACACGACAAGGCACCCCACGAGCGAACATATGTTATAGACGCGACATAGACGCGACAGGAGTGCATGGTTGCAGCTGTAATGGACGCGACATGGTTAGGTGGGTGCGGGCGATCCTATAGTTTTCTTGTCACCCGTTGGCGACAACACAGTAGAATTGGTCGCCGCCATGTACTGCTGGTAGTAGTAGTAGTAGTAGTAGTAGTAGTAGTAGTAGTAGTAGTAGTAGTCGTGGTAGTAGTAGTAGTAGTAGTAGTAGTGGTGCTGTTGCTGAGCAGTAGCGGGAGTTCGGCAATACTAACGTTTTCCCTTTGGCGCCCGAGCAGATACGAGATGCGCAGGAAGGCGAGGCGTATTCCGACGAGTGCAAACTTGCACACACTTGCACCTCGTCCTGATAAAGGCCGACAATCGGTTTACCACAGAAAAAAAAAACGACAAGCAATTGCGCCAGGGGTTCGAGTCTACCTACCTTTATATGCCCTATGACATCTGCGAATAAAAAAGCAAGCGCTGGTCAAACAACAACCTCTTGCGAAACACAAAACGCGGCGTGATTAAACGCGGCGTGACTAAACGCGGCGTGACTGGCAAAAGACTCGCGAAAACGCCGCGAGAGGTGAGAGACTGGACAGCCCGGTGATAACCATCACCTCTTCTTGCATCTGGTCGAACATCACAATCGCTTCCCTCCAGTGCTGCCGCTGGCCGGCGGCCTTGACCATCTGCGCCATAAGAGCGTTTTTGCTATTGCTCTTGCCGTTGCCGGCGGTAGGCGGTGTTGGCAGTTGCCCTGGGGTGGTGGCAACGTCTAGGGTCGTAGAGGAGGGAGAGAAAGTCAGGCGCGAGCCCAGAAGACAGGGGGGAAAAAGTTAACGTCAAAACAGCAGGCAAGCGACGAAGTACGACGTTAGAAAATACACACTCCAACACACATTTAAACACATAAAACACGCACCGGGTTTCTAAGTTTTAATGTTCTGCAGGTTCGTCGAGCCTTGGTCTGTTTGATCGAGCTCCAGATCAAAAGCAACCAAGGACAGTTTTCTCCGTTTGTGTTCGCGCGACACTATGTTACCATCAACACTATCATATCCTTTTGCCGCCGCCTCAAAACGATCGTATATTTGAGCCGCTTGGCTTGGCTCGAAGGAAAAGAAATACCAATTTTAGCTAATCAATCATCTTGTCTTTTTTAACGAGAACTGCCATGCAAAAAATAATAACCTATGAAAAACGGACAACGACAGCCCCAACATTTCACACCCCTCTGGGCTCCTGAAACACACCGCCTATTGATGCTGCTGCTTTAGAGGCTGTCTATCACAGTGAGGCTGGATTGCGCAGGATTGCTGTACCTCCCGATTGCTCGCCGTCGGTGCCTTTGGAAAGCACTCTCTCCAACGCCGCGCCCTTTAACCCGTCCACCCCCCCTGGCCCTCCTCCGGCGGCTCGGTCCGCCGCCCCTAAGGCTATTCTATTAAAATGTCTTCGCCGACGGGGGAGACGCGAGGGGAGCCCTGCCGAGAAAAAAAAGGCAAGAGGGTGGGCTTTGTTGCAGAGCGAATTAAATCGATAGAGGACGCACAAAAGGTCAACGTTTTGACCAGCTACGGGGAAGAGCAGTACTGCCTGCACGTCTCGTCCGCGAATAAGACCCGAAGAAGGTGAGCGAAGAGATGAAAACAAAAAACTACCTGCAGCTCCAAGGTAACGAAAGCAGATGTGAAAAAAATAGAGGTGATCCAGAGAGTAACTGGGCGTTGTCTTGGCTTCGCGGTTGCTTGTGCCACCGCAGCGATACTACGGCTTGTACATTCCGATACAGCGCACAGCACAGACCTGCTGAACCAAAGCACGAGCGTTGTTTCCAGCGTAGAAATAAGAAACAACGAAACCACACCGTAGAAACAACATCTAACGAAACTACACCACGGCTTTCGCATCACGGGGGCGAAACATCCGTCGGCGTAGAGACAGTGGGGCCAGGCCGGTGTGGTGACGTTGGCACGTGCTTTTCCAATCCTTCACTGCAGCCTCCCGGGCACAAGAAAGCCATGGCGCTGGCACCGACACATCACTGGAGACAATCACAAATCACGCCATATTCTCTAATCGGGAAATAATAAGGTAGTAAGTACCACCTGTCGCCACAGCAGCAGCAGCAGCAGCAGCCGCAGCAGCACATACATGCTGCACAACATATTTCACCTTCCAAGCGTTGGCCCACTAGCACCCTAACTCGTGTTTTGGGCCCGCCAAATAAAAAAAGCTACGCATTGCTGGGAGAGCTTCCATTCAAGCATCTGCTGCCAATACAGTATATGTATCCTGTCACCTGATAGCCAAACGACCTCTCGGGCGGGACGAAACGATAGCCCCCTCCCAGGCCCGGAAAATGCGCTCCCACAAGCAGCATCTGCCGATCGAGCAGTGCATCGGTATCAGTGACAAAATGTGTCAGGACCATGCACACATACATATCATAAACATACCTAGCATACTATACGTAAGTATATACATACGATACTTCGAATATACTGCTGCTATGCACACCAAAGGGCATTATGTACTCGTAGGGCGTGACTCGTGAATGGATTTGTCGGCCAGTTGCACTGCCACTCTTGAGGGGGGAGAGGGGACGGGAAGAGGCGAGGGTCGTGCATGACATGCCGAAAAGGACAGCACACAGCTACCGACGCCAGCGGGTGCAACATGAAAAGCGCACGCTCGTGAAACCGGAAAGGGCAGGCGGGAGGATAAGGCTTGCTGAGCAGACACAAATATACCAACCTGACCCTGGTTCAGCAGTGCGAGCACTACTGCAGTACGCAATACTACGGGTACTATTACCGTTATATTTTAATCCGTACAATTAATAGCAATGGTATCCTTGCTGACATCTAAGTAGCTGGATTCGAGGACGGGTGTTCCAGTAGCGCTAAAGGGGGCTGCACTAGTGCTGAAAGTGCCTTCAGCGGCACTGAAAAAGGTATCAACTAGGGCGAAGATAATTGTCCCAATAAACGCGTTAATGAAGCCCTTTTCTCAGCTGTCTCCATGTTTCAGAGACAAGTTATTAATGTGGCGGAATCAGAGTTGGATTATTTTTCAACTAATTCAATGCACGAATGCTACGCGTAACGTGTGTGCTCTTCACATGAAACCACTGTCTCTACGTATCCATCGGCATCGAGTACACTCAGTGTTCGTGCTGGCTCTCAATCTTAGAGAGGTACACGCTTTGTCTTCACAAACTGCAAAACAGAAACAACGCATAGGAATATAAACGCGGTGAGTCATTGGATCATAGGAGAAGAGATTGAGGGAGAGTGATGGCAATCAGACCATTGTTTAGTCAGCTTTGGCTTTACGCAACCTCCAAAAGGGACAAAAGTACGGCTGCGGGGGGCTCCCAATAGTGCCGGTGGAATAGTGCCACCGCTCTCTATAGTGCAGGTGGAATAGTGCCACTTCTCTCTGTAGTGCCGATGGAATCGCTTGGCACGGCTGGAGCGCTCTACATTAACTATGTAAAAACTTTAGTCCCAACAGCGACGGTGCCCTGAATAGTGCTGGTATATTGGGCTGGCACATGCCGGCACTATTGGCAGCCCCCCACCCCCCCCTGTATCAGTTTCATATACCGGCACTATTGGCAGCCCCCCCCCCCCCCCTGTATCAGTTTCATATTCGAGCCTGGATTATGCAGTACTACCTACTACTGCATATCGTCGGAAGGCAAACGAAAAACGAAATACGAACCACTGCTACAGCCGTACTGACGGCGTTTCTTCCGCTCACCGTTCGATGCCTCCATCGATAGAATGGACAACCAGTGGGATTACGAACGGTACGCCGTCAGATCGATTGCAAACATGTACGCATCTTTGCCTCCATTTGTACACCTCAGCATCGACTTTTGAGGTGTTCTATATACACGCATATTAATAGGTTTCCATTGGTTTAGAGGCGAGGACAAAGCCCGAGCCATCCTCGAGTTCTACACGTACGAAAATATATTTACACTCTTGTCCTCGGCAAAGAACAGGTGGTCACGGCATTTGAGGCAACATATACAACCGGGGTCCTTATGATATGATACGCTAACGTCGTGGTAGTGACGTTTTTTTGGATCTTTGAAAATATCTTGGTTATATAACCCCCCCAAAAAAGCTGCGACTCCCGAGCTTCACACGGCCTCCGGCGGCCTCGCGGTGCCGCCACGTCCCATCTGCACAGCAGCACTACGACGTGCCGGCGAAAGAACGGCCGTCGGTGCCCCGCCCCGGCGAGGGGGAAGCGTGGAAATCGCCCTCCCGGGGACGGCTCGCTTACCCCCCGCGCGCTTCTTCTTCGTCGCTACCCGCTTCTTTTTTTTCGAACTCCAACTAAATTAAAATTTCGAATTGCTTCTTGGCCAATTTGAGCCGACAAGCGCGCCTGCGTCAACAGCAAGCATAACAACACCAAGACCAATCACAGCAGCGTCCAGTCGTCGCCGATCGCCGTGCGCAGACTCGGCAACGCGAGCGCTTTTCGCGTGGCCCCGGCGTGGCGGGGAATAGTAACCAATTGCAAATCCCGCCCAGCCCGAGAGCATTGTAAGCAACGAATCGGGAATCGGCTGCTGCCCGCCTGTCAGGTGTATTGCTCTATGTACTGCTGCATTGCTGTACTGCTGGACTGGGTAGGTCCGTGGGTGGATAGTGGGTGGTGGGTGGGTGGTGCATGGCGGCTCGCTCGCTCCCCGAGATGGCCGAGTATCGTCAAAAAATGAAACTTCCCCCGTCTGTTTCCTGCTTCATACAAGGTCTTCAAGAACCAACCAACTAACTGCTCCCCGCGTACCAGGTGTACTGCTGTACGTACTGCTGCACTGCTGTACTGCTGAATGTAGTAAAGTTTTGGTCGGTGGGTGGGTGGAGGGTGCACTGCGTCGTTCGTGGTGGGTGGGTGGGCTCTTCCGTACACGTGAGAGTCTTTTTTCGTCCTGTGGGAGATGAAGCCTTTTTTTGGTTTCTAAAATACCGACCTGCCACTGGTGCTTGGGAGTACCACCGTCCCCACTGCTGCACTCCTCTGTCCTTTACTACCGCCGTACGTACTGCTGCAGTGCACTGCCGTACTGCTGCCCTGTTATTCTTTTGTTTTTTTAGTACTTACTTACAGAGGATGATACCTTTACTACCGCCGTACGTACTGCTGCACTGCAGTGCCGTACTGCTGCCCTGTTATTATTTTGTTATGTTAGTACTCACACACAGAGGATGATACAGCACCAACAATTTGTATTGTCCGCCATACCGGCCGGCACCAGGCATACTTCGGGAGTACCACTAGTACTTGTATAATGCTTCTGCAGTGCCTGGTACCATAATAAGACGGGTATAACTATTCGCGTAGTATCTCAGCGAAATAAGAGGCGTTGAGCGAGACATCGATGGTTACCGCAGGGCCTGCGCTCAAGTATCACAGCAGCGTCTCAAAAATACAGCAGCATGTGCTGAGCAGAGCTGGGGCTTCTCGCTTTTCTGCGGGATTGGGGCCTCACGAGTTGACACGAAACGATGACGCTAATGTCACATTATTATGAACAGCTCATTTCCGTGAACTTTAGCCCGTGGTCACGAAACAGGCTTAAAAATGGGCCCAGATGTAAGAAAAACAACGTTCACTGTGACTCCAAGGGTATGACGCGGCATGCGGGGGTGGTGTCATGAATCGCTTGCATACTGAGGGATCGGGGCTCGGTCGGCCAAGGGCAAGAAGGGGGACGGCGCCAAGGCGGGCGAGATGGATCGTTCGTCAAGACCTGTTCATCTACCAACCAGAAGGGGCAGCAAATATGTTAACGGTGCTACTACTGCTGTGTGACTGTCATAGCTGGTATCTGGTATCATAGAGGATATTTTGAAAAATGAAAAATACACTTCAGCTGTGGGATCGACCAAAAATGATTTCTTGATCAAAACTCAGCTTTGCAAGCTTGCGTGTGATACTTTCGATCGCGCCTGTTACGGGGTGTGCATACCCTCGTGAAGGATACAGGTCGGTCACTCCCCTGCTAATGCCAGGGTCAGCAGGACTAAGACGTTCAGCCTTGTTCTGCGCGCGGAAACTGTATAACCCGAATTGAGGGGGACAAAACCACAGACATCTGTAGAATTCAGTATGCATGAAACAACAAGTGTTAAACAACAAGTGTTATAGTGTGGGTTAGCTTTTGCAGTGGGTTACTTGGGTCTACCTGGTTTGTACGCAAGTTCCTGTGTACTCCCTGTATATTATAAAAATTAAATTACACTCCAGCTGTGAGATCGAATATTTTGTCGAAACTCATCTTTGCAAGCTGTGTGTGATACTCCGATCGCGCGTATTACGGGCTGTGTGTCCTCATCAAAGACATAGGTTGGCGCCTCCACTTGCAACTACAGTGTAGCTATCAGGGTCAACAGGGTGATGTTAGGCAGTCTGTGCGCGGAAACTATAAAACCCGTTTCTGAGGGAGACAAAATCTGACAGCTGTGGAAGGAAGTGCATCAGTTTATCAAGTGAATCCTGTAAGTCGAATATCCGGTGAGGGGAGGGCGGAGTTTTCATGTGGCAGGCCTGCGGAGGTCCAGCCCAGGCCTGATGCTCGGGTTTTTTTCTGTCGAATCATGATGGATATCTGGGAGTCTACCAGTTCAGAAGTGCGCAAGACAAGAGAGGGTTTATTCTTGGTCACGAGCATCGCTGCTGCTTTCAAGGCTCGCTCGCCTTCGGCCTTGGCAATATGGGGAAAAAAAAGGTATGATTGCTATTTATAGTGCAGTCATCAGTGCATAAGGACCTGTATGAAACGGCTCTAGACTCTGAGGTAGATATTAATTATTATTAATAGTTGACGGCGGGGGTGGCAGCGGCGCGTCCTTCGTCTCAACTGAGTCGCGGCGAATACCTCAGCACAGCAGTGTTGCCAGTCCCAGGTATGGCATGATAAGGTGCTGCTGCTCATGATGCTGTTGCTCATGTTGCGACGGCATATCAGGTATAGTGCACTGTTCATTGCCCATGCTGCTGCTGCTCACTGCTCATGCTGCTGTTCATTGTTCATGTTGCTGCTGCTCATGCCGCTCCTGCTCGTGCTGCCGCTACGCACGGACATCAAAGGCAACTACTTTGGCTTGCTCCCACAAATGGAACGGAACACGGAACATGATGCAAACAACACCGCCGAGGGTTGTCATTCAAGGGGAGAGACACTCCAACATCAAAAAGACGTGTAAGAGACACTCCCACATCAAACGGTTAAAAGAAACTTAAAGAGGCGTACGAGCACTAACTGCCGTAGACCTATACTCGCCATAGAGCGGCGGTAACAAGTACCCGAAGTACCCGTAAGAGCGAGAGCAAGCTGGGATCCTGGATCACATGTGACACGTACGAGTACGTACGCACTGATACCAGCAACTGGCATTGTCGGGCAGTTAGTTCTACACACCACAAGTTGAAGTTCGGAAGCATTCAATGAGGTTAAACGTGGCATCACTTGATGCATGTACGAGGTCCACGTTGTTTCCTCGCTAAGCAGGGATGTTTGGGTTTGGTTGCACAACTGCAGCAGTGG
Organism: Undaria pinnatifida; assembly: GCA_012845835.1. Classification (NCBI taxonomy): domain Eukaryota; class Phaeophyceae; order Laminariales; family Alariaceae; genus Undaria; species Undaria pinnatifida. The sequence continues at coordinate 12,738,777 of JABAKD010000030.1, forward strand.
TGCTGGTTTGGGTGTGTTCGGTACCTGGTAAGTAAGATGCTCTTCAGCACGAGACTTTATCATAGCTGTCAGCAGGGCGTATTCCTCACCTTGCTGGCCGTGTATAGGAGCGGTCATTACCACGAAGCCGGAGCAAGTTAATATCCACGACGCGAGAACCAGGCTGAAGTTGGACAGCACCATGACCTCCAGCGCTTGCCGCGGGGAGAGACGACAAGGGAAATGAGGTGACGGGGATTGCGGTGGGTTTCCATCATGATCATCGGCGTGTTTTAGTCGGTATACAAGGGAAAGCAGGCGGAGGAATTGCACTTTGCATTTTTTTTTGTGTGCATTGCATTTACGTTCGTTCACATTCACTTTCAGTTAGCTTGAGAGGATTGGACCTGTGCATTCTATAGAGGGCGACCTTCATCATCACCAAAATTTGAAGAGCGACACGCGACGAAGAGGCACCCTCCTGTGCCACAGCAACAACAGTGCTCGATAGGTGCCAATCACCTTTTCCACACGCCCCAGCCGCTTCGCTTCGTATGCTATGCGCCTGAGGGTACGGAGGGGAGCAGACCGGCAAAATGTGGGCAAGCCTTCTTTATCGCGACGAGACCAAACCCGGCGAGCGCTTCGGCGGCCAGACAAGGTATGCCGGGACCCGTGTAGCCGCCTCTTTCGCATTTCGATAAGGTATCTAGTATCTAGCCATGTGCCCACGCAGAGGGTGGGTGGGGTGGGTGGGGTCTCGTACAGAGCCGCCGTCCCCTTTAATTGATCCGAAACTTATCCAGAGGGGAAGAGCGCGATTGCGGAGAAGGAAGGCTTCACATGCCATGTAGGAAAGACCCTGCAAGGTTGTTCTATGTCGACTCGACTTCACTCCCTCGATATTTCTCCAAACGAAAAGTATGGACGCCGCACCAGTCATACCGGAGATCCTCTGCGGGATTGGTTTGTGCAGGAGTGGTACCCATACCACCGTCGTGTCGCCTGTCCTTGCGCCGGGAGCTGCTAATAATGTAGTAGCAACCTGCTGTGAGGGCTTCCAACCGAATTGCGGCGCTGGATCCTGGGTACTAGTTAGATCGTATATACCACAGACACGACACTGGACACCGGCGTTGTTGAGGTACAAAAACTACAAAAACGCGATGACGTACGGAAGCCCTCTGATCAGGCGGGCCAGCTTTTGTTTGTCGAGTTATTTGCTCGTGGGGGGACCATCACCGGTTGCTGGTCGTTTACGCATCCTGGTGCCATTATGATAGCGCTGCCCCCCCGACTCCGCCCTCGAGACGAAGTGCCTGCGCTGTCACGCTTGCTCTTTCTTTTTCTATGCGAGAAATAGGGGTGGCGACCTACTAATTGTACGCACACTGGTCCCCCGCATGCATTTTTTTTTTTCTCCCATTTTCTTCCTACATCAACAACGTACGCAACCAGTAGCAACAGCAGGCAGCGATAGTAACCATCTTCGTTTGGATACTGGTCTGGTCTCCCACGTTCGTTACGTGGTGTTTATATTCGAGTAAAGTGTTTTTGCTTTCTTCCCTCGGTGAATTGTTTATCTGTCGGGTAACCTGGTACGCTTTTCATATCGCGTACTTGTAGTTCAAACTCAATTCACACCAGACAACCCCCTCGTGCGTGATAATAATTACCGAAAAACTCGTGTTCAGCATGTTTTCGTGCTATTAAATACTCGGAGTATTAATATGTAGACAAAGATAAATCAAGTTCTAGCCTTTCAAAAGTTGAGTTGCAACCATTCCATCGGTCGTACTCACAGCTGACTTTTTTTCAATGTTTTCATCAATAAAATCAGGTCAAGTTCAAGTGCCAGGTACCAGATAGTTACGAGGTACTTTACCGGTACTGGTAGGCTCTGCTCCCAGAGCACTGCGGACTCTCTGGGGGTATCAGCAGCAATACCCATACCCGTAATCTTCGTCTTTCTCCGGAAGTGTACTTGTGAGGGTTTGGGTGCCTACCGTTTACATTTACCTCGCTAACAATGATCACAATCGGTATCATACGGGCGTTTTGGCGTTTTTCAGTGTACATATCATTCTGTCCGCTGTTTAGGGTTGGTTGAACTTATTTCGCGTGTTTTCGTTTTCGTTTGGTACCTGTGCTACGAGTTTTCCGCTCGGAGCTGGTAGACTGGGGGCTCACGTCATCACATCAATTGACCCCCGTACACAACTTAAGGGAATGCCACATACAGTACGAATCATAATGTCATTATTTTTACTCGACAAAACGTTGTTGGAAAATAGTGAGGTCCTTAGGGAGTGCAGCATGGACTTTATAATAGCCAGCCAGTACGATAGTTTTTATATTTTTCTTCGAAGATGCTTCGGTTTTCTCTCGGCTCGTAGATACGCTCATGACGTACTATTACAGTACTGGTTTTGGTTGTGGTGCGAAGGTGTGTGATGGGAGATGGGATGGCTCAACTGCCAAAGTGTTGGAAGCTCTTGAAGATTATTGAATACCAGTAGTATATGGTTTTGTTACATACGTACCGGTGCGTCCGACGTCTCACGGTCCGCAAGCAAGCTATCTCTTTGGGCCCCCTGCAGTTGGGAGATCACACCGTCCGTGTCACATCGTATCATCACCCCACCAGTGCGTTCACGGGGTACGCTTCGTTGCCTCGCCCTGCCAGCCTCCAGTCTCCACTCTCTAAGATCGGTGCGATCGGTGTGCTGTGTTGCGTCATCACTCCCTGTCTCCGGCTTCGGGCCTCCAAGATCGACACTGCGATGATGCTGCATAAACTTTGGAGGTACTGTACATGGAAGCTCTACATGAGTGACCCTTATGCTACTGCACAACAGCAGTTGACAAACTCTAAGTATTGGAGAATTTTTCGTGCAAAATAAATAAATGCTCTCATGTGTGTGCGTGCACAAACAGCTTGTGTGCACAAACAGCCCGTGCGTAGTTAATCTACGACGTACTAACTGAAGGGTTTTCAAGTTTTTCAGCCTACACTGGTTCCAAGTGTTTTGTCGCCGAAAACGTGGGTCCAGCGAAGTATTACCGGTGTAGTAGTTCCACGCACGAATTTGGTTTTATATCAGCAGCAGTAGTAGCAGTGGCAGTTTATGTTTGTGACTGTTTGGTACCAGATATATCCACCCCTCCCGAAAGCCTAGCAGTATGGCACCAAACCTCCAGCTCTTTTCTTTCAGCGGGGCGGGATCACCCACTTGTTACTGTACTACGACCATTTTTAGTTGGTCAGCTATTCACCTACTGAAGTGTTGCAACACTAAATAAACATCAGTACATCCGTATGGCAAGGTAATAGGAAAAGGAATCGACCGATATCATAACTACACACATGGTCTACTGCTGTAGTATCCACACAGCTAGAGAGAGGCGCACTTCACTTCACGCTTCAGCACTTGGAGGTATTTTTATTTTTTCCTTGTAAGCAGGTGGCAATTTTTTTATGCTCGCACCTCTCGTGCCTCCTGGCACCGGCCCACTCTGCTGCCCGAGCTCGTCTCCGAAGATTCGCTCGGTCGCCTTCCTTTGCCTCAGTGGGCAGGCTGCGGCGATTTTGTTCCGTGCTCGGCAACGAACCACGGCGACTTTTTTTCTCGCCCCAAGAACGAAACTTGACGGTCACCGCAGCTGCCGCCGCCGCCACCCCCACCACCTCCACCACCGCTGCCACCACTACAGGTGAAGAGGCAAATACATATAGTCTGTTTTTGCCCGCCGTGGGGCGTGACGCTTCCCCTTTCCCCTCTTTGTGGAGGGAGTCGTGACGGTGTTGTCGGCCTATAGGTGTTATGCGAATGTTGCAGGTTGCCTGCCTCCCCTCCGTTTTTCCTCATCTTTCTATTAATAGTATATTATGTACTTTGGCTACAGTAATGTTTATATTCACGTTAATGTTCCTCTCCTTGGCGTAAATTTAAGGTCCGTTTGGTAATCGGTTTAGTATGTGAACGGTATCTATATTTCGGTTCGGGATGGTACGAGATATCCCTTTCGTCGTAGAGTTAGGGTCCCTCTGATTCCATTCGTTTTGCTCGTTTCGGTGGCGTGCCTTATGTCATCGCTTTGCGTTCGATTGGCCCTACGTTGGTGGGCATGCACGCGGCCTGGGCGGTCGCGAGAGCGAGAGAGATGGAGACCGCCGAACGATGTAGTGCATGTGATGCTGCTCATTGCAACATGTGATGATGGCGATTTGATCATTGCATCATTGCCACTATTAATATTTAATATTTGGGTTTTGCAACATTTATTTGATTTTTTTCTTGCACTCCTCCTGCCTTGTCCTTGTTGTAGTCAATACCTGGTATATTAACAAAATCGATCATTTTCTCCTTATTTACGCACGGTACATATCTCCACGTCTGTGTTTTGATGTTGTGACTCCTGCGTGGGGCTAGCTGTCCCAGCGGGTGCTGGTGAGCTTGCCTTTCTCCGGTTTGTCTTGACAAGGAGGCAGCTGTTGGGGGGGAGTACGGGGAAAGGAGTTTGGGCTCTCCGCTTTGGTGCTGGTCCGCGGTGCTCCAACCTCGGAAAAAGCTACCAACCGAAAGGAAGACGAAACAAAATGACCAAAAACTGATTTTCAATAACGAGTGATGTGATAGTTCTTTGTGAATGAAGAAATAACGAAATAACAAAGAAAGGCAGCTGCTGGTAAATAGCTGGCTGCAGGCTGCATGCACAGAAGAAGTGACCGCGCGTCATTGTGGAGGCGCAATGTCACTGCACTGCTGTGCTGCTGCTTTCGCTTTCTTCCACACGGACGGGTAGAATGATAAGACGCTATTAAAAGTAGGAAATCCCGCTGGCTGTTTGCCCGTCTGCGATGCTTAAGGCGATCATGTCGAAGAGGCTGCGCTATCATCATTCGTAGCGTGCCTCCTGCGTGCTGAGAGCACACATTTGATTTCTGTGTTCGTATTCTGGGCTGCAGCACACAGCAGTAGTACCCAGGTTTAGGTCACGTTCGAGCAGAAACATATAACTTGGTAGACTGTCTGTGTGTGGTACAAGGTATATGATCAGTCAGTTTGCGATGATGGTGCAGTGTGTTGACGCGCGGTTCTTGAGAGCGTGGTGGGCTTGGGCGGACGTGAAAAAAATAAGAACGACATTTATGGAAGAACTTCCGCTTGCTTGTGGTCCTTCAGCTGTACTCTGCTGTACCACTTGAATTAGGGTCCAGTGCTGTTCGCTTTAGAGTACGATTATACTAACTACCAGGTATTAATAGTAGCTCTGAACCCCTGTAATATGATTTGGAGTGATTGTTGATGCTAATTGCCCTCGTATCACAGCAGCTATACTCGTAGCAGCTCGTATAGACTTGGTGGATTGAAGGCTCGGGGCTTGGGTAGCTCTCAGTCTGACAGCGCAACACCAGTCAGCTCCGGCGACGTTTTTTTTTCCGTGTTACTTCATTGGGCGAGGGCACAAGAAGCTGATTAACTACCTCGGTCCATCCTGGCCAAGGAAATTGTTCATGTGAATCACGGCGGCGGCAGCAGTACTACGGTCGGACATATACGGTCTGTACCGGTGTCTGTACCTTTTGTTCCGTACACGCACAACACAAATATGCACAACACAAATATGCAAAGCAATACGGGCACCGTCAGCGCCCTGAGACCTGAGACCCACTGACTGTTAGTACCTGGTATTTTTTAATTTACCGCAGTTTTGATTTCTTCTTTGTCTTCCTTTTCTGCATCAAGACACATCGGGGTGCTATCGTATTGGCCGCAGTACCGGTGTGCGAAGTAACTTGCTTTGGTACGTACCTGGTAGTTGCGTCGTGCGTACGTATGTATGTACGTGTACGAGCACGTATTTTTTTTGTTCTTTCTTTGCGTCCCTGAGTAGGAAGCGATTATTTAGGATTTATCGATAGACTATGCCGGTAACTCGTGTGATATCGTCCTGCTCTGTGCCCGAGGCGGTACTGGCTCTCTCTCTGTCTGTCCTTATGCCATGAGGTATTTTGTGATTATGATCCTGCCTATTTACGCTCGTGTACGCTGTGGCTTCGTGAAGCGAAATTACTCCGATACGAATGCCTAAACCTACAACATATCCAGGTACAATTCAAGCAGCGCTGGAATCCGATGGCGGCTGTACAGAAAGACAAGGATGGGAGTACTCGTAGGCGGGGAGTGTCGCTACTCTGTTTAGTGGCAAAGTCGGAAATTGCCAGCAACACAGTTGTTGAGCTGCGGCTGTCGTTTTGTCGCCATTGGTATCGTTCATCTGTCATTCCTAACCAAGTCCGTGGTCACGAATGTAAGCATTATTAATAGCTACCAGGTATTTAAGTAGGCATGTCACTAGGGCGGTAGGGTACGTGCATGGTCTGCATGCAAGGGTACCTGGTACAAAAGTATACTGTAAGCAGTATACATGTAATACAACTTGAAACTTCCTGCGGCAGGAACAAGGATCATGCCAATATCATGCCAGGAGATGACCTACCGGTATTACGCACGAAAACGAGTACGAGTAGCACACTTGCGGTGCATGAAATCAGCGCCTGGTACGAACCATATCATACCTGAAACACAACAGAGTAAATGTACTTGAAAAATTAGTGTATACCAGATACCAGGTGGTACGATATCATCCATACCTGGCATGGATGTTTACCACAAGCAGCGCATGATACATGGAACGATTCCTGCTGTGTTTTGTTGATTAACGAAGCAGAGTAAACTCTTTGGTATATACTTGTACCTCTTATGTCTATGGCATTTTCCATACCGCAAACGCTATTTCGGTACCTGGTAGTCTATTAACTGTCTATTAATAACAGTTTAGACTACCGTAGTCCAGTAGCACATGGTGTCCAAAATGAAACATGCCAGGTAGCATTTTTCCGAGTACTCGTCTGACAGGCACGATATTATTAATAGCAGTATTCTTGTTGAAACCCAAACGGTCTTTTATATTTTCTATTTTCTGACAAAAGTGGTGAACAATCGATCGTAATATGTTGTTGTCATCACATTAACTCGCATAATCAAGTCCGTGGTCACAGGACAGGCTCCAGCCACTCCGGATCTGAGGAATACCCCGGGGAAAAACACAAACAAACCCAAGATGGTACACGCATATATCACAGCTGACGCAATTCATGCCTCCACCAGAAACATAAAAAAGTGAAATCGGGGGTCAGCCGACGATGTGCCAGGTCTATACCTGGTGCATACGTGCCACTACTCGCGTCTGGAAAAAATGTACTCGAACTCCTTTATCTCTTGTACGTATATACCGCGTCGGTGAATTACCTTGCAAAACGTCTTCACCTTTTTCCCGGTGCGGTGGTGTCAGCCACTATCCCTGTGAATGTCTTGGATTCGCTTCATGAGCGGGTGGGAGAAAGATCTGAGGTACAACTGGGGAGGAAGAAGGAGAAAGCAAAAATGCGAAGTTATTACTGAGGGTATGAGCAAAAAAAAATAGATGAAACATAATTACTGGTAAAAGGAAAACACCAGTACTAAATTCTTCTCGCGATAAAAATGAAGGCTCGTTTAGAGGGGACGGGGGAGAAGAGCCTTCTTAGTCACCCCGAATCCGAGATACGTCTATTAATACAAGTAGGCAGGGATAAGAAGAAAAAGTGAGAAGATAGATGGGATGACCAAAAACAAAACGTACGCCAGATCCTCCTTGGGGCTATTTTATTTGGACGTGTATCATACCTTAGGCCAATTCTTGAGCAGTCGGATTCCGTCTGTGGAAAACGGCCCTCATCGATTGACCTTTTCTCGACTGGACGCTTTTGGGCCTCCTTCTTATCTTCATTCGAGTCGATTTAATAGTTTTGCGCTCTCTCTGGAGGCGGTTGGTATGAGGGAATACTGCTGTATGGCAGTCGACAACCGGTTGGAAGCTCTGTGCTTCGTGCCTTCTCCGCGAGCAACGTGTGCTGCGCGCGCGACGAACCCTCGTCCAAGCGGGTTAGTGCCCTTGGACCTAGCGAAAAGCCGCCAAAGCTACGTTCGTGGTGTTGCATTGCACTCAGCCGAGGGCCGCCAAAGCTACGGCAGGCGTAGGCTACCGTTGTTGACAAAATAGCATCGATAAGAGGGCGCTGCTGCCATCGTGTGATACACGCTGCTGGCGAGCGGAGCTAGGAATGCGCCACGCTGACTTTCGGCGAAAAACAGCAGCAGTGATGGCCGAGCCAACGTACAGCTGTGTGGTACCTGGTATGGACGTGTCGGTGTGTATTTTGGTGGTGCGTTGAGCGATGCGGTGGGTTAAAAAAACACGCGTAAAACCTTTAGATCCAGTCGAGTAAACTGTTTCGACTGGATCTGCCGGTCGGAAAACTCAGTCGAAAAAAGTCGAGTCGAAAAAGACTGTAAAAAAAGCCCGATCTGGGCTTCAATCGAAAAAGGCCATTTTCAACTGACAAATCCGACCATGTACGAACTGGCCTCACACGGTCCAACCGTACGGAGCAGAACCGGACTGTTTTCGTTTTTTTGTTGCGTGCATAAATCATGTCAGTAGTCACCCCGCTCCCCGGCTCCGAATCCAAATCGTGGACGCAAACTCTACTCGTCTTATCGTCATATCTACGAAGTATCTGATCAAGCTGTCATACCTATATTAATGAGGACACACACCCCGTAATACGCGATCGGAGGAGTATCACACACCTTGCAAAGATGAGTTTCGATAAAATCTTCGATCTCACAGCTGGAGTGCATTTTCGTGTTTCGCCCCCCCCCCCCCCCCCCGCCTCGAACGCCCCCTTCTTCCCCATCACCCGCACCTTCGCCTAGACCTAGCACCACACGTATAACAAACCCCTCACCTAAAGCCGTCCCCCCCCCCCCCCCCCCCCCCCGCCCCCACCCCTCCCCGCCCCCACCCCCCACCCTTCCCCCCCCCCCCAACCCATCCCAACCCCACCCCCACGAACACTCCACACTCTCTTTACTCACTGATTGTACGAATTACCCCAGGATATACATGATAAACTGATGTATTATTTCCAAAAATGTCACATTTATCCCCTCAAAATAATGTATAGCTTCCAGGCACATATTGAGCTGCCCCCCCCCACCCCCCCCGCCCCCAATAATATACTGGTGCCAAAACCGTCAGATTTATCCCCTCGAAAGAATTTATAGCTTACATGCACAAATTGCCCCTTCCCCCCCCCCCCCCCCCCCCCCCCGCCCCCCTCCAAACCCGCTCGCTTTTGATCAAAACCAGGCCCCCCTTTCCCTTCACAGCTGTCAGATTTTGTCCCCCTCAGAAACGGGTTTTATAGTTTCCGCGCACAGACTGACTAAAATCATCCTGTTGACCCTGATAGCTACACTGTAGTTGTAAGGGGAGTCGCCGACCTATATCCTTAATGAGGACACACAACTCGTAATGCGCGCGATCGGAGTATCACACACAGCTTGCAAAGATGAGTTTCGACGAAATCTTCGATCTCACAGCTGGAGTGTATTTTAATTTTTATAATAATATGTACGAGAACGGGTATTCTTTTATACGTACTAGTTGGACTTCGTATTGAAAGTTTTGATGTTTCGAAATTTCGATATATGTATCGATATCCGATTTCGATTTCAATATCAATGCGATATATCGTTAAAGCCATTACGTTCAATGTTCCTCTTCGGGATATGTCTGGCTTCAAATCCTGGGGGTTTCGCATACCGACAAGTGGGATGACTCCCCCTCAATGCAAGACAGGCAGGTAAAACATTGCAGCCGGTCGCTGCAGCTCGACTTCAACCTTGGACCTCGGCCCAGCGCCAGAGCTGTGAATTGGGACGACTTATGCCACCAGCTAGGTATCAGTCGGACTGACAGTCGTTTCCCAGCGATGCCGACTATCCGGGTTACTATTAATAGATTACAGACACAGCGCCCATACCTGGGGAAGATTTTGCTAACACTTTTTGGTCTCCACTTGGTTATGGACGGTATTCCCGCACACTCCCAATTTTCCGCCAGTGAACTACTACGAAGTACGAGTTTTGTAGAGATTTTGTTGTGACAGGGTCGGCGATTGGCTGGCGATCGCGCCGCTGGCGGCCGAGAGAGGCAGCGCCGGCGGGCTCGTGCAAGAGAGGCCGCGTACATATCAGGCAACCAGCGGTCAACAGACACCCACCACGGCTACGGGAGGCCCAACACCATGCTAGTGTGGCGGTATGCGTCCGCCCTTCAGAAGGCAGAATCACGGAAACGAGCTTGCTGATCGCAGGCTGGCAAAAACCTAAGTAGCCATACTTCAGCAGACGCATAGCGCCACACTAGCATGGTGTTGGACCTCCCGTAGCGGTGGTGAATGTCTGTTGACTGCTGATGTCTGATATGCACGCGGCCTCTCTTGCACAAGCCCGCCGGTCGCCCACTGCCTCCTCGGCCGCCAGCGGCGCGTTCGCCAGCCAATCACGGACCCATGTCCCAACAAAGTCCGTGCAAAACTCCTTTTCCATTGGTGGAACTTTCCCGGGAAGTTCGGGATTACCGTCTATAATCAAGTGAAGACCAAGAAGTCCCAACAAACCTTTCCTGGGGTATAGGCGCTGTGCCATATCCATCTTCATACTTTGATATAGAAATAATTGTTGAGTGCGGGGTGCTTTTTTCTTTTGTAAGTGGGGCTCCCTCGACCGGGAGGGGCTTATTTTACTCGCTTGCCTCGCCTTCAGCTGGCTTCGCCAGCCGACTTGCCGACTGAAACCAGTGAGCTGGTGAACGGTACCCTCTACCGATTAATTGTTGCCGTCAAATCTTACCGACCCGCAGCTTTACCCAGCTAACCCAGACATGACCCTAGCCCTATCCCCAACTGTTTCGGGGGCTCGAGGCGGCAGTGGCTCGAGATGATGTTTTCCAAATATTCCCAGGCGGCCGAAAGGCCAGCTGCGACCAATCAGACCAACAACCGGCAGGAAGCTTTTTGCATGTCTTTCCTGCATCACGTCGAGTGGAGGGACACTGTCGTTCCTTCAATATATTTAATATCGTGTATGAGGTTCGATGATGTGCGTTTGATTTTCATTGGACGTGAGAATATGGTCGTGCTTTAATCTCGTGCTGAGCGCAACACACACACAAAAACACCACACGCAATGACTGTGGCTGTCACACAGGCAAGAACTTGAAGCGCGTCGGCTGCTGTTGTACAGTTGACGTTGGACAATCGTACTACTTGCAGTGTACGGCTGTGGCTGCGCGGGTAGTTTTGAATTTTCACAAGAAGGGTGGTTTGATTTCGATATGTTCCTTAGCATGGCACATACGCAGAAGCACCGTTCGGGGGGGGGGGGGGGGGCGATGAAAGGAATACGTTGAAGTGCGGCCTCTGTTGCACCGTGCCTGCCGCAAAGTAAAGAGGTTGGAGAGCGGTGTGATGCAGATACAGCAACAGACGAACGAAAACAATCATTTTGAACAACTGGACTTGTGGATTTTGAAGGTCCTGCGCCGCTCGGCGAGGTGGAACGCATTCCTTTGATAAGGAGCCAGCTCGCGCAACTTTAGACGCCGACAGCCCGCGCCACGGAGCCCGGCTGGGCCCAAAACATGCACGGTAGTGTACTGGCGGGGCTCCTGCGTGCCCAGTAGGCGCAGCAGCCGAATGCGCGAGAAAAGACGGGCGGCCGGGGTAGAGGAGCTTGCAAGTTTTGTGTCCTGATGCTCCCAGTATAGACTTGCTTACAGATATCTCCCCTATTTCGGAGGCCACCCTCGGCAATTCTCTGGCCGTAAGACCTCCTTCTCGGCTCTTGGTTGCCGACGAGCATTTGAGAAACCTTCCTGATGCTTTTTTTTTCGGTTTTGTTCGTTTTGGTTGCTGTCGTCGTTTCTAATTCGTTTTCCCCCATTAACTTGCTTAATTTTTACCGTTTTTTTTCTTATTCGAGTTTCGAAATAGTTGATACTCTACAGAGTATATTTGTTTTTATGGATTATTTCGTACCAGTTTTTGCCGCTTTCGGTTCTGGTTCGAGTTTCGAAATACTTCGTACTAACGAGTCTACTGCTAGTATTCGCAATACCTCCTGTGTTTACAAGTCCTCTGCTTCCCACTCCCAGCGTACCCGCCAACATAAATATGCTCCAAGTATTATGCGAACAAAATGCAGTTGGGACTATACCCCAGATATCTACTGAAATACGACTCGATCGCGTTTTGGTTACGTCGTAGTTTTGCCCTCCATTCCCTGGCATTTGCGTTTTTGTTTGCATTTATTCTTGTTAACAAGAAATAATTTGACTTAAACGTCTCATCTCATCAATAGAAGGTACATCGACTGCTGTGGAAATGACATTCTTCGTATATCGGTACTGCTAGTATCGAGCTTGATTGGTTTGATGTCCCTCACTATTCTACTTGTATTATTAATAATGCTCACACCACCCGACGATCTACATACGCGCACATAAGCTGTCGCCAGGGGTATTATGTAAAAACATACCTGGTACTGAGTTACCTGGGACCTCTAATAGTACCTGATACCTGGTGACGATCTACCCATACGTGCATAAACTGGTATTAATATTATGTACTGGTAAAAAACATGCTGAGTCACCTGGTACCTTTAGTACCCGATACCTGGTATATACCTGGTATATCGTAGTAGGTATGCCAGAGTCTCCATGGCGTAGTAGGTAGATGTCGTCCCTTCTAAAGCTAAAGGTCGTGGGTTCGAGCCTCACCGAGTGCTTGGCCTACGTTCTTGCGTAGTACGTGATACTTGGTGACGATCTACCCATACGTCCATAAGCTGGTATTATTAAAAACATACTGAGCCACCTGGTATCTACAGTACCCGATACCTGGTATATACCTGGTATATCGTACTCCGGAGTATTAGGTATGCCGGAGTCTCCATAGCGTAGTAGGTAGATGTCGTCCCTTCCAAAGCTAAAGGTCGTGGGTTCGAGTCTCACCGAGTGCTTGGTGCTCGTAGGGACTTGTTCTTGCGAAGATTTGACGAGCAGAAAGCGCGAGAGAGTGAGTCAGCAAAATCCGATGAAAATCGACTATTATTAATAATGTCATTAAAAGCGGAAAAGTGGGAACGCCGAACCCTGTGGGCAATAAAAATGACGGCAAGTACCGGGGAGGAGAAGGGAAGACACCTGTGACCACAGCTTGCCCAGAACGTCGCTGAGGGTACATGTTCCGTATTGAGCTGGAAAGTAAACGTTGTGATTGAAAAATAATATAAAATTATAGTGGCGAAGAGAATCTGCAATCTGATGTAATCTGACGTAGCAACACTAGAGATTAGACGGGACTACCGTTAGTCTATTAGATCAGTTTGTTTTTTCGGTTCGCCTATCAATAGTTTGGCCGCCGTTTTGAGGTTCGACTTTTCCTTGTTGATATACAGCCAGCCCGCGGCAGACTGCTTTGGACTTCCAGTCAGCAGGCGGCCGGCTGCTTTTGACCTCCAGCGAGCACGCCGCAGACTGATTGGAGCGTTATTGGAGCAATTGAAGCATTTCGACTCGTGGTGTGTGCGTGCACCGGTTTCGCGGTGACTCGCTGCCAGGTGCAGGTGCCGAGCGGGAACGAACAGAGAGGCAGTTCCACGATGGCTCGCGGTGCGGTGCTCGTATAGTGCGGTCGTGTAGCTGCACTGCTGCTATCATATGATGTTGTCATATGCTGCTGCTCCCGCTAAATATTTATCTATCTGTTTGTGGGCGCTCCGGAAAAAGTAGTCTTATTTCGACAATGTTTTGCTTATTTATACGTACAAAAATATCATGCCACGGCGGTCTGCTCACTGGTCTGGAGTAGCACTGCTGTACTGGTATTAACGCGTTGTTAGTAGCTGCGGTACCTGATACCTTGGTACAGAGGTAAATCAAGTATGCGCCGGTATGGACCTGGCACATCGTAGACTGACTCCCGATTTCACTTTTATATGTGTCAGGTGGAGGCATGAATTGCGTCAGCTGTGATGTATGCGTGTACCACCTTGGGTTGTTTGTGTTTTTCCCTGTGGTATTCCTCAGCTCCAGAGTGACTGGAGCCTGTCCTGTGACCACGGACTTGATTATGCGAGTTAATGTGAGAACAACAACAACAACCCCAGCAGCAGCAGCAGCCGCAGTACCACGAGTAGTACTTGAGTTTGAGTCCGTGTTTATTGGTGTTTCGTTTTTTGTGCACATAGAAAAGTGAAGAAAACCCGACGACGTATTATTATATAAGCGAGTTATACAGGAAGAACGTTGCTTCTGCGTTGTGGGACCATGCTACTTGATATTAATATTGGTTTGTCATTACTTTTTCAGTGTGGCTAACGAGAGCGTAGAGCCTGCTCGTAATAATAGTGGACCAAGCACTTTTGGCTCTTGAAGCATGATATGATACGAAAACTACAACGAACCACCATACAATATCACATATCACGCTCTCCGGAACTGCAAGGACCACGATCGTGCTACTGTTCAGGCATATCTATCAACACACCCAAACGAGGCTTACTTTTCCCGACACGCAATAACGACATAGCATTGTACCAAATCCGATTCTCCGCGTGTTTCTTCTTATGATCTGGTTTTTATCTTGGCGTCTGCTGTTGTTATCTTCCGAAGTACACGGCCAATTCAGATCGATCTATTATAGAATATGCATCAGCTCTCATCGCCCGAGCCGGGCTGCTCGTGTCATAGACAGTAGACTGATGTGTGCATGAGATCCAGCATTAACGCCAACACATGTTGAATTTCCTTAGTTCTCGAATTTATTCCAGGAATTTCGAAGATTTTTGTTCGACATTTCTGTTCCCCCAGCTCCCTCCTCCAATTGTCTTCCTTTCGCAGTTCCCCCGCTCCTTGCTACTGTCGCCGCCTCCGCCGCTGAAGCGCGCAGCTGATGCTGCTTCTGCCTTACTCGGCACCCGATTTTTTCAACCAGTGCACCACCAACCGCAACCCCAACCCTTGAACATGACAGGTCGGGGACAGCAGACCTCACCCCTGCCTTAGCGGCGAAAACGGACAGCAAGCCCGGAAACGAAACGCTCCACACGACGATTGCATCGGTCAAAGACGCTGGGGAAACTAAAAGCTCCATCATGGATTTATTCGACGCGCATCACCGCCGTGCCCCCCCCGCGGCCCCGACGCCGGGCGACACCCAAACGCCCAGACGCGGGATGATGGCTTCCCACGCGTGGGCATCTACGTCTAAGGTTACCACGCCGTACTCCACCAGGGGCAAGGGGGGTACCGGTAGTGGGTCTGGTGGGGCGGGGTCGGTGGGGGGTGCGGAGAGATACGGGTACTTGAGCTTCTCGGAAGTCCAGGTGAGGGGTGCCCCTGGTTCTGTGTTGTCTTCGTGGGTGGATGTCGTGGAGGCGTGAGGCGTGGCGGTAGTGTGTGTGTGTGTGTGTGTTTTTTTTTTTTCCGGTCTGTTTGTTTGTGGTCTTCTTGAGGTGTGTGGTCTTTATATCTCCACCCATTTTCACCCCAGCACAACCAGTGTCCGTGCTGATGACTCATAAAGAGACGAGCTCTTGTGGTCACAAACTACGAGACAGAGAGAAACATTGCAAATACAGCAAGGCGGTTTGGCCGTGCAATGCCAACCGCATTGAGTGTGTTCTTGAGTGTTTTCGTTTTTTTGTTCGGGCTGATTTGGTAAAGCAGTAGGTTAGTTTGTTTGTGTTTTTGTGTTGTTTCGTTTTGTGTTTTGACTTGTGGTCATAAACACCGAGACAGAGATAAGCATTGCAAATACAGCGGCGGTTTGCGAATACAGCAAGGCGGTTCGGTCGTGCAATGCCAACCGCATTGAGTGTTCTTAGGTGTTTTCGGTTTTCTGTTCGGGCTGATTTGGTAAAGCAGTAGGTTAGTTTGTTTCGTTTTGTGTTTTGTCTTGTGGCCACAAACTACGAGACAGAGAGAAACATTGCAAATACAGCAAGGCGGGTTTTTGGCCGTGCAATGACAACGGCATTGAGTGTGTTCTTGAGTGTTTTCGGTTTTCTGTTTGGGCTGATCTGGTAAAGCAGTAGGTTAGTTTGTGTTTTTGTGTTGTTTCGTTTTGTGTTTTGTCTCGTCTCGTTTTCTTTTGTTTTTATGTTATTAATATGTTTGAATTGGCTTGGTTTGGGTTTTGTTTTTGTGAGCGTGCATGGTAGCATGGGCGGGTGGGGTGGCGTATCGATGTGGTACGTATTATAAGCAGTAAGAGTAGCAAGAGTAGCAGAGCTCGAAAAACGAAAAAATGTGCGTTTGTTATATTAATGTTGTATTAACGTATTTCAGTTGCCCTTTGCCGTTTCTGTTCGACAGCAGCTGGTTACGTTTTACCCGTCCGTCGATTATTATGTCGTTATGCGAGGTATTATGTTACGGTGTGCAGTGAATCTGCCTCCGCTTTTGCCTTGAGATTTCCCCTCCCTCCTGCTGTGTGCAGACTAACACATGAAACAGAAGGCAGTGTTTGTGTTACATCACCTTCCGGCAATTTTGTCGGCGGACCGTCGATTGCGTTATTTGCTCCGATGTGGCTTTAGCTAACAAAAAACCACAAGTAATCATGGGCTGATGATTTGTCAACCGTTCCAAGCTGCGACTCCTATCAATACATACGAGTATGATGTACCCTGTTGTGCGATGTTTCCGGTATACTGTACTCCTATTGTATGTATGTATGTATGTATGTATGAATATGATGCAATTAATACCACAGATGGGGAGTCACCGCGCACGGCGCCGCGTTCTCAAATGGTGACATACAGGTTTTACCAGACCCTTGGATTTTTTTGTAATCAAGTAATGAACATGCGCGTACGAGCTGGTTCCAGCGATAGCAGTAAGTTTCCATATTTGGCCCATAGAACAATGAATACGCTGAATTAGTCGACACTTTACTCATCCAACTGAAAGCATCAACAAGGGGAACGCATGGGTGAAGCTCAGTTTGGCGTGCGAGCCGTGGTTCGCGAGATATGACAATTGTTGATCTTACTTGGGGAGGCGTTGTTTCATAGGGATGTGTAAGTGATTTTGGATTTAGGCCATCACTCCAGCACTACCAGAATACATCGAGTCATTGGACACTAAACGTGTGATATGATCGCGTCGACAGAAAAACGACCGTGTGACACTTGGTTTGTTCTGCGAGTCGCGAGGGACGGCCGTATCAAACGCCTTTCAAAGTACTTGAACAATGTGTGGGGCTCTTTGGAAACCTACAGGGAGCCGTTTACTTTCACGGCAATCATTCTTATTCTTGCACCTTGGTTTTTGAGAGTTGAAAAGCGAAATTTGGCAAGGTTGTTCTTCATAACAAAACAGACCGAATCCTTCGTGGGCTTCTTTGAAAAATAAAATATATACACGATATATATCCCCCTTATATCCCCCCCCCCCCCTCCCGCCCCCCTTTTGATCAAAATCAGGCCCCCACGTCCTTAGAAACTCCGCCCTCCCCTCACGGGTTATTCGACTTACAGTATTCACTTGATGAACTGATGCATTCCTTCCACAGCTGTCAGATTTCGTCCCCCTCAGAAACGGGTTTTATAGTTTCCGCGCACAGACTGCCTAACATCACCCTGTTGACCCTGGTAGCTACACTGTAGTTGCAAGGGGAGTCGCCGACCTATATCCTCAATGAGGACACACAACCCGTAATACGCGCGATCGGAGTATCACACACAGCTTGCAAAGATGAGTTTCGACAAAATATTCGATCTCACAGCTGGAATGTAATTTAATTTTTATAATATATTATAAAAAATGAAAATACACTCCAGCTGTGAGATCGAAGATTTCGTCGAAAATCATCTTTACGTTTCGTCAGGGAGCGTCGAAGTCCCAGAAAAAAACAGGAAGATGGGCAAAATGTATCTGGAGAAGGGGGGAAAAAAACTTCAAAATATCCATCAAGGAGTCGTTTCGCCTAGCTCTCGGCCATGAACACGTCCCCCTCTACGGGCTCCAGCAGATTCCTAGTGTCATGATGCACAACCCTGGCAAATTTCGTTGTCTCAACTCTCAAAAACCAAGGTGCATAGTCTAAGCTTGAAGCCGAAAAGTTTCGATTGTTGCTGGAACCAGCTCGTAGGTACCAGGTATTGATTAGTATCGAAAATGTCAGTTGACGGTCTAGAGTTGACCCGTCAAGGCGTCTTTGGACTTATCATACTAGTGTTAGTGTGTGCAGTTGAGTTCCTTGGCGGCTGCCCTTGACGGCTGTCAGTCAAGGGGCAATAGTGCCGTCAACACACATCTTTGATGAGTGCATACTGGTACGAAGTACCTGGTATATTTTGAAAAGCATAGTAGCGTGTTGGGATCGAAGAACAGCAACGAAAACTCTGCCAGGTGCGATCTTGGGGGTCCAAACTTGTCAACTTTCTACTGATAGAACATAGAACAGCAGCAGCAGTGGGAGCACAAAGCAGTACAGTTTGAAGCACGTTTATGATTTTCGTATCATAGGCGTGCTGCTTACGTACCGGAGAGGTCCGTTCGTTGTACAAGGAGCTCGAATGCACCCTCTATGTGCCTCAACAGCCTGGGCTGTTTCCTGTGATCGATGCCATAATCGTCACCTTTTTTTCAACGCTTTTTCCCCTTGCATCTCTCCTTGCAGGCCCAATGGGTTACATACTGAGCAGACTCCAAAGAGAAGTGGCAGAATCGACCTTTTGTCGTCCGTTTTGTGAGAGAACGCAGCAGCACGAGTGGTACCAGTACCAGTAGTTTGTGACCGCAGAGCTCGAATCTCTCTAGAAATGAGAATCGGCACGGACCCTTGATGTGCTTTATGTCAATGGGTAAAAAAACTGTTTTTATGCGTGGGGCATCTCCTTGCCTTGTAACTCCGGCACGCCCACTTCCTCTCCACTCCGCGCTGCTTGGTATGGCCAATGCTGCTGGCATCGCTGTACTCGTCAGGGTATATGCTTGCTCTGCCCAACCCCCTGAAGTCTATACATAGGAGTGCACCGCACACGGGTTCAGCGTTCAGCTACGTACTGCGAACAGAATCCCTGGTGTAGTTTTGTCAATAGTGTCTTGTTCCCAGAACGTGGCATTTTTCACGAAATACGAATACAAACTGGGTGCGAGTCGTACAAGTAGTAAATACCTGGTGGTGTATCAATGGTACCATGATGAGTCTAATCGTACGTCTCGGATACCTGTCGAGTTCCAGCAGTGTGTGTTGTCTTGTGGGACTTGAGAGACCAAATAATAATATTTTGCGACAAGTTCCACGAAAAATACCAACCAAGTACAGAATACCACGAAAAATACTGGGCTATTATAGCGTCAACCGCAGTTTTAAACGCTTTCTGCTGGGTCAGGGAAGAGTTAGGGAAGATTCTAGGAAAGATTGTTTGAATGCCGGACCCGAGTGCGAGAACTTGTACGACAAGCAGCAAGGTTCAAACCGCAAATTTCACTTGTTTTATCGCAACAACAATGGTATTGACTATTAATAGTAGTATTTAATAGTAGTATTGACTATCAATAGTAGTATTGAATAGTTTTATTGACTGTTGATATTAATAGTAGTAATGACTATTGATAATAGTATTGAATAGTAGTATTGACTATTAGTGGTAGTAATATTGTGGTCCCCGCAGAAGGCGGTAATATTAATGGTATTAGTAGCAGCAATAGTAATAATAATAGTAACATTCAATAGTAATAGTAATAGGAAGACACTCAAAATCCCCCGGTACGATTGTTGCCCGCAATGCGTACGGCAGCAGCAGTGCCCGCCTTATTCGTAGCTGGCCCCTCGAGAAAAACCACCTTAGTCCAAATCAACACGGCAGTAACCCGCTACCCGCCCTGTTAGCGCCTTACCATATACCATGTACGGCGCGTGCCCCCTTTGCGGCGGTCAAAGGGAAAAGTCTTCAAGTCTCGTACACAGCACGGCCTTGTTTGCAGAGACCGCTACCGGTGTATGATATGGTACACGGCAGTATACAACTACATACTCCGTATAATATACGTACGAGGTATGAATATACTCCGGAGTAATCGTTTGTGCATGATTGCCGAAAGTGTGTGATGTAGATATTAGTACCTGGTATTCATTAGTATTTTACCTGGTATAGTACAGCAGTAAGTATACCAGGTGCCAGGTATATTGGTCTAAGTATAGCTGCACTGACAGGTGACGGCCGTCGTGTCGGAGTGTCCGAGTCGCGCGCTCGGGTGGGTAAACTAACTGTACCCGGTAAGCTGCACGTAATTATTCCAGAGTTTGTCCATCCGGCCTTTCATTTTACTGATATCAAGCTGGTATCATACTTTCTCTGGGAACATGTGCTGGGCACGGGCGGTACGAACCTTTAGGATCGCGAGCGTTCGAAAAACTTTGTCGGATGATGTGATGGGATGATTCTCCTTGCTGTGTGGTCTTCATACTGCTGTACCGCGTACTACCTGGTACCTGGTACGTACTGGTATTTCTTCTTCGAATACATGCTCGAATCGTAACCGGCATTCCCGTTGGTCTGTAATCCACTACTACTACTACTACTACTACTACTGCTGTGTCGGTGGTGAGAAATCTAAACCTCGTCTGATCAGATAGATCATCCCGCTTACACATTTCTATTGGTACTGCCGTACCTGGTACTTGGAATAGTTGTTTTTTCGAGTATACGAAGATTCGGTCGTATTATAAATATACCGTAGCGTGAAGACACTCGCCGTTGCCAGGAGGAGGAGGACGGGGGGGGAGGGTGCCTGCTATGTGACCCTAGATCCGAGATACGAAACGGCGGAAGCTGGAGGCAGTAGTGCTAAGGGGATAAGATCATACCTGGTTCGTATATTATAAAAAATGAAAATACACTCCAGCTATTAGATTAAATGAAAGCAAAATAAAAAAAGTACAAGCGAGTATTGTACCAGATATGTATCATAAATATATATATATAAAATCATTTGAACGGCGTCAGCTGTGAGTTCGACATATTTGGGGTCGATACCCATCTTTGCAAGCTGCGTTATACACCGGTCTTTTGTACGTGTACTTGTAGGCGACGCGTGTTATGTCCGTGTGATGTCCGAGTCGCATGCTCGGGTGGGGTAAAGTGTACAGTGTAAACTGCACGTTTTTATTGCAGAGTTTGTCGATTCGACTAAGCAAAGTACTGGTGCATGTGTTGGGCAAGGGCGGTACATGCGTTTAGGATCGAGACCGTTCAAAAAATGTTTGGGATTCTCTGATCAGATTATCTTTCTTGTTTTTCTAGTATTAATAATAGTACTGCCGTTCCGTGTTATATTATGTAGCCGTACCAGGTACCTGGTACTCGTACTGGTGTTTTTCTTTGGAATACCTCGTACATGGCTCGCATCGCATCGTATCGTGTTGTTGTCGGGTGCTTGTCACGAACTTGTCACGAACTTGACCAAAAGACCCACCTCCTCGATCTTTATTTTGTTTGGTCGTTGCGATGAGGGTACAAGGAGGTCAGACAGTTAAGACATTAGATTGCAGTACTGCATGTCATGATGTTGAATGTGTCATGTTGTGTCATGTTCGCAGTTGTTCGCAGCTGTTCGCAGTCGTACTCGCAGTATCATCATCCCTGGAACTATATACCAGGTACTTTTTTACTATTAATAGGTATGTAGTCTAGACTATGCATCGGAGTTTTTCTTGTTCCGTTCGAGACTTCCAACTCGTGGTCGCTCACTCTGTTCTGTGACAAGACGCTTCGAGGAGGGCGCTGACTATTCAAACTAATACCTGGTACTGTTTACCTGCTGCTATGCACAGCGGTAGTACTTCCACGTACTGCTGCTCCAGCTCCAGGCTCTTGGTCGTACTTTGCTCGTACTACTATACGAACTGTTTTGATGCGTCGAGTGAGAAATACCTTGTCGTACTGACTGTGCTTTTTCACACTGCTTTTGATCAATTTTGATGCATCGAACGAGAATCAGGGTTGTGCAGGGTAGTATCATAGTGCTGTACGGTAGGCGTTTCACGCCGAACCGGACGTTATTGTCCCGCAGCATTATTGGTCCTATTTTCTACACGTGCACGAATAAAAGGGGAGACCGCCGTTTAACCCCTTCGGAGCCCCCGAACCCCTCCCTATACTAAATCCAAGTAATTTTGTCCCCAAAAACGGGTTTCCAGTTGTAAAGGGGTTGACTGTAATTAACTGCTATTTGATAGCATGCCAGTATGAAGGCGGCACTAACTACCAGGTTTAAAAAAGTCCAGTACTCATAGCATACAACCCCAGGTTTATTTCACCTTTGCACTCTCGAGCTGCAAAATAAATTGTCCCACAATCATTTGAAGTGGTTTTATGCGCAAAATAAAAATGTGGATGCAGTCGGAAATGGTTTGTATTATCAGTATTGTATCAGTATTGTATTGAGAGGCAATCAGGCAATCAGGCAATTAAACACACTGCGGGTGGTGTATCATGCGTATCATGCATATCATGCATGCCATCTGACTTACGCCACTGACCACTGCATTGGCCGTCGCCCTCTTTCCGGCCAGACCTCGAGACTTACCCTTGCTTCGACCATCCGCCGCCGCCGCCCCCACCGCCACCACCGCCACCACCACGATCAACATCTTGCTATCATACAGCATATCTGTAGTTTACAACGTACATATCATAGCATAGCCGTTAGGATCCCGTGTCTTTTGTCTTGTCATCCATGGGACCACCTTGCGGATCTTTTGTATCTTGGAACCGCTCTTTTTTTTTGGCGTTTGTTTTTGTTTTTGTCTCCGCCCCACCCCCTATCGGCGGGCGGCGGGGCGAGTTTTTTGTTTATCCTCGTCACTCTTCGCAGCCTACACGACAAGCGCACTGCACCTGTTCAGTGTTTTGTGACCTTTCCGCACACGAGCCTCGCAAGGGGGTGGGTAGGGTACGCGTGCGGCTTATCTTGAAAGTAGTCGAGACGTGCATGAAGTCGGTGATCCCCTTTCTGCCCGAAGCCCGCGTTCGCTTCGCGTTAGGGGTCGGTTTTTGATAATTTTTCATCCGCCGTCTCTGCAGCATGGAGCTCGTATGTGCATTCTTTCTTGGCTAATCTTGTTCCGGCCCCTCGCATGTGTATCAACACGAACGGCTCTCGTGAGTTATATACCGGGCCCTATATACCGGTAGCCCTTTTAGCACAGCACTACCGTTATGGGACGCAACTCTTGGCATTTGACTATGGTTGCTGTGGGGAGCTGGAAAGCGGCTGACTCCTTTAGAGCTCCACCCACTTTCCGAGGGTCGATTTCATTGGAGTGAGTGTGAAGGGTGGCGTTGTTAAGTGGTGAAAATGGAGGTTGGGAAAATGTTGAACGTTAGCTCATGCCTTTTGAACATTTGTGACAAGTTGTGTCGAGACCTCCACCCGTTCACCCGGCCCTCCCAGTTGTCGATATGCTGTGCTGTGAACCCGTTTGGGACTCCTAGGCGGCCACCCAAACCGCGACGAGTGCGATGGCAGGAAGCGATTATTTATTGAAAGTAAATGGGAAGTTAATGGTGTGCAGCGGTACAAGTATCAATCAGCATGCTGCGAGCGTGTGGACATACAGCTCAGACCCTTGCTCTTATGGGTCGGGCTTCCCCTCTATATCCCGTCAGGTTGGGCTGAAGTTTGTGGCCGATGCTGCTGTGCTGTGATTTTGGATGCTGCCGGTGGTAGTGCAGTATATCTGTCGACTGTGCATGCAGTGCAGTGTATTGCCTTGGTGCGCAGTGCCGTCCGGGGGGGGTGTCTCAATACTCGATTCCCACGTGACGGTGGCAGGAGTAAGCGGAGACCAACATGCAGGCACGGTACGATAGTTTCGATACCAAGAAACTCCATGCATAGCAAAGCAAAGCCGAAACAAGCCAAGCTACGCCAAGCAAAGCGCAACTGCGTAAGACGGGGGGAACGAAATGCCTATTTCGCTTGCGCGGTAACTTGCGCGGTAACTCTTGTCGTACCGCACGGCGCATCAAGTCCCTCCTGTGCCGTACCAGTATGAATGAATGACTACCGTGGGTACCGCCCGTGCTGACCAGTGTCCCAGATCCGTGTCCCACCACTTCTTTTCCATCCCGCCGCGTTGGTCGCCGCTCTCGGAAAGTAAAGTCCAACGCGCTCGTCGTCTTGGAAGGGGGGGGACCGACCGCCTGCTCCTACTCCTCCTCCTCATTGTCCTACTCCTTTTCCTGCCCACCCGGGTGCAGCGCACCGTTGTTCCGGCAAATCGGACCATTGGTATCCCAGCCCTTATTTTCCATGCCGCCGTCACGTTGTTGCTCTCGCCAACACAAGAGCTTGCCGCATAGTGCATGCCGTCATGGTGCTCTCGCCAGCTCAAGAGCCTGACTCGCCTGCTGACTCGGAAGGCGGAGGACCCATCGGCTGCTCCTCCTCCTTCTCCTTGCACACCGCACCGCACCGGCGTTTCGACCAATGGTTGGGATCCTAGCGATTATATTGTATGCCGTCATCGTGGTGCTCTCGTCAGCACAAGGACCTCACGCGCTCAATGGCTCCGCAGAGGGTCATTGTCGAGCCTTGCATACTTTATGTCGGTATTTTTGTTCGTCGGAGGGCACTAGCCATTGAGCTGTTTGAGTTAGTCCTTCCAACGAACAGAGCGATCGCCTGCTGCTCGTCGTCCTCCTCCTCCTCCTTCGGCCCGGACTCGTCTTGCGGGCGTTTTAATAGAACATACCTGGTTCGGGGTATGGCGGTTTTTCAGGTTACGCGGTAGATACTGCTAGTGGGGTGGTGACGGCGGGAAGAGTTGGTTACTGTTTTCCCGTCGGTGCAGCTGTTCGCATGTAGCAGCGGCGGCAATGCGCGGGGGTATAATGTTTTGGCTTTTTTCGTTATTCCTTATTTTTGCCCAGCGACACCCTGCACACCCCGTGTCCGTACTGATTTTCCTACCTAGTAATGCTGCTACTACTGCTATTACTATTACTACTACTACTACTATTACTACTACTACTACTACTGCTATTACTACTGCTACTAGTACTAGTACTACTACTCGCGTAATACTGTACGTGCATAATCTGTTTATATAGCTCCGAACATTGACAGTCTTTTAGTATACTCAAACAGTATACTCAAACGTTACCCACTATGATAAACGCCAGATTATCTCCTACTTGGCGATTTAACTATTTCACCGCATCCACAACCGACCCCGCCCCCCGCGCCCCGGCCTTCTTCCGCGCGCGTCATGCGCACACCCACACCGCGGTTTGTAATGGCAGCATCAGTATTGTATTGATATGGTACTGCCTGTTGCTATTAGGTGGATGGGATGAAGAAGGATCTTCGATTTCGCGTCTTCTAGGCACTGACAACCGCCCCCTCCCCCCCCCTTCCTCCGCCCTCCCGCACGTACTGCGCACGCGTCCACACCGCGGTTTGTATCGGCATGGTATTCGCGGTGCTATCAGCTGGACGAAGAGGAGGAGAGCGAAGTTAAGGCTGAGGCAGCCTCGTGCAGCATTTTCGCGTCTGCGCCCGCTGGGCTCCCGCGGACAAGCAGCGCGCGCTTTAGCCGGGAGATGCTGCAGCGCAGGCTGAAAAAGAGGGCGCGTGCGTGGAGAGTGTTTTTGGCGGTCATGCAGGTGGGTCAATATTAGGGGGGGCGCGTGCTTGCGAGCAACGGGGTGTATTTGTTGGGGTTTTGTTTAGTTGGCCCTCGTGGCCTGGCAATAATGCGGTGCCAATTATTTGTTGACCGTATTTGTTCACGTGTTGGTTTGAGGCGAAGAGCTGTACGTGGAAGAGCATACACATATGTTTTCTTTTTTTCTTTCATGTTTTGGAGGGTTTTGGAATCGTTTTTTTTTTTTTTTTTTTTCAAGGTTTTTGGCCTATTTACTTGGTAGTTTTTTTTTTTTTTCGCCGATAATGGCGGCAACATTACCGTTTTTGCCTTTGGAGGGTCGCGGGAGAGAGGTTCTACGTGGCGGCCGGCGGTCATGGAGCTTTAGCTTCGTGTTGGTGTGTAGTAGCCACCTACGGCCCTAGAGTTGAACGAACGGCGTATTATACGGTTTTGAAGGCCACGGAGGCGTTTTTGTCGAGTAAACACACGACAGGCAGTATAATGGTTTAACCTTTCCGAGACTAAAATTACTCAAAGAGCATTGGCCACACGAAGCATGTACGAAGGAAGCAAGCAAGTAGAGCGGGGCCGCTAGGGTAGGGGGGCGCTGGTGGTGATGCGTGACCACAACGCAAGGAGTTTCACTACACGAGCGTAGCGTGAACTATCTGCTGCAGCTGCACGCTACTAAACCCTTTGAGACTTGAGAGGGAAAAATTGACGATTACGCATCAGCCGCTGCTAGTTGGAGATGATGGTAACATGGTGTCCGAACGACAAGAATGCCAAAGCCTTTCTCGCACGGGAAGGACGCGGCGTGATCCTGCTATTGATAGTACTGCTGCGCGCCCACGCTACTACTAGCAACTGAGTGGTACGAGGGAGTCTCTGCGTGGTATGAAATGCCCAATAGTATTAGTAGTAAACGTAGTACTCCGCCACGGGGAAACGTTACTGCTACAGTATTAATATACCACCATTGCTACGACTCCAGCAGCTTACTGCTATTTGTTATCATAACTCACGTGCTGTGGACATCCCACAGTCCCCAGTGCGCAGGTCGTACGCAACCTGGCCAAACAGAAATTAGCCTGTGGGGTTGGGGTTTCCACGCCGTGCGGGGCGTTATCGACCCGAAGGATCACCGTTTTCGTTCTCGGGTTGTTGGAGTTGTACATGTCTGGAACTATTGCGGGGGTAGGACCCTATTCCCGCCGGGGGCATCGGGACCTCGGTTTTGCCCCGGGGGGCAACGTCCGCCGCTCGTCTGGCTTCACTAACCCCAACCTATCAGCAATCAGCAATCAGCCTGTATGGTTGGGGTTTCCACACCGTGCGGGCGGGTATCAAACCGGTGGATCAGCGCTTTCATCCCAGGGGTGTTGGGTTTGTAGATATATGGAAGGACTTTTGATCCGGGGAGGGGGAATCATCCTTCGCGGGTGCGGCGGGACATCAACGTTGTCCCGAGGGGCAACTCTCGCCGCGCGCTGGCTCCATGAGCCCGATCAGCGATCAGCGATTAGCAATCAGCCAATGGGGGTGGGGTTTCCAATCGTACGGGGCGACATCGACCCGGGGGATCGTCCTACAACGTCCCCTGGGTATTGCAGTTGTAGATGTATTGAAAAAAATCTGATCTGGGGATGAGACTTGGGACGCTCGATCAGCAATCAGCCGATGGGGGGTAAGGTTTGCACACCACACCGTGCGGGGCGGTATTGACCCGGGCAAAGACCGTTTTCGTCCCCGGTGTGTTGCAATTTCAACTCTGTCGAAGGGTTTCTTTTCCGGGGATGGGAACTTATCGTCCCCAGGTGAGGCGGGCTCTCGACGTTGTCCCGATGGGCATATCTCGCTGCGCGCTGGCTCCATGGGCCCCAGCCGATCAGCAGCCCGCCCCGGCCGTGTAGGCGGAGGCTTCCCGGTCTCGTGCGGTGGTCGACTGGGCGGTGGCGGATTTCAATGCGGTCAACACATGCCACGAGAAGGCCGTGATGACCGCATTAAAATCTGCCGCCGAGCGGTCGACCGCCGCGCGAGACCGAGAAGCCTCCGCCTGCACGGCCGGGGCGGGCTGCCGCAAGGCGGCAGAGAAGGCGAGGGGAAGCCAAACAAGACCATATTGGGGTGGCGAGGGCGGGACGTGACCCACTCGCCGGGCTCGGCGGCGCAGAATCAAGGTGCGCGACGAAGCTGATTTCGTGGGCGAAGCTGACGCTGAATCAGACCCAAGAGTTTACAGGTGACCCGTAGCTACCAATGGGGCGCGCATAGCTTTCGTCGGCTGCTACCTGTTCCGCTTTTTCAGCCGCGTCTGTGGCATCTGTCTCGCCCTGCAGGGCACGGGCTGTCATTTCATGAACCCATATGCTGCAAGGTGGGGCTACACTATTGGGTGCACCAGCAACTCCCCTAGCCCCACTACTCTTTTCCTTTGCCCGGTACGATCGACCGTTCCGCACCGCTACGGCCACGATGGCCCCGCCAGGCACTGCGGCCGTGGTTACCACGCTCGCCGACGGATCTAGGCCTACCGCCCTCATCCGGCACGAGACGAACCCAACCGCGAGAGCGATAAGCTCAGGTCCGCTATTTCAGATCCAAGAGGCGGACAACCCATACCACCCAGCGCACTCACCACGTCGCCCGGCATCGCTGCAGAAGGTGCAGTCGTGGCGGCGGCCGGGTCGCATGCCGGGCCCTTTCCCTCCTCCGAGGGGGAGACCACAGGAGAGCGCGAGGCCTGGCCCCCACCCGTGTCGCCCCTTCCGGGCGGAGAGGTCGGGCGAGCGAAGGGCGATTTGGCCGCTGCAAGTTCCCGATACGACATGCGGCGACGACGCACAGGGAAATCCAAGAAGCATTTGGTGGGCAATTTCGTCGAGGCGGGGGGGTAGGGATAGCTTGGGGAGACGGTACTTCTAACTTCTAGCAGCAACGACGCGCTGGCTGCTGGCTCCATGAGCTCCTGCCGATGGGGGTGGGGTTTACACACCGTGCGGGGCGGTATAGACCCTTGGTATCATTATTTTCGTCCCAGGGGTGGAGTAGCAGATGCATGGGGGGATTTCTGATCCGGGAGTGAGACTCTATCCTCCCGGGGTGCCGTTCGCTCCATGAGCCCAAGTTAATCAGCGATCAGCCCATGGGGTAGGGGTTTGTGTGGGGCGGTGTCGACCCGAGGGATTGCCGTTTTTGTCCCCGGTTGGTGGTAGTTTTGGATATATGGAGGGATTTATGAACCGGCAATGGGACCCTGTCCTCCCCGGGTGCAGTAGAATCTCCATGCCCCTGTGGCTAGAATATTCCTGGTCAGCACCAATCTTCCAGAAAAGAGCCAGCGGCCTCTGGCAGGCATTTAATAGGCCAATCAGCGGCCCGAATCGCTATTCAAAATTGTAGGCCGGCGTAATTCAAAGTTGTAAGCCGGCAACAAGGCTGGCTCGATGGCTGTTGGGACTGCATCGGGATTTTTGGCAATGCTGAACACGCGACAGCCGCGACTCGGCGGGGCTTGAGACCTAGTGTTGTGCTTGTTTTGTCATTAAATCGTGGCGACCCAGAGAAGCTACCTGGTACCTCTTATCCTGAAGTACTAATAGATCTAAGAACGCGCTGCTTGTCCTTTTGGCCTCGTTGTCCTTTGTCCGTTTGCAGGAGCACGGCTTGAGGGTAAGGAAGTATCACCGGCATGGCAAGGGGTGGGCGCACAGGGTGGTCAAGTATGACCCCACCCTCCCGGGCCTGCGATGGAAAACCAGCAAGTGGTGGGACTCGGGCGGCGGGCAGGTAGGGATCGCTTGTAGGAATGGTTGTTGGATGGTTGTTGTTGTTGTTGTTGTCGTTGATGTTGTTGTTGTTGCTGCTGTTGCTGTTGCTGCCGTTGTCGTGGCCGTTGTTTGTTGTTGTTTTTTTTGTGTTTGCTTGCTTACGAAACTCTTCCCCGCGCTGCCCCACACACTCCCAGATCCCTCTGGGCGACGTCCTAGACGTCGAAAGACGCGGAAAGGTCGTGTGGATCAAGTGCTTACACCTCGGAACGGTGGGATTTGAAGCATCACTCGAAACAGACGCCGTCATATTTTACCTCGCGATCGACTCGCTGCTTGACAAACGGTGTGGAGTGGAGGACAGCGTCAAGATGGGCCTATAGGGAACGCAAAACCATCGTGACGGGAAAACAGCGAACTGGATTGAATTCAACCCCGCCAGGACGTGGGTTTCCTTGCACTCGGCACGCTTAGACAAGGGGGGGGGGGGGGGGGGGGGGGGGGGGGGAGGGGGGGGTTCTCTTGCCATCGCGCGCGCGGGCTGCTGTGATTGGCCTGCTGTTTGCGTCGCGGGCTGTAATTGTTTCTCAGATGGCGGCAGAAGTAAAGCTTATTTGCTGCTAGTAGACACGCGCAACAAATCTGTTTCATGTTGTTTATTCCGCCTGTTGGGTCGATGGTCTTTGGCCTTGGCGTGGCACATGGGAAATGGTCTTGGTGTGGCACATCGGAGGGGGGATGGTGCTTGCGCCGGGGGTAAGCATTCCCTCGAATGAAAGACGAAGTGCTTGATTGGCCAATTCCGCCCGGAGACGGTGGGGGTTGGGCGGGGAGGCTGACTGTGCCTTGAAGCAGCCGACCAGGCCTTTTGGCCTATTGGCTTTGCTGAAGCGGTACTTGTTACTCGCTCGCTCGCTCGAGTGCTATGAAAAGTGACTACCACTAAAGGAGCTGCGCCCATTTTGCTAAAGCCACGCATGCTCGCTGGATGGCTTTGCTCGATTGCTGAGGAGTAACAAAAAGGTGCTCCCGTTTTTGCTGAGGTCGGTAAGAGATCGGTGGTCCCGTTGGCGAATAGCGTTGTATCCTGACAAAATTGAGCTACGCACAGCCGTAGCTGTTCCTCTTCGTAGCAGTCGTTAAGCGTGTCAGCAGCAATTAGGCTGGTGTCCGTTTGGAGTTGTGTGGCGTCATATCGAGGTCGCCGGGTGACATGACGTGGCGTGGCGTGATGTGATGTGGCGTGGCGTGGCGTGGCGTGGCGTGGCCTCCGTTGGTCTCACTCGGGTAGTGTAAGGGTAGGAGGCTCTGTCGGTACAGTGTCTTACGGGGTAATAGGTTTTATTTCTCGCTTTTGTTGGTGCAGTGTCTTATTGGGAAGTACGTTTTATTTCTTGGTTGCTCGGTGCCATGTCTTACGGGGAAGTATTTTTTTTTTGTTCGTTTTTTCTTATTCTTTGCTACGTCGATGGTCCGACGGGCGTGTTACTTAACGAGGGTGTCTTTGCTGTTCTATTGCCGTTTTATGGAGAGCGTGTTGGGACGAGAAGAGCCATTGCACAGCCTGCCGCTGCGGTGTACCTAGCTAGTGTACCGTCGACAAGGTCAAGACCCATGAATACGGGGGGGGGGGTAAGAAATGGTTTTGGGGAAGGGGGGGCTTAAACGCCCCGGGGGGGAGGGGCTTAACCAGCCCCAGTCGGGGAGCGGGCTTAACAAGCCCCGGTTTGCGAGGAGACTTCTCCAGTCCCGGTTGATTGTTTTCTTCCCGGTGTTTCTTCCCGATGTTTTGAAAAATAGCGCCGGTGGTTGATGAGCCTACGATGGTTGCTTTCGACAGGGGGGGGTGGTGAAGGCGGTGACGTTTCGAAAGTGATTTCGCGGGCTTTTTGTCTCTCGATGCTTTGTATCTTTTTATTT